>JAPKLY010000128.1:656561-710753 GCA_026898435.1 Prunella vulgaris | reverse complement strand
AATTCAAGGCCCATTAGGAGGTCCAATCTTAATTCTCCTAAAGGCCCCTCAAGTAGCCCAATTAAATGTCCAACAATTGACAAGGTGTTTAAAATAAAAGAAATAATTTTGGGGCCCAAATGATTGAGTTTTTAAAAAATTATATATATATATATATATATATATTAATATTTGAGAGATTTTATGGAAAATAGATATGTATCTTGAATACAAAAATATCTAATAAAATCAAGATCTCATGGAATTAAATATATATCCTTTTTTTTCTGAAAATTATATGATTGAGAATATCAAGAATTGAATATTTGATATTCAAGATTATCAAGATTAGAATATTTGATATACATGATAATCAAGATTTGAAATATTAGATATTCAAGATATTCAAGATCTTGTATTCTCACTATAAATATGAGATGATACAAGAGTTCATATTCATTCTTGTGAGAGGGTAATTTCCGAAAATTACCAGTGAGTTAGGCAACAAAATTATTTTCTTCCTTGTGTTGTGATTATTCGTGTGGCCTCCCACCGGGTGCACGAATAAAGACAAAGGAATACTTGAGAATGCCTTTGGATTTATCAAATTGAGGGTCTCAAGAAGGACGCCTTCAAGTTCATTGTTGATACTTCGGCTATAGAGGATCTCAAAGGACGCCTTTGATCTCAATAGCCTTGCGAAAGCAGCTCAACCAAATAACGCCTTTTGTCTCAGAAACTGGCTTTTCTCCAAGAGGTATAATTCACTAAATCCGTTAGTTCCGCATGTTTAGGGTTTACGTGATATTATATGTTTATATGTTTTGCATGCAAAGCCTGTTGTTGGGTATACAATTATTTAATTTAATTATGTTTAAATCTTGATATTAATTGTAGGCTTAAATTTGTATTTAGCGTAAATCCCGAATAGATATGCGTTTAATTCCCCAACATGTGATGGGTTGTGTGATCGGAAATTTCTAGGTTAATTTGGTATATGTGTGAATACTTTGGATTCTCAAGGAAGACTTTACTCTTAATTGTGCTTGAAATTTTCTTTTGAATGTAGGACATGGGGGACAGTGAAATGCTACACCCACAAGAATTGATGGTCGTATAGAAGAAGCTTGTTGGAAAAATGCCAAGGAATTTTGGTGTTGAGTTTGGGACTTTGTGGCCTTTCGTTGCAAAGAGATGGGAAAAATTTGTGGACATTGTGGAGAGGACTCGCTGCCCTAGAGTTGAGGAAATGCAACAAATGGGAATATATGAGGATGTGAAGGACTTATTCAGCCGGTCACTAATGGGTAATTTTTTCAAATTGATTCTACCTGAAGAGGAAGTTTTGGAAACTAAGAAAGGGCCCACCCTTGAGTTCATGTGCACTGTGAATGTGACAAAGAGTGATTTGGATGAGCCACTTTCGATGTCTTTCTACATGAGAGGAGTGAGATACACGATGACAACTTATGATGTGAGCAAGGCCTTGGGAATACAAAGTTGGAATGGAAATTTCATCAAGCACAACAACTATTGCGAGGAAAGTTTTTGGAGAAGCATAACAACTGGAGGAAGGTATGAAGTACCACAGTACAGCTCAAGAACTGCTAGAGCTACTTACATCCGAAGCCCGGCACTGAGGTACTTCGAAAAAGTCCTTTCAAACACTTTGTTTGCAAGGGCTGAAGTGGAGCCATTCCAAATGAGGAACTTTATTGCTTATGGTGTTGTTACAACCGCATTAGATTTCAATGAGGAGCAGTGTTCATGGTTCACATTGAAAGGCTTGTTAAGCGCTCGTGCCGTCGTTTGAGGGTAGGTGGTATGATCACCTTGTTGGCTAAGAAGTTGGGAGTTCCTATCTTGCACCCTATGGAGGGAAGAGATATTGATGAGCGTTATCTAAAGAGTTCTCAGATCATTGAGAAGAAGCTGGGAAGATGGTACTTCATGTTCTATGATGGAGTTCTATTCCCACTCCCCAACACAGAGATCACTATTTTGTTTGGAAGGAGAAAATAGGATAATCTGGCACTTATTGGAAATCGGCACCATGAGGTGCTTGTGAGCATTTTCAAGCATCTTCGGGGAAGAGGTATTACTGTGGTTGATCCCATTACTGGGGATAAGGTTCGCGGAGCCGATAGGGATGTTATGATCGAGGATTCTAACGAGGATGAGGCACAGGGGATGGACACAGGGGTTGAGGAGACTAGAGGAGGAGATCCAGGAGAGGGAACTTCTACAGCACGACCTCCACGTCCAGTTCCACCTCAGCCTTATGTTGGAGAATGGAGTTTAACTCAAGAGGAGTGGAATAACTTGGGAGTTCGGCTGCAGGGTGTTGAACATAACATGGACTTGATGACAAGGATGATGGGTAGACTGTATATGGCCCAGTTCCCTAGAGAAGATCCACGTGACCCACCTCCGTACTAGAAAGAGCTTGAAGACCTTGATATCCATCCCTCTCTTATCCCTCTATTACTGTATTTTATTTGGAGAATGTTATGAATTGATGACTTATTTGACTTGATGTTTATTTATGTTTGTTTGGATGTTTGATTTTAGGATGAGGATATTGTGTGCTTTGATCTTTATTGATATTTTCTATCTAGGTGTCATATTTTTCCTTGGATGCTTCATGATTACATTTTTTTTTGTGATTATTATGTAGACACCTAGGGTTAGCATAATTTGAGGCTTAGCTCGATTGGTGCATTATGTTGCTTGATGATTGTTGCTTGAATTGGTGGTTTTAGATATCTTGAGTTGTTGACTTGTTGTGGTGAAGAGTCTTTTGAAAGGTGTTTCAAGTTACATTGAAAACCGGTGAGACTTGAGCTTAAAACCAAATTTTTAACACGGTTTGTCAATTATGAGTGGATCAATCATTGTCTATAATTCTAGAACTTGCTTGCAGTCTTGCTTGAGATCACATTTGTGTGAAATGATGGGATGTGATTTAGGCCATCTTTTGATTTACAAGTCACTTAGCCATTATTTCCAAACCCGTAATCATAATTCCGTAGTTAGCCCATTTGAGCCTATAGTCTATATTCTTTGGCAACCTACAATGTTTAGCCGAATATCCTAAAAGCCAAAATCCCCTATCTAGTGGAGGATAAAAGAAAAGTGGTTAAACATGAGCTTAAAAGTGGGTGAGGAATTATTTTGTGCAAAAGTGTGATGAGAAAAAAAGAAAGATGAAGTTTCTTGAAAAGAGAAAGAAAAAAAGAGACAAGAGTAAAAAATTGTGAAATATCTTTTAAGAAGAGTCTCAAAAAGCTTGAAAAGTCAACTTGACTCAAGTGACAAGAAGAGTGGATAAATTTTTTGGAGATAATAATGAAAACTTAGGAAAAAGGTCTATCATCATGAGAATATGAGTGAAATGAAAAAGATCGATCTTATCCTCCACTAGACGAGTCACTATTTCCAAATTCATTCCACCTTGTCCAAAGAGCAAATGTAACATCCAAAGGAAAAGTCCTATTGATCCCATTGTGAAACACTTTGTAGTAGTGGAGAGAGTAGATTTCTTGCAAGCATATGGTAATTATGTGACATGATTTGATTGTTGAGTGCATACACTTCCTATTGTTGCTTTGAGTGTTGAGAGAAACACTTATCCTAGTGAGTTGATGACTTGAACACTTTGATTTTGGACAATTCACCTTGACTTGTTGATTTCTCTTGTGTCTTGACCATTGATGAGAGTGATGATTGTTGAGTTTCTAATCACTTGTTGAGTGTGCATCTTTGGGGAATAATTTCATCATATCCTTCCCATTGTTCTTAATTTTCTTAGGTTGCTAGGGACTAGCAACATACTAAGTTTGGGGGAGTTGATTAGGGTGTAGATTTGGATATAATTGTGAATATTTTTGTGGGAAATTGATAGAGTTATTTGTTAATTGAGTGAAAATTCATTGAGATATTGTGCATATTGATTTATATTTGAAATGTTTGATTTATAGCAGATTTTGTTGATAAAGAGGCTTGGAAAAGCACAATTGGAAGAAGAGCAAATTTTGGAAGAATTGAGAAGAATTTGGTAAAGATTTGGGATGAAGAAGTTTAAATGAGGATATTTGAAAATCTGCTCGAGCAACAATACTCGAGCAAGTTTGCATGCTCGAGCATCATTGAAGAAAGTGCTGGAACAATTCTTAAAGCCGTGCTCGACCAAGCTCAGAGATCAAGCAACCATGCACTGTCGAGCAGCCTTAAGGATTTTACGTACCCAATTAAGAGAAAAGTGTTCAGCATTTCATGAAATTGTGCTCGAGCATTTTTGCTCGAGCAACCCCGCACTGTCGAGCAACTCAAGATATTTTTCTTCAGGGGGTAGATTGCTTAGAATTACCATTAAGGGACATTAGATACCTTGATTGTGAATTAGGGTGTTTAGTGAAGGGGGAAACTAGGGACGGTATCTGTGCGAACCTTCTAGTGTTCACTATCCTAGGAGTCGTTTGTAGTTAATTAGATGCTAGTTAACTAGAATTGATCAACCAAGCCTCAAAAGGGATCGGTCTTCATTTGCTTTGTGGTAGCCCTTATCATCACCAATGAAACAGTAAATGATAGGTAATCAGAGCGCGTTTTGCATTAGTTTAAGTCATAAGGATAACACCCGAAGCATTCTCTCTCATTGCACTTCTAATCGAAGTTAGGTAATTACTTGTTATTGTTTGCTTAGTGCTTACATCTTATAATTCAAAAATCAGTAATCGTTGATATAATGCGTATGCCAACATATGACTTCGGGTGTCCATAGCTCTCTCTTATCCTAGGTCGATACTACTGGGTCGTTTGCTTGCATGCTATAATTACCCATCCGCTTTTGGGTCAATTTGCTTTAAATGTGAAAAACGTGCAAAAAGACAAAAAAGTCAGTCAGTCGCGGCAATATATTCTGCTTCTGCCGATGAAAGTGCAATCGTCTTTTGCTTCTTTAATGCCTATGAGATAATCTTCGTTCCCAAACAAAAAACATATCCAGATGTACTTTTTCGGTCATCGAGTGGCCCGGCCCAATCACTATCCGTGTACCCAATTAGTTGATCTTCTCTTTCCTTGACATACTTGATTCCGAAATTTCTAGTACCTTGAAGATAGCGTAGTATCCTCTTTGTCGCTGCATAATGTAGCTTACTTGGGTCATGCATGAATCTTGAGATTAAACTAACTGCATAGACAATGTCTGGTCTTGAATTTGTTAAGTAGATCAATGAGCTAACCAAACTTCTGTAAATCTTCGGATCAGCTTTTGCACTTCCATCATTCAAGTGTAATTTCTCATTAGTTGCAAGTGGAGTCGAAATTGGCTTAGAATTGCTCATTTTGGAACTTCTTTAAAACTTCTCCAAGATATTTTTCTCGAGAAATAAAAATTTCTCCTTTGGTTTGCCGAACTTGAATGCCGAGAAAATATTTCATGAGGCCTAAGTCGGTCATCTCATACTCTTTCATCATTTTTATTTTGAATTTTTGCACCACAACTGGATCGGTTCCTGTAAAAATTAAATCATCCACATAAAGACAAACAATGAGAAAGTAATTTTCTATCTTTTTTATGTACAATGATGCCTCGTTTGGACTTTGGAAAAATCCAATCTTCCGGAAATAATTATCGATCTTGCTATTCCAAGCATGGGGGCTAGTTTTAACACGTACAATGCTTTCCTTAGTTGATAGACTTTTTCCTCATCACCTTTGACAATATAACCTTCCGATTGCTCCATGTAAACTTCTTCAATTAATTCTCCATTAAGGAAAGCGGATTTAACATCCAATTGATAAACGGGTAGCTCAAGTTGTGCTGCAACTGCAAGAACAATTCGAATCGTCTCCATCCGAGCAACGGGTGCAAAAGTTTCTTGAAAATCAACTCCAGGCTGTTGAGAGTATCCTTTGGCAACTAATCGAGCCTTGTGCTTGTGAACTGAACCATCTTCATAATATTTTATCTTGTATATCCATTTTACACTAATAACATTTTTCCCTTTGGGTAAGTCTACAAGTTCCCACGTACCATTTCTCTCGATGGTGTTTATTTCTTCATCCATTGCTTTCTGCCAACAATCTTCTTTAACAGCCTCATCATAGGTCTGAGGCTCACTTGCAAGGAATGCAACATCACAAGAATTGTAAATGTCTCTCAAGCTTCGATACTTCATTACAGACTTTCAGAACCTGAGTGATCTTCACGAGATTTACTACAATCTGGATTGGAGATTGAGCTTGTTCCACTTGAGGAAGGCTTATCACTTTGATCAAAGAGTGGTGGAGCTGAATTTAAGATGCTTTTTTATGATTTTCTTCCCAATTCCATGACTGTTTTTCATCAAAGATAACGTCTCGTGAAATGATAAGCTTATTTGTCATTAGGTCCAGTAGACGAAATCCTTTGGACTCGTCACTATAACCAACAAAAATAAGTTTTTCTCCTTTTCCATCAAATTTCTCTCTTTTCGGGGAAGGAATATGAGAATAAGTGTACCAAATACTTTAAAATGACTTACTTGTGGCTTTCGTTGGTACCATACCTCGTACATATTTTTATTTGGAACAGCCTTCGTTGGTGATCTATTAAGAATATAGACAACTGTATGTACAGCTTCCGCCCAAAAACCTTTTGGTAAGCCTTTGCATGTCATCATGTGATTAGGGTCATAATTGCATGATTTTGCATCCATTTCTCTATAGTTTTGATGTGCTTATATTCATATTTGACCCTAAAACGCTATACTTTGTGCATTTAACCCTTTTTGGCTAGAAAGTTATGTTTTGTAGTGAAAATGAGCAAAACCGACGAAAGATGAGCAAGTTCGTTAAAATCTAGAATTTTTTAGTTGATCCAATGGAGGAAAATGATATACCATGTCGAAGGGTTTGAAGAGAAGGTCGCAACGGAAAAAGAATCGAGTAAATCAAAACTCTAGAATTCAAGATATGAAGAAAACGAGGTAGTCGAGGATCGACCGAACGGGATCGTGCGACCAGCCTCTGGTTCGTGCTAAAATGAGGTAGCACGCACAAAAGCACAAATGCACTCGTACGACCACCTGTTCAGGATCCTGCGATGGCTCGGTTTTCACAATTTTGAAGGGTTGTTTCGTCTTTTCGTGCGTTTAATGAAGGGCACTTTGGACTAAATCAAGGATCAGATTCTCAAAGCCATCATTCATCATAATCTTCATTATTCATTAGTTAGATCATTAGATTAGTTTAGAGAGAGGTTAGAGGTAGTTTCCAAGTTGGGTTAGTGTAGATTTCATACTTCTCTCTACAATTACTTTTGATCAATCCATTGGATTTTTAATCCGTTTGTTCCATTAGCTTAGTCTCGTTATTAGCTACGTTTCTACGGTTCGTTTTATGATTTTGAGCTTTGGATCAAGACTTAGCATTCTCAAGGTTTGATGATTGTATTTCAATTCTCCAACAATTGGTAAGATTTCTTGTATTTCATTTCATATTAGTGTTAATCATGTTTGTCTATAGCTTAATTGTTGATTTTCATTTCCAATTAGTCATGGGCTAATCCCTTGTTGCATGTGTGTATGAATGCTATGGTGAATTTAGTCTCTTGTTAATCCTATGCATGAATTAGTGATCTTGATGGATTAGTTCTCTTATTAATGACTTGTATGAATGCTTGGGATGTTTAATTGGATTGTATGGCTTATATGTTTTAGCAATGAAATGAGAATTGAGCTATAAGAACTTTATGCATACCAAGTGTTTGATATTTGACTTGTATGACCAATGAGAATTACATATTAGCCTAGACCTCTTAATTTGAGTGTTGGGAGTTGTAGAGAGATCTAGACATCGAATAGAGCCCTTAGCTTGTGTTGTAGAGAGATCCAGACACTAGTTGGCTTGATTAATGCTAGGATGGATAGGACACTAAAGGAACCATAGTTGGATTACTTCCATGCACACACACCACTCATTTGCTCACTTCCTTGAGGTGATAGCTAGATTTACTTTGCTTTGTTAAAGTAGATAAAAATCATGATCCTTTCTTTGTTTTCCTAGCTATTAGCCTTTGTGAACATTCAATACTTGCTTGATATCGCATCGTTTCCCTGTGTTCAATATTTAACTTGGTTAACTTGCCACGACAACAACGACCACGTACACTTGCGTGGAAATCATACACGATTTTGGCAAACATCATGCTTCGAGCCATCTCAACAATTGTTTGGTTCTTCCGTTCCGCCACTCCATTTTGTTGTCGACTATATCGGACTATTAGCTGCCTATGGATCCCTTTTTGTTTGCAGTAGTCCATAAAGGATTTACCAATAAATTGTCCTCCACGATCTGTACGAAGACTCTTGATTTTGTAGCAACATTGATTTTCAACAAGCATCTTAAATTCCATGAATTTTGGAAAAGCTTCTGACTTTTGTTTCAGAATGTAGACCCACATCATTCTGGTGAAGTCATCCACGAACAATAGAAAATATTGATTATCATTTAGTGAAGGTGTTTAAGTTGGCCCACAGATGTCAGCATGCACAAGTTCAAGCGGAGTCTTTGCCCGGTATGATATCTTCGGAAATGGAAGACGATGCATTTTTCCATGGATACACCCTTCATATGGAGTATTTTCTTCCAGTATGTTAGGTAGACCAACGACCATATTTTTCTTCTTCAATAGTTGAAGGCCTTTATAGCTCAAATGCCCATATCTTAAATGCCACATATTGTGATCTTCACTTGTTAGACTTTGAAATGCAATCTTCTCAAATAATGGCAAACTAAGAGGGAAGATTTTGTTTGTGCTCATCTTAATTTTAGCCATTATGAGATTTCTCTTCTTGTCAATGATGGTGCAACAGTTATTATTGAACTCCACACGATAGCCTTTGTGCAATAGCTGTCCCACACTCAATAGATTTTGAGTTAAACTTGGCACGAAGAAGACATCCTTGATAACACTTGTTTTTCCGTCCTTGGTTTGGACAGCAATAGAACCTTTTCCAACAATTTTGGGAGTTTTTCCATCACCAAGCTTTACTTCCGATGAAAATGACTCATCGAGATCCTTAAATATTTTCTTATTTCCCGACATATGATTACTACATTCGCTATCCACATACCAAATATCTTCAAATTGTTGTTGCGAATTTAAATACCTGATCATTTTCTTGTTTTTCTGTAAAATTTGCTTCATTTGTTCGACCGCCATCATGGTGCCAACAATCATTTTGCGAATGATTTGCATTTCTGCATCGCTTGCATTTACTCCAACAACTATTCGTGTCGTGGCTATTTTATCTACAAATACGACCTCTTCCTCGAGTCATTCTCGGTGATGGCTAGTCTGATTGATCTCTTTGGTTGTCTTTATAATCCTCCTGGTGCGTGATATTCATTTTCCCATGAAAAGCTTGCTCCAAACTTTGATGGGAGAATCTATTCATCCTTGTTTCATGTGCTTCTAATGATCCCATTAGTTCATCCAAAGATAATTTTGATAAATCTTTAGATTCTTCTATCGCAGCTACAATATGCTCGAACTTTGCCGGTAAGCAGCGTAGTACTTTTTGAATAATTTTTTTCTCTTATAGAGTATCACCATAGCCTCTAATTTGATTTACTATAGTAGAGACTCTGAGAGAGAAATTCTTGTACATTCTCATTTTCTTTCATCATCAAATTGTCAAAATCACGCCATAAGTTTTGCAGTTTGATTGTGATAACCTTCTCATAGCCTCCAAACTGGTTTTTTAAACTTTTCCATGCATCTTTTGAAGTTGCTGCATTTGTAATGCGAGGCAGAAATGATCGACTTACCCCTTGGTGTATAAAGGATAGGGGTTTTGCATCTTTTGTCTTGTTGGCTTTATGCTCTCTCTTCTCCACTGCTGTCAACGTTGATTCTTCCTCCGGAGTGTATGAAGTGAACCCTATTCAACAATCTCCCAAAGTTCATGAGATATGAACAAGGTTTTCATTAAGACATTCCATAATTCATAATCTTTTGCAGGAAAGATAGGAATTCCATGCTGGGAGTATGCAAAGGCTTGCTCATTGTTGCTTGCGGATGCCATAGATTATTTGGTTGAGGGGTAATCAGGCCAAACTTGGCTCTGATACCAAAAATCTGTTGGGATTTTGGGTGTATAGGAGAGAGAGGAATTTGGAGGCTAAGTATATAAAAGTGGACACTCAAACTATTTACAATGAAGGAAGATAGATTATGAATTAGTAATGTTTTTCTCACTTCCACTCACTTGCGATTACAATGTTTGTGCCACTACTTATAGGTATAAACTATTTAATATATTTTTTACTCCTTCAATGAATACATTCTAGACTTATTCTTGAATCTTCCATTTGAATATTGACTAGTCAATGAAGACCTTTGGCTATTAACATTATCTACATTCAGACATAAGAATTTTGAACAATCTAGAATCTGCAAATTTATTTCAACACTACCTCTTAATTTGCAATTCGGACATGATCTCTCAAGTGCCCAATAATTTCAGAACTTATGGCTTTAGTAAAACCATTAGCAAGTTGCTCCTTTGTGCTTGTGAATTCCAACTGAATTTCTTCTTCATTCACGATATCCCGGATAAAGTGATGACGAATCTCTATATGCTTGGATCTTGCATGGAATACCAGATTCTTCGACATTGCAATTGTTAACATGTTGTCACAAAAAATTATTGTGGGCTTCTCTTGTTTCTGCTGAATATCAGCTAGAATTCTCCTTAGCCAAACAGCTTCACATGCAGCGTCAGTTGTGGCAATATATTCTGCTTCTGCCGAGGAGAGTGCAATCGTCTTTTGCTTCTTTTATGCCCATGAGATAATCTTCGTTCCCAAGCAAAAAACATATCCAGATGTACTTTTTCGGTCATCGAGTGGCCCGGCGCAATCACTTTCTGTGTACCCAATTAGTTCCAATGCCACGTCATCAACCTTGACCAGTCAACGCCAGGAGCTCGCCTAGGTGGATGATGACACATCAACAATTGACCAATTGACCAGCAAGAAGAGATAGAGCTCTCAAGGGAGGTCGCCCAAAGCTCGCCTAGTGCTCGCCCAGTACCAGGGCACAAGGCCCAGTCCTACTACCATCATCACATCCCAAGAACAACACAAGGCAAGGGAGCTCGCTAAGGAGCTCGCCCGGTCCGAAGTGTAATCAATAGCTACGTAGGGAATCAGTAGTGATGTAGTAGGGCAAATAGTGTAATTAGGGCATAGTAGTGAGTAAAGACAGGTGTTAAGGACACTTGTCAGCATATTAGGCTAAATAAGCCCATTAAGTGCCACCTCACAACATGCAAACCTATAAATAGGTCTCTTGTACTCATTTTCTCTCTCTAAGCTCATAATTCCAACAATACTATCTCTCACTACTCTCTCTCTCTCTCTTAAAACTCTCTCAAGAACACATAACTTGATTATTGTTTGGTAGGGTTCCTGAGTAATTACAGCCATATAAACATGCAATTAGTAAATTCTACCAATAATTTGGAACTACAAGGAGGGCACGAACCTCCAATTTTATAAAATTGAGAGAAAAAGTGAAGAGATTAGAAGGTGTTCTTGAAAAAGTTCAAGAACATTTGAAGATTTGAAGGAAATTCCCAGGAACTTGCTATTTCCCAGAATTTTGTGATTAGAAACAAGGCAACAAAGACTCTAAATGCATGCATATTTGTGATTAAACCAAATTCTGGAAAAATCATTTGCATGCAAGGCTAGAAAGACCTTTGTAAACCCTTACCTTTGCTGGAATTTCTTCAAGAACGAACTACCCCCCTAACTGGACAATGTCTAAAGAAAACACTCATACCTCGGCAACCACCAGGAGGTGGAAGGGGCGCGCTTCCCAGAAACACCAGGCTGATGGTGAGACATCACATCAGCGAGCTGAGAGGCAGACCAATGCCACCCTGGTGGGTTAGGACGGACAGAGCCCAACTCTCCAGGAAATTCTTCAGAACCCTAGCGAGCCGGAGCGAGCTATAGCTGCTCTCCATAGAGTCCAAAGACAGCAGCAAAAAGAAGCCCAGCGAGCTCCCACAAACATGACTAGGGAGCAAGAAACCAGGCATACTCAGACCACCCAGCCAAGGGAGCATGCTGGCGAGCTCCCAGCCGAACAGGAGGCGAGCTCTGCTAGAGCTCGCCATCACCGAAATGCCGCCGAAAAGGCGAAGGTCACTTACAAGCTCGGCTCACAAGGTGGGCGAGCTACTGCCTACATCGAGATCTCCATAACTCACCAATCTAGGGAGGTCCTCCAAGGCAGGCTGGAGCCTAGGCGTGAAGAGACTGCCCAGGAATCTGCCCCAGCATCGTCCCGAAGGGAGGAGTCGGATCTACGCCCGTGTAGGTCCGCACATGAGAGGTTGAGGAGGCCAGCTTCAGACAGACTTGGCCCTAATGGTGCCCGCCAGTTCCAGCATGTTACAGATGGGCTGCCTCAGAGCGAGGGACTATGGGGTCATACGTCCATGAGGCGTACGGTCCTTGAACAGCCTCCACAGGAGGTAGCTCACGATGATGAGCTGGCAACATTGAAGAAAGCTGTGGAGCAGCTACAGATGCAGGTGGCTGCAAAGAACGACGGAATTAACGTCACCGCACTCCCGGTGTCACCATTGGCACCTTCTATCCTGACGGCACCGGTGCAAAAGAAAATACAGTTCCCGGTGACGGCCGCGTATGAGGGAGAATCTAATCCCAAAGTACACATCTCAAAGTACGCAGATTACATGATTTTGGTAGGAGCATCGGATGCCACTTAGTGCCGGAACTTCCCACTGACCCTAGGGACCAGGCTCACCGATGGTTCTCATCCTTAGCCCCGGGGTCAATCCACTTGTTTGGCCAACTGACGCGAGAGTTCTTGTCCCACTTCTCTGCCTATGGATCATATCTGAACCAGAAGCACAGACTCGCCAACATCCATCAAGGAGACAATGAATCGGACCAGTAGTACCTCGAGTGGTTCGATAAGATCCTGCTAGAAGGCGAGCCTGTCAGCGAGGACACCAAGATTGTGGCTGTCATGGCTGGACTGAAGAAGTAGACCGAGTTATAGAAGAAGATGCACCTGTCCTGCCCGAACATCTATGCCGAATTCCGACATAAGGCATGGGTGTACGTGGCTATGTAGGAGGCACTACTGAAGGAGATTGGTGGTGCCGAGAAGAAGAAGCCACAGGGGAAGAAGTCCGGGGGCACCTATAAGGCCCCCAGGAATTTGAAGGCGTTTGGGGATGGAGACGAGTTCAAGGAAAAGTTTAATCAAGTGCTAACAGTCTCCGTCGACCATGTGTTTACTGCAGTGAAGGACAAGGCGATGCTGAATGAGCCAAGGAAGATCCGACAGGACCGCAGTAAACTCAACCCCAACAAATTCTGTGCTTACCATCATAGCATCGGTCACTTCACCAGTGAGTGCCGAGACCACTCAAACAGCTGTGGAAATTTTATGAAGATGGTAAGCTGACCGAGTTCGTGAAGAAGGCCCCAGCAAAAAGGCCAAGACAGGGGAGGAGTGAGGATACTGATGATGAAGATGAAGAAGATGAGGACAGTCGTGGCCCAAATAATAGACGTAGGGGACCTCCCCCTCCACCAGCACAACAAGAACCCAATCTGGAAATTCTCGTTCTCAAGGACTTGTCAGGAGCTGCCGGGGGCCTTGAAGATGGAAATCAATTCATCTCCAAAAGACAGAGGAAAGCAGAGGTCCGGGTTGTCAACCAGGTTCAGGAAGGCAGCTCCGGCTCCAAGCCCGCCAATGAACCCACTGTTGAGCTAACTTTCTCTCAGGCGGACTTGGAGGGGATCCTGACCCCCCACAACGACTCGTTGGTAATCAGCGCCAACATCATGAACACAAAAGTCCACCGACTGCTAGTGGACACAGGCGTCTTCACCAACATACTCTTCAAGAAAACCCTAGATCTGCTAGGTGACCATGAGTCGTACATATAACCGTGTAATCATATAATAGTGGGGTTTGGGGAAGCTGTAACCATTCCCCTAGGTCAGATTAGGTTGAGTGTCGAGCTTGTATCGGTCGAGGGCCCGGAAAGGAGGCTAACTAGACTAGTAAATTTCTTAGTAATAGATCAACAGTCCACCTACAACGGGTTCCTCGGTCGCGCATTTATTCATGAATTCAAAGCAGCATGTTCAACCTACTACTACTGTCTTAAATTCCCTACTCCTAAAGGTGTCGGCACATTCAAAGGCGACCAAAAGAAAGCAAGAGAATGTTTACTCCAAATTAAGATCTGCCAAGTTAAAAAGTTTGTAACGCAGGTACTAATACTTGAAGATAAAAAAAAGCACCCAGCGGACGAACCAAACGTCCTAGATGTTATCTCGATGGAGACCGAGTTGATGGAGGTAGACAACCAGCCGGAGGAGATGGAGGTCACCCAGGTAGATGTACTGGTTGAAGGCCAACTGTCGGCACCGATGGAAGTAGATGAAGTCCCACAAGCGGAAGATCCAACCAACCCAGTCCCGCAAGAGTCAGATGTTGGGGAATTAATCGTGGATCTATTCGGGATTTATGCTAAATACAAATTTAAGCCTACAACTAATATCATGATTTAAATATAATTAAATCAAATAGTTGAACACCCAACAAAAAGGTTTGCATGCAAAACATATGAATATATAAAAACACATAAATCCCCACACATGCGGAATAAAGGGGTTTAAGTGAATTTACCTCTTGATGATAAAATCTTGAGATACTCGCTTTCGGTGTGCACGATCAACTTGATCAACCCAATAAGCCTTCTCAAGTATTCCCTTGCCCTTGCTCGTACACCCGGTGGGAGGCCACACGAACAATTACAACACAAGGAAAAAGAAAAATATTTGTTGTCCTATATCTTGTGATTATCGAAAATCACAAACAAAATTCTTGTATCTTTATGAGCTCTCAAGAATCATATTTATAATAAGGATTCTAGGTTTAATTGTGGGCCAAAAATTAAATATGGTAATAGTCTATTTCCTCACAAGGAATGTCTTGAATACCAAGTAATCCAATTACCAAAATTAATTTTTCCACAAAATAATCCTCCTTATTATTTTAATGGATAATTTTCAAAAATTATATACATGTGTATTAATTCAATGAGCTCATTATTTTATTAGATATTCTTGTATTCAAAATACATATCTATTTTTCATAAAATATCTCATGAATTTAAATACACTAAAATTCAAAAATTACATTATCATGGGCACAAAATATTTCTTTTATTTTAATCACCTTGTTCATTGTTGGACATTTAATTGGGCTACTTGAGGGGCCTTTAGGAGAATTAAGATTGGACCTCCTAATGGGCCTTGAATTCTAACATTGAGCCCAATGTCATTCAACCCATTAACATTAATCTCACTCCACTATAGGATTAATGTTGCACTATCCATCTTAACCCATATTACAATCATATGGCTCCCGGTCATTATTTCCCGTGTTTAAGATTCTCTTGTCCGTTAATTAATTAAGCCACTGAACACTTTAATTAATTTAACATCTTGACCTTGGAGTAAGGACAGCTCTTCTTTATCATCATACCGGAAATAAATTCCACTTGCAAGATTTAGTATGACGAACGTTTAGAGCCCACGAAGGGGACTAATCATGCAAAACTCTCCAAGAACACGTTCCTCCGTATTAAATCTTAGCAACTGTCATGTTCTCAATGGTGTCGCCCAAGATGCAAAGTATTGAGTCTCATTGACTCTCTACCCATAACAAAATAAAGCGCCACGCACGGATTGCACACAGTCTTATTTAAGGGACATATGTTTAGAAATAAACGACCACTGAGGTTTAATTCTTCATCCCATAAATCAGTACGGAAGAATTACCTCTCTGTAGGTCCTCTTCAATGCATCATCATGCACTAGTGTAATCCCTTGGTCAAGATAAGTCAATCTGGAATTTACACATCAACCGTTTACCAATGGGTGTTTAAATCCCATCTTGGTTGTGAATTTAGTACTTGTTACAAGACACTGATAATGTGATCTTGCTGTAAGTTATCCGGGGATCACCACATTTATCTATAGTGTAACTTGTACTATTATTTGAACAGGTTGCAATAAATAAATAACATTCATATTATTTAAAGCACAGTGATAAAAGATTTATTTCAGATAAAGCTTCAAAGATTCAGTTTAGTTATACAAAGTAAAAATATACTTTCTAGTATAACCCTAACATCGGAGGAGGCTCATGAACCCACCGGCATTGATGAAGGAGGCGATGACCTCGAACCCCGAGTGGGTTATGAGCCGATGGCGAAAGAAGACTGGGAAGAGCTCATCAGCGCCCAAGGTGGAAGAACAAGAAGAGGAAAGCCACCCCCGTGGAGGAGTTGAGAGCAATCCAGGTGGACCCCAATAGAGCAGACTTAGAACTCTTCATAGGTTCTGAGCTGCCAGAGCCGTACAGGAGCAAGATGGAGAAGTTCATGAAGTCCAACCTGGACGTGTTTGCCTGGTCCCATAAAGATATGACGGGAATCCCGTTGGAGTATGCTTGTCACCGGCTAAATATTGATCTAACGAGAAAACCTGTTCGCCAAAAGCGAAGGAAGTATGGACCGAACAAGTACGAAGCATTGACCACAGAGGTGAAGAAACTGCTGAACAACAAGCTGATCAAGGAAGCGCTCTGTCCGCAGTGGGTAGCCAATCCAGTACTAGTGAAAAAGCCGAACGGGATGTGGAGACTGTGTATTGACTTCACAGATCTGAATGCAGTGTGCTCGAAAGATAACTTCTCACTGTCCCATATTTATTAGCTAGTTGATAACACTGCAGGCCATGAAATGATGACATTAATGGATGCTTTTGCAGGTTATCACCAGATAGCGATGCACCCAGACGACCAGGAACACACGATGTTCTACACCAACAAGAACCTTTTCTGCTGGGAGAGGATGTCGTTCGGACTGATCAAAGCCGGAGCTACCTACCAAAGATTGATGAACAAGATGTTCGATCAACACATCGGACACACGATGGAGGTGTATGTGGACGATATAGTGGTCAAGAGCTTGCGGAAGGAGGACCACCTAGACCATCTCAAGCAGGCCTTCAACATACTACGCCACTACAACATGAAGTTGAACTCGAAGAAGAGTAGCTTTGGCGTACACTCGGGTAAGTTCCTGGGGCACCTGGTGAGCTAGAGAGGGATCGAAGTCAACCCATCCCAGGTGAAGTGCATCATGGAGATGAAGCCGCCCAACTCGGTGCAGAAGGTTCAAAGGCTGACCGGATGTTTAGCAGTGTTAAACAGATTTATCTCTAGGTCCAGTGACCGGAATCGCCCACTCTTTGAATCCATCAAAGTCAAGCTTAAGGACGACTTCCGGTGGACGAGCGAGTGTCAGAGGGCCTTCGATAGCATAAAAGAATACATGTCCAACACACAAATCCTGTCAAAGCCGGAGCCTGGAGAGAAATTGTTCCTATACCTGGCGGCATCTGAAGTGGCCATCAGCTCGATACTACTTCTAGCCGAAGGAAAGATGCATCTACTAGTGTACTATATAAGCCAAGCCCTACACGAAGCAGGGTTGCGGTACACCCCCATGGAGAAGCTGGCTTACGCACTGGTGATGAGTGTTCGAAAGTGGCGGCCATATTTCTTTGAGCACCAGGTGGAGGTGTTAACGACATTCCCATTGAGGCAAATACTGCACCGGCCGGACACTGCAGGACACTTGTTGAAATGGTCACTAGAGGTCAGCCAATACGGTATAACCAATGCACCCCGAACAGCGATCAAGGGACAAGCACTCGCCGATTTCATCGTCGAGCTAACTTTCCCCCAAGATCCAACGAGGGGGCGTATAGCTCTATGGCACCTCTACGTAGACGGATCATCGACTAGCACAGCAGTAGGAGCCGATGTGGTACTAATAAGCCCAGACAGACAAGTTTTCACCTCAGCAATCCGATTTGACTTTAGAGCCACGAATAACGAAGCGGAGTACGAAGCGCTACTAACTGGACTTAGGCTATCATTAGCTGTGGGGGCAATCAATCTTCAGATTTTTGGAGATTCCCAGATAATAATATCCGGGGGGAATATGAAGCCAAGGACCAGCAGATGGCATTATACCAGAAGATTATGGCGCACCTGATCTCAATGTTCAAACAAGTCTATATCGAGCAGATCCTGAGACTGGAGAATACACAAACAGATGCACTTGCCATACTAGCTACAAGTAGAGGTGAAGCTGAACTGACGGAGGTTGTCGTCACCACTGACGGAAGCTAAAATAAATCAGACCTCGAGTGAGGGCAGGAAGAAGGCAATGATTGACACACTCTGATCAAAAATTACCTAAAGGATGGATCGGTCCCGGAAGATGCATGGGAGGCTACACAGCTAGTGAAACAAGCAGCTATATACAAACTGGTGGATGGCCAACTCTACAAACGTGGATTCTCTCTACCCCTACTCAAATGCTTATCTGCAAAGCAAGGGTTAGAAGTGTTAGAGAAAATCTACCAAGGAATCTGTGGGAGTCACGCTGGGGGACAAGCACTGGCATACAAGACGATCAGACAAGGGTACTATTGGCCCACTTTGCACAGAGATGCCATTAGCTTCACCCGGAGGTGCCGGAAATGTCAGTTGTTCGCACCAAATATTCACACTCCTGCGAGCTAACTCAAATCGGTCTTCAGCCCATAGCCTTTTGTAGAATGGGGTATCGACTTGATCGGCCCATTCCCACCTGGCAGAGGCGGTGTAAAGTTTGTCGTAGTAGCGGTGGATTATTACACAAAATGGGCTGAAGCCGAGGCACTCACAATAATAACACAGGAGAGAATGATCAGCTTCATTTGGAAGAACTTGATATGTCAATTCGGACTCCCGCAGTCAATTGTGATGGATAATGGTAGACAGTTTGACGGTCAGAAGTTGAGAGAATTCTGCAGTTCGTGGAATATCAAGAAACACTACTCAACGTCGTACCATCCACAATAGAACGGACAAGTCGAAGCAATGAATAAGATTCTGAAACATGTGTTAAAGATCCGTCTCGAAGATAAGAAAGGTAGTTGGGCAGATAAGCTTCCAGAGGTGTTGTGGTCCTACCGAACTTCATATCAAGCCAGTACCAGTGAGACCTCGTTCGCCTTAGCTTTCGGAATAGAAGCAGTCGTACCGGTGGAAGTCCAGAACTAGACTTGGAAGGTAGTGGATACGACGAAGAAAGAACGACGAAGCCCTGGTAGTGGAGAAAGAGCTGCTTGAAGAAACCAGAGCCTCATCGGAGCTGAAGAATGCTACCTACAAGCAAAGAGCAGAGAAGTACTATAACTCCCAAGTGAAAAATAGAAGCTTCAAGGTTGGGGAGTTGGTATTGAGAAGGAAGCTAGCAACGCCACCTGGAGTATTTGGACCAAACCGGGAAGGACCGTTCCGGGTCACTGCAAGCTGGGCAAACGGGACATATGATCTCGAAGACATGGACGGGAAAGCTTCGTCATATACTTGGAGTTCAGCACACCTAAAGAAGTACTATCAGTAGCAGCAGGAAGGGTTGGACTATGAAAACAAGCTACTACATTTTCTTAAGGAGTCTGTCCAAGACAATGTGTGTGTCACCCTGTCACGCCCCAATTTTCATAAACAGCGAAAATCTTACTTTTAATTAGTAATTTGGAAAACATCTTTTTAGAACGTGAACCCTCACGCTTGGAATAAAATTTCTTTTCTTTTAAAAACCTTTTAGAACTAAATCAGAGTAAAACATTTTTAATAATTGAACCCTTAACTTAATATACATAGCTCATTCAATACAATCATAAAAATCATGAAATATCATCTCAAATATAATTAACATAATTCACATGTGTAACTAACTTATTCTACAAACATACAACATAAAAGACATCAATTGAATCATGCAACACTTCACAAATATTTCATGGAACAGCAGCTGGTGTGTTACTTTTGAAAATAGGTCGGGGTGTATTCATCAAAACTGGGTGTGTACGAAAACAGCCCACTAACTAATACAAAATCCTATTTCTCTAACACTCTTATCTTGTCCTGCAATTTATAACCTCTAAATACTTAAATAAATCATATAAGACATATTAAAAGGAGTTACCAATAAAGCTCCACTTATCTCACATAAAAATGATGTCGTAGTAAGTTAAAGGACTATAACGAACCCTAGACTTCTACTATGAATAAATTTGTGAAATTAGGCTAACATACATAATATTTTAATTACTCAAAAAATATCATATAGCAATAAGACAATTATTCATGCGTCCATCTCTAATAATCTAAAATCACAGTTTCATAAACATTCAAAGATTTCATACTTTCAGCAGTGCGTCATCAACAAAATAAATCAATTAAAAATACTTAAGCTACTGGAAAAATTCCACAAAAATTCATATTGGTTACTGACTTCATATAATATTTATCTATAATTTTTAATAAATTTTATCCGTGACTAATTTTTATCAAAAATTCGCGAGATTCGGAAATCCCCACAACCTGCCACATATTTTTCAAAAATTCATAACTAATTCGCTCTAACTCCAAATAAGATGATTCAAGATGCGTTGGAAAGCTAATTAAAAACTATAACTGAATATTAAATTTAATTTACGAAATCCTTAAATCACGAAACCGTAAAATCCCTTAAAACTTACTGGAAAATAGAAACACATCAAATCCTACACATGCAAAAATACTAAAACTCATATTAATGACTTCATAATATTTAATTAAAATATATATCTAACATGCATCCTAATTCATCTTTCATGACTCATCAACCCAATCAAATAAGCATAATATGCAATGAAAACTCATATTGCGATTAACTAAAATCCATATACATCATATTAGAAATCAAGAAAACTAATTAGATTACTTACTTGTCCATGCACTTAATCAAATCATAAGCATGCAATCGTTCCAACTTGTGGAAAAAGACATAGTACCGAAACATAAAGAAATCTTGCAACATAAAAATAAGTCCTACTTGGTTTTTTTTTTTAAAACTTTATCCTTTATCTTCTCTTTTCTCGCATCAAATCCACCTTCCTCCGCATCGCCAATCTCGTAGCCTTTACTCTTGAAAATCTGAAATATAATTCGGTGAAGGGGTGAGCAATTATAAAATAATCACTCCGTGGGGATAGTTTAGTTCGAAGTCTAAATATAATGGACATGTAAACGTGAAAACATACCAATCATTCTTAATCTTTGATACGACTTAAGCGTATCTCTTTTGACACTACATAAGAGCATCCATTCTTTGATACCACATAAGGATATCCATTAATTTGGCACTACTTAAGAGCACCCATTGGTTGATACTACATAAGAGTATCCATTCTTTGATACCACATAAGGATATCCATTAATTTGGCACTACTTAAGAGCACCCATTGGTTGATACTACATAAGAGTATCCATTCTTTTAGCACATAAACACATAAACACATCAAACATAGTATTTAAAAATCGAACTAGAGTTACCACTTTTCACCGTTTAAACCCCCACCTTTTCTTGTCTTGAAAATTAGAGATGTGTTGTACGTTGGCTTGCTAAATCCTTGATTGAAATCCTACTTCTTCTTCCTCAACAAAGCTCACGAAAACTGCCCTATAACTTCATGAAAGTGCCAAATTTTGGGGTGACTTAGGGCTGGCCGAATTTTGGGGTGTCTAAGGGTTAAGAAGTGAACCTAGATCATCTATTTATAAGGACTAAAAGTCTTGTAGGGTTTCCTACAAGGGCTTGGACGAAATTATGGCTAAAAAGGAAAGGAAATTGGCCTAATATCTTGATGAATCTCTTATACCAATCTTGACAACTTATTTCCAAAAATAATAGATCCTTACCAACTCTTATTCTCTTGATACTTAACCTTCAAGTAAGTATTTTTCTTGCATAAGAAAATATGACTTCTTTCCATAAATAAAGGTACTAAAAGTCCAAGTCTTAATGCCCTAGTATTTTTCGAAAATTCCTATTAATAATAAAGTCCTTATTTTCGAAAATCATCAATACATTCCCAAGTATTATTCTTAATCCCATTCTTGGTCAAAACCTCATAAAGTCAAATTACTAATATTAATTTCTCAATTACTAGCATACCCTTAATGAATTAATACTAAAGGAAATAATATTCTTAGTGGACTAATACTATAAACTCAAACAATAATACTACTCTTCCTTAACCCTAATACTTCGAAACTTAGTACTATTTTAAAAGTCCAAAAGTAATACTAATCGGATCAACTAAATACCAAGCAAGAAAATAGAATAAAACTCAAGCTTAAGAACTTAAAGGACTAACTCTCTGAAAATATGTAGGCACAAACGGCACTCTTCACGAGATGACCAACTACTTCTTCTAGTGGACTAAGTCTACCCTTAACTTGCCGCATCAGCTTAATTATCCTCTAAGTAAAAATCTTCTAGAGAAATCTAATGCTACTTCTCCTTAATAAAAGTGCTAATCCTTATTCTTGCCAATATTACTTATCTCAATAAATAAATCTTGTACTTAATAAATTAATCCCACAATTAACTCCAAACTCAAATCTAAATCCTCAATTAATCACCAATTATCCGTGAATAATCCTTTGGAAGAATTCAGAAACTTGCGGCTGAAACTAATCCAATAATCATTTAAGAATATCAAATCTTAACAATTCTAACCTCACTAATAATAAATATCAATTCCTAATAATCCCAATATTAATACCTTAACTTAGTAATCGAATTAATCCTCAAATAAATTAAAACTCAACTTAAAACTTCACAATTATTCCCAAAGATACGCTAAATATTCCTCAAGTGATTTAAGAGATTTAATCTCAAAATATCCAATAAATAAATATCAAATATCATCTCTTCGTCTCTCCAAATAAAAATATCCTTACAATATCTCTCTTGTCCCTAAATAATAATACTCCTTACTTTTGCAAGTAACATTTAACACCTAGCAGTAAAATCTCAACTTAACTCCTACATATCCGACACATATAGTCTAACTTTGCAACATACACCTTTATCCCTTGAGAGTAATACCTTAAAGTCCTAACATTATTCCTTGGCTTAAAATCCAAATATTTGATTAATAAAAAGATTCCGATAATAATCTCTTGATATTGATTTCAAGAAAGTCTAAACCTTGAATATTTTCTTGATCTATAACCTTTCATATAATCTAATCGAGATCCCAAAAGGTCATTCCTAATTTCTTGGTCTTAATCTTTAATCACATATCCTAGTCAAGATCCCATATAAGTCCATTCTTATCTCTAAAATAACAACCTCACTAATACCCTTAGTAAATTGGTACTTAATAAATCCTAATTTTCTCAATCCAATTTGAATTATAACACTTAATAACCAATCAAGCTAAATCCTCTTAATCCTTAAATTAAATACTTAATTGGATCATATCTTAATTTGGCTCTCTAACTTTTAATTCACATACTAAAGCCCAAAAATACATTATCAAGAACTTAATCTTAATTCCCAAATACTCCAATCAACTTTACTAACTTAATCATCAGAAAATTAATACTTAAGGCTCGTGAAAAACTTAAAGAACTAAAGCACAATATTTAATCCTACGCGCAACTTAACTTTAAAACCTCAAATGACGACTTATAAAATATAACTTGAATCCAATTATGCTGGGCGTTACACACCCACTCAGTCTCCCCAGATTGAAATGATAGATTCATTGTACAAGCGTGTGTCAGACACTGAAGATGAAGTCATGAAGAAACCTGTAATCGGTGTCTGCATCGGTTCAAGAAGTTGGAAGAAAACAGAGTATATCCAGCTGTTGGCAGTAGGGGAAGGTGAACCATATTTGGTAAATAGAATAGTCAGAGGTTCGCATTAGGAATGTTGATGACAACCTATGTAAACATCGTTACTCAATAAAGATAGAGTTTCTCTCAAAAAGTTATCTGTTCAAGCTCAAAACATGCAAGGACTTAGGTCCCAAAAACGTTATTATATAAAAGCTCGAGGCAAAGATCAAAGTGCCCAGGTTCGCGAAGTATCCTTTTTAAAGGATCACTAAGCACCCACTGCCCAAAGTTAAAAAAATCACGAAAGACGGCTTAAGATGTCTAAGGCAATGTTTTTAAAACCCAATAGCCCAAGTGAATAACAAAGTACAACTCACTGCCCTAAGTGGACTAAGACGAGCAATTCGTTGCCCTAAGTGGCGTAAGACGAACAAATAAGTACCAAATAAAAAGTACGATTCGTAGTCCAAAGCGACGTAAAACGAACAATTCGCTTCCCAAAGTGGTGTAAGACAAACTATTGCGTACCAAAATATAAATACGAGCTAATAAAAGATAATAACGTGGGAGAAAATAAATTAGAAGCCAAGTTAGAACAAAAATGTTGAAATTCATTTCAAAAATACTTTGAAAATCTCTAAGTATTGGGAGTGATGTTGGTTACAAAAGCCAACCAACTGGCTATCTTTAAAGACAAAAGGCCCCTATTGGGCGAACTACTACAGCTCGGCGAGCTGCTACAACTTAAGCTAAAACAAAGCAAAGAAAAGATAAAAAACATCAAGTCTCGGGAGCAGTGGGAGCAGTGGAAACATCGAAAGCTGGAGGGACATCAGTGGCAGCTTCAGAAGGGACCTCACCGGTGACCTGAGCAGCGACCTCTTAACCTGCCGGGAGAGAGAGAATTGGCAATTCAGTGATATTACCCAACCCACTGGTGTCCAGTGAAGTGGTATAAATCATAATACCTCCCGTCAGATCCTGCATTTGCTCATCGGTTGGGGGAACCTGTCCTTCCTCAGCACCAATAACAGGAGCTTCGAGGGTTTGTATAATCTTGAAATGCCCGGGGACGAAGTCTAGTGCAACACCTAGCCAGGTGAGGTCGCCAATATCCAGCTCCATGCTGGTGGGGATCTATGCCTTTTCCATACATTCCTTAAAATCCCTGATCACCGCATGCCACTCATCGTCCTTGTGGGATCGGGCCCAGTGGATGGTTCGGAGAACCTCGGCGTAGTATTGGATAAAACCCTTGTCCGATGCCTCTGCCTTCAAAGCCTCCAAAGCTCCCAGAGAAGTTGATTGATTTCGGAGCTCGGCGACCACGTTGGCCTTGGTGGCGACCTCCTCCCTCAACTGGGAGCACTCAGCCTGAGCTCCCCTGCTCAGCTCCCTCTCCAACTCGAGCTCCCTCTTAGTTATGGCGAGCTCCCCATCCTTGGCGGCGAGCTTCTCAGCGAGCTCCGCCTCCTTAGCCCTAAGAGCAGGGTCAGCGTTCTTCTGTATGTGGGTGAACTTTCACTGAAGCTCGCTGAGCTGATTGAGAGCACTTTGCTCGGCTGCCAAGGACGCGGCAGCTTTTTCTTCAGTGATCTCCGCTGCCTTCTTCGCCTCATTGAAACTCTCCGCCATCTCCAAAAAGGAGGTGTTCTTCTCCAGGCGTATCTTCTCCATTTTTAACACCTGATCCACCACCCTTTGGCCAGCCAATAAAATCCCGCTCGCATAATGCATTGCCAGTCGGATATTGTCGACCGGTGATTGCCTCTCCACGGTGGACAGCTGGGTATGGGTCCAATGTCTCTGGACCTCCCTTACAGCTTGGACGGCGAGCCCATCGGGGAGGTTGCGCAGCGATGAGAGAGAGCGGGAGCGTTCGTAGGAGTGAAGGACCTCGCTCCTATTAGGGTGAGCAATGGAAGCATACCTGCAAAGGTGGAAACACTTAGGAAAAAGTTTCAAACAAAAACATTACTACATAGAGATATAACTTAAACAAGACACACACCCAACACTGGCGGGGTCCCAACCCAGAATGGTGTCATCCACCACCTGGACACCGAATGGTGAATGTGGAGCAGGTGATAGAGCAGTCTGGGCAGCTTGTGGAGGAGTAGTGGAGTGCGCTGAGCAGCCCTGGCCCGATCCGGAGCTACCCCGTCCACCCCGATCCGAATCTTCATCACGTAGAGAAAATCAGGTCCTCTTTTGAGCCTGGGCATCCTCCTCGCCCACTCGTGATCCGTCGCCGCGATGGAGACCTTTCTTTTGCTGTTGGGGAGGTTGAGGAGCTACCGCAGGTGTGGTAGCAGCACGCCCACCACCCCAACCGGTCTTGGCGACCTGAGTTGTCATGGCAGTCTGGGACTTCGCCGGAGTCTTCGAAGGTACCTTCTGTTGAGTACCGGAGCCCCTGGCACCTTCCTTTGAGGCGAGCTGGGCGAGCTCCACCTTCTTGTTCGCAGCAAAGGCTGATGCAGAGGGCAGCCCTTGCTTATTAGGGCGAGGTGGTCCCATTTTCAGCTTTTGGACAAGGATATCGAAGGCTTCAGGAACTTCGATTGGCTGGATCGCAATTGTCACGCCTTGGTCTGCACAGGTGTTGGTCCCTAAAGAAGACTTTGAGTCTCCTTGTTTTGAAAATCAGCTGACTATAAAATCAGCTGAGTGCGTAGTGATCTTAGTGTGCGGAAACATTTTTAGTTAAATCCTTTTTAATTAGAAAAACCTTTTTAATCTTTAGTGCAGCAAGTAAGAGCAGTAAAATAAAACAAGAAAAACACACAAGATTTATAGTGGTTCGGACCAACTGTCCTACATCCACTCTCCTCAATCCAACTTGGAGTTGAGGGGCTCTCTTACTCACTTATTTCCTTCCTTACAACTTTCAAGAGAAAACTCTCTTACAACTCTTGTTAGTGCACAGTTACAACTAACTGATCGACTTCTATAAAGTCTTACAAATAATAAATAATTATGTAGATTGTGTTTTTGTACAGAGGAAAATAGTGTAGCCTATATGCTAATGTAATCGCGCGTAGGAACGTTATGATTTTTCTCTCTTGTACTCATATTTATAGGTAACAAAAACTAGCCGTTAGAGTTGACTAGGATTTGAAATTCCTATAAATATGTAATCAATCAATCAGAGTGATTGATTGATTCTAGATTTCCAGGTTGATATCTTTCCATCTTTGGCTTGATCTTCAATCTGATTGACTTGATTGATTGACTATGATTCTGGAAATCATCTAGCCGTTGCTGTGATCTTGTCCTTTTGACATGATTGACTTCCCATAAATAGATCTTCTATGCAACAGCTTCAGACGACCTCAGCTGGTGGTGGTTCTCTGCTGATTTTGTCCTCATCTGATTTCTGCACCTCAGCTGATTTAACATCAGCTGACCTGGACCTCAACTGATCTGACATCAGCTGATCTGGACCTCAGCTGATCTGGATCTCAGCTGATCTGACCTCAGCTGATCATCCTCGTCTGATCCGATCTGACACCAGCTGACTTCCCAAGGTCAGCTGGTTTTAATGTCATCAAAACATAAGGGATTTCCCAACAATTTCCCCCTTTTTTATGATATTAAAACCCAAGGAAAGTTTGATCTTCCTCCAATCATCTGGCTTGCCTAATATCATCTGATGTTCCCCCTTGATCAAATACCATCTGATTTCTTCTTGAAAAACATATGTGGAGCATCTTGTAGATGAATTCTTGGCTACCAGTAGATGTTGGTCCCGAAACGAGTTAAATCAGTGTATAGGGGGGAATACACTGATGTCAGATTTTTCTGAAAGACTCAGAAAAATGCTCTAACGCACTCAGTCAGGATTCCCTGAAGTACTCAGTACGCTGAAGGTCCACAGGGGCAGCAGGGACGGTTCAGTAACGAGTCAGATAAACTGAGTGTGAGTAATGTGCTCGGAGGCTCAGTAGAGATAACAAACCTACTGACTGCTCGGAAGCGAGTCAGTTGGACTACTATCTCAGTGAGTCAGAGTACGTGCGGAAAGTGAGCCCTTAGATTCTACTCGTTTTAGTTTCTGAAAACGTTTTCTCTGAGTTGCTTAGTATATTGGTGGTTAAGGCTGAGTGCACAGTATTCAGATTCAGGATGATTGATTCAGTCCTGAAGTTAAAACCAGTGCAGTATGTTCAGTTTAATATGATGACAGTTATGATCCTGAACAGAATAGTAAATCAGCACACAGGGGACTTTTTAACGTGGTTCGAAGATAACCAACTCCTACGTCCACGACCTGATTTAACAGGAAGCTATCCTCAAAACCCTGAGGATAGGTACTTGGGTTTTACGTGCCAAGGGACACGAGTAGCCAACTTCCTCTCTTAGGAACTGACCCCTGGGCATTTTACAAGTCCCAGTCCTTCTAACCAACCGATCTCACACCTTGAGTGGTTTGGTATTCTTGTTTCCAACTAAGATAGCTCTAGTAATACAAAACAATGCTAAATAATAGAGCTATCGATCTAAGCAAATACAGAGTGAATCCTACTACAACACTAGGGAAATTTAATTGCAGAGTGTTGTTTATGATATGCTTTGTGTTCTTGGATTCTTGAGAGTTTTCTCTTGGAAATTTCCCGTTGACCTTGAATGGGTGCAAGGTTCTCCATATTTATAGGCAAGATTCAAAATAGATCCGTTGGAGGAGATCAAATCAAATCTTTCCTATTTTAGGTAGATAGCAGGCTAGAAATATTGTTCGACCTACCCGCCATGCTTATTCTGGCAAGTTGTCACATCACCTGCAACCTTTTTGAGACGCATTAAATGCCGCATTAAATGCTGCGCAGACTCCATGCATACGTGTCGAAAGATCATTGGCTCTCCGCTATAACGGCTAGTTGACCTTCAGATATTTATCCTTCCTCGTACATTCAATGCTCTGAGTCTCTTGTTAATAACTCAGTCTGAACGTGTCTTTAATGGAGTCTTACTGACATTCTTTTTGTCTCTTGTCCCATAGCATAAATAACCTTTTGCTTTGGACTGACATGATTCGGGTGATCTGAACCACAGCCTGAGTCAGGTCCTATGTGCATTCAGCACAGCCTGATAGGTTATTCAGCTCAGTATGTGTTACCTTTTTGCTTCGGACTTACAGGATTCAGGTGAACTGAACCAAGGCCTAAGTCAGGTCCTATGTGCATTCAGCACAGCCTGATAGGTAACACTTTACTCTTCACTGACTGAGTTCTGTCCTGAACATGCTTAGTGTATTCAGTAGAAACATCAGCCAATGGTACTTCAGGATTGACTTCAGGATGAATCAGCAGGCTTCGATCTTCAGCTTCAGAACAGACAATCTTCAGCGAGACTGACTGACTCCTTCAGAATGGTTTACGCTTCAGACTTCAGTAAATTGGGTCGACTCCAATATTCTTCAGTCTTCAGCATGGTCCTCCTGTACTGAATCTCTAACCTAACTGTCCTGAACTATTTTATCCTGAACAACTATACTTAGGCAAATTCATCAGGGGTTTTGGGATCTAATCAAAATACTCAGATTGTCCCAACAGTAGAGATTGTCAGTAGGAGTCAAAATTGGCATCTCTTTCAGCACCGGGCTCGGAATCACCATTATAATACCATTCTGGAAGCGGAATGATGATTCTGATTGAACTCACTGCTATGCAGTGACCTATGATATCCTGGATCAAAATTCCATCGTCTGGCAGCTCTAACGGTTGATTTTCTTTCTCTGAAAATTATCAAAAATCATCTGAAGTAATTTTTGAGTGTTCTTCTGAACTGCAGACTGCATGACACTTCTCAGGAAAATCTTCTGATGTGCAATGGTCGTCTGAGCATGAGAGATCAGCTGATCAGCTGCCTCTGAGGTCAGCTAGTTACCTCAGCTGATGTTCCCCCTTACACACATCTCAGCTGATTTTCCACATAAGTGTAGGCCTTCCCCTTTAATTGGGTAGATGTTTGCGTTTGGATCTATACATCACACTCAGCTCATCTAATTTGATCATCTTCTCATCTGATATCAGCTTTTTGTCTGATCTCCTGAGCTGGTGTGTACCTGAAAATAAAATCAGGCAATAGGTACCCTACTGGGTCCTAGAGGGTCAGGAGGCAGTTCTTTAGGGATCCATAGGAATAGGTCATCCTTATGAGGCTTAGGAGACTTTATCCATCTCCCATATTTATCAACAAAGACAATCTCCTTCAGAGGGTTTCTCTTTGGAGGATGTCTTAGAACACCAGGTCTTGCGATCTGATTATAAGGGTACGTCCTGCTGGAGCCTTTGAATGACTCATAGACAACAGCCTTAGCTGATTGTGCAGGTTTGGGTGGTACTTTAAATGTAACCGAGGGTGGAGAAGGGTTCTGCTTGGACTTACCCTTCTGGGATGGTCCAGGCTGATCTCTCCTCATCTGATTTTTCCCTTTTCCTTTATTATCAGCTCCTTGAACCTGTGCCTTTTTCTTCCCTTTAGAGGACTTAGGGAAGCCAACACCTCTTTTGTCATGCTCTTATTGAGAGGAAGCAGCTATAGATGACATTGCATTATGTGCATTGGTCAGCTGATCCAATTTCAACTTGAGCTGATCCTCATTTTCTTTGGTCTGTGTATGTTGTTTAAAGAGTTCATCGAACTTAGCCTTTAATAGCTTGTGTTCCTCTTCCAACCCAAGATTTTCAGCCAGCAGCGTAGCTACCAACTGTTCCTATTCCTCACATTTGACTCTTAAGTCTTCTGACTCTTGAGTCTGTGAGAAAGTAGGTTCAGCGGATAGTTCAGCCAACTGACCTTTTGCGAGGGTCAGCTGAGAGACTTTAGATTTTAGCCTTGAGTTCTCCTCTTCTAGTTTAGCACAGACACTTCTAAGAGCAGCTTTTTCATCTCAGACTCCAAAGAATGGGTAGAAGAGCAAGATGAGCTAACAGAGGGGGTTTCAGCTTCTACCACTTCTGTGTCTGCCATGAGACAAAAATCCTCTGATGATGGTGAATCAGCAGTGGAGATGTATTCCTCAAAATCTTTAATAATCTTGTTCATCTCCTCTTCAAAGTTCACACCAAAGTTGTAAGACATGATTCTTGCAAAATGTGTTAGGAGAAATAACATACAAGGATTTTTCAAAAATGATTTAGATCTGCCCTGGTGCCCACCTAAAGCTTCTCAGGCTGAGGTCGTTAGGACACACAGCTCTGATACCACTTGTTGGTCCCTAAAGAAGACTTTGAGTCTCCTTGTTTTGAAAATCAGCTGACTATAAAATCAGCTGAGTGTGCAGTGATCTTAGTGTGCGGAAACTTTTTTAGTTAAATCCTTTTTAATTAGAAAAACATTTTTAATCTTTAGTGCAGCAAGTAAGAGCAGTAAAATAAAACAAGAAAAACACACAAGATTTATAGTGGTTCGGACCAACTGTCCTACATCCACTCTCCTCAATCCAACTTGGAGTTGAGGGGCTCTCTTACTCACTTACTTCCTTCCTTACAACTTTCAAGAGAAAACTTTCTTACAACTCTTGTTAGTGCACAGTTGCAACTAACTGATCGACTTCTATAAAGTCTTACAAATAATAAATAATTATGTAGAGTGTGTTTTTGTACAGAGGAAAATAGTGTAGTCTATATGCTAATGTAATCGCGCGTAGGAACGTTATGATTTTTCTCTCTTGTACTCATATTTATAGGTAACAAAAACTAGCCGTTAGAGTTGACTAGGATTTGAAATTCCTATAAATATGTAATCAATCAATCAATCAGAGTGATTGATTGATTCTAGATTTCCAGGTTGATATCTTTCCATCTTTGGCTTGATCTTCAATCTGATTGACTTGATTGATTGCCTATGATTCTGGAAATCATCTAGCCGTTGCTGTGATCTTGTCCTTTGGACATGATTGACTTCCCATAAATAGATCTTCTATGCAACAGCTTCAGACGACCTCAGCTGGTGATGGTCCTCTTCTGATTTTGTCCTCGTCTGATTTCTGCACCTCAGCTGATCATCCTCATCTGATCTGATCCGACACCAGCTGACTTCCCAAGGTCAGCTGGTTTTAATGTCATCAAAACATAAGGGATTTCCCAACAACAGGTGAAAAGAGTTAAAATAAATCAAGGAAATAGTGAAGGTTAAAGACTGAGCCTGGCGAGCTATTAAGAGTTTACTACCTGGGAGCTCTGGGGCTTAAGCAGTGAGATGGTGAGGAGTTGTGAGGACAAGGGCAGTTCGTCTACAATGATGTTTACCTAGGTGCACGACATCCCGATCCTTGCGATTCCTCAAACAACACAACGTTCGAACGAACTCGAACATTTTGGAAACGTTAGAAGGCGTATGACCGGGCTTGTGGTGCTTCGGAGCTGAAAAAAGAAAAGAAATTAGATTAGTAAATCTAATTCAACACACGCACACCGAATTCATCCACCTACTGCTAGCCTCTCCATATCCCTCGAGGGAATTTATACGGCCTCCTCGCCCAGTGTAATTTGTCGAAGCTCGCCAATTTCCCCCAATGAAAATAAATTGCTCCTTCCAGTCACAAATTTTATTGGGGAGACTTTCCAAGAACTTCTCACCGGGTCGAGCCTTCACGTAATAATAACCTTTGCCCTCATTGGACTGCCTCGTCACACTGAAAGCCTCATTGATCTCAGCAGTGGTAAGGCGATTCTTATATCCCTCTAGCCCAAAAACCATCAGCATAGCTATAAAGCTACTCCAAGCATTTGGAGTTAGCTGGGTAATGGCGAGGTTCATATCCATAAAAAATTGGCCGATAATCGGGTGCAGGGGCAGTGTATGCCCGGCATCTAGTGTATGAATATTAATGGCTGTCAACCCAGCTAGGGGCATATCAGCTCGCTCCTTTGGTTCTGGGGCATACAGGTGGATGTCCAAGGGGATACGGTACTTCTTGAAAAGATTAGGGAGCACAAACTCTGAGATAACACTCTGTACCAAGTTCGTCTTGAAGTCTGACTTGCCATCCGCTTCCCTGATAGTTCGCTCGGGTGTTGGGATGCTCACCTGGTACCTCTCAACATACTCATCCCAGTCCATCTCATGCTCGATTGCAGTAGGGATGTCATGCTCAAGGAGTTGTGGGTTTGGGAAGTTAATGGAGCGGAGATACTCCAAAGTAATCTCCTCCTCCTCCTCATCCTCAAGTTCGCGAACTAGCTCGCTAGCAGGGTCACCCGACTCCGCAACCTCCTCCTCGCCCTCGATGATCACCTCAGCAGCCCCAGTGTCTCCTCCTTCACTCCTTGGGGCGAGCTCCTCCCAGAGCTCGCAGAGTCCTTCTTCAGGGCCACCTCCAGAGTTGGTGGCCCTCTCACCAGAGTCAGATCGGACCTCGGCGAGTAGCTGGCCAGATCCTTGATGAGCTACCGAGGTCGCTTCGAAACCAGACTCAATAATGATTGGGGTCATCTGAGGAATTGGTTCGTTACTAGTCATGGGTCATTTTTCCGGGTTCTGGTTCGATAAAGTTCGGCTTGAAGATCCGGTAGACATGGTGTTAGATGGGGGGCGAGGTCTTAAAATTCCGGTGGCCGGAAAATTCAAAAGTTCAGCCGGAAAATTCACGTCATCTCGTCCTCCTAATCATGATTTCCTCAATTTTGCTCGATTTCACCTATAAACACAACTTTCTTGCCAAAAAGGATGAATAACACAATATATAGCATATTAGTGTCAATAATGCACATAAATCACTCAATATCATGCTAAAATAGACCGAATATGATGCAATTATTACCCTAATCAAGAAGCTTGTGAATATACTCGATAATAAGCTCGCGAATGGGCTCGTTAATAAGCTCGCAAACAGACTCGATTAATAAGCTCGCGAACAAGCTCGTTAATAAGCTCATGAACAGGCTCGATTAATTATTTTTTTATAATATTAAATAAATAAGATATATATATATATATATATACATATATACTAGTATGTAAACCCATAAAATTTGTGGTATTAAATAAAAATTATTGACAAATAATTATATTTTTGTATTATTTATATATTAATTTTTTTATAAATATAAAACTCAATTATAAGATAATCAATTTTTATTTGGTTTATTAATATTTTGTATTGATTTGATTATATATTATATAACAAATTTCAAGTTAATCAAATAAGTCAAATAAAAATATTTTATCTTTATAAAGTAAATAAATAATAAAATATATTTTGTAACTAAAAACTTCTAATTTATCTTCTTTATAAAATTTAAATTAGGGTCAAAATTATAAAATTTTATAAAATCTTAATTTGCCATATTTGAAAAATATATATATATATACACGACTTAGTTTGTTTTTTAAAACGAAATCAAGAAAGAATTGAATTAAAAAAATTTATTTTATATAAGTATGTTAAAAGAAAATCAATAACATAATGTTTATAGATTTATTTTGTAACGATTAAAGAAAATAAAAAAAATATTATAAGATTTAACACTCTTTGAATGATCGTTATAAAAAAGGATTAGATAAATAAAATTAAGGCATAATGTTCCATAAGATTTATTTTAGGGAAAATTACAAAATAGTTTACAAAATTGACACAAATTACAAATAAGTTTCTGTGCAGAAAAAAATATGCTTTTGTGCAGGAAAAAATTATACTTCTGTGCAGAAATTGTGAACCAATTTGTAAATATATCTACTTTTTTGAACCAATATGTAAGTGGCCCTTTATTTTATTATGATTAATTGATAATGAAAAAAATATTATAAGATTTAGCCACTCATGACAATAAAATGATTTGATCTGCAAATAATTTATGAAAAACAACAAACATGTTATTAAAATTTAGGGGAAAATACTCTCAGGCCCAAGGTAAACAACTAAAGTAAAGGTAAATAACAAAAACTTTTTAGCACTGCAAATAGGTCTAAATAAGAAAAGTAATACAATTGTTAATTAACAACTAATAAAGTCAAAAAATACCAACACACGTAAAGGCTACAGGCCTACAACTGAGGCTACACTACATAAACACAATAGAAATCTGTGCTCGAAGGGGTTATACCCAATATACAAGAAATTCAAACAGCATTCTCGCAGCATTCGACGGAAGCGAAGGGACGTGTGTTGGAGCGTTCTTACAGAGTGCAAAGGGCGTTGGTAAGTTTCTCATCTAATGATATTTTTTTCGATCCATCACGCGGCACCACACCTCCGTACACACCACCGGAATCCGCCAAGTAACCCCCGTTCGCACCCCAGCCGTAGATCTACACCACTGCCCGTCGTCTTCTGCCCAAAGTCGATCGTCTCTATTCCCAATCAATCTAGGCGCGGCATCGCACAAGTCAAATTGATGTCAGAATCCTCAATTGCAACCACGACAACCACTTATCAGCGACAACTGCCTCTCTGTTGCGCGAAGCCTGATGCCGAATCCTATTTTGGTTTATGAGGAAATAAATTGCTTGGGCACTGATCTTATTTTGGTTTATAAGCTCAAATCTATTTTTTGTTAGATATACTTGGCCCAATTTATTTATTTGCAGAGAGGAATGTGTGTGTTGTAAAATCAAAAAGACTATAGTATAATCGATAGTGAATAGTATAATGCACTATAGTAAAGTCGTAACACTATTGTATAACCGATAATCAAATTATGGTATAACAGAACATAAAAAACACCAATAGTATAACAAACTAAGTATACCTGAACATCTCAAATACTAAAGCATATCTTTAAATACTATAGTATAACTGAACATTTCAGGTACATCAATAGTATAACAAACTAAGTGAAAATTGTTGAATCAATTTGAATCCATTTGAGACCACAGTATCCGTTTGAATTTATTTGAGAAGATCCATCAGCTTTCTTTCATTCTTCAGGAAGGATTGAACCGGCGGCCACCCCACAACATGTGCCCTGTATCAACCCCTTATTCATCGATATAAACCGTGATTCTCAGGATTCAGGCTCCTTTCGGGAGACGACCTCCTAAATGACGCAGATCTGAATGTTTCTTCACCAAATACATGGAATTTCGGTTTGACTCCGGCTGATGAGGTTATCGCTACTGCCGCTGAGAAGGTGGAAGCCTCCGGAGAGTTCCATTCACAACCGCCACAGAATCTCGCCACACTTTTCCCACTGCCCTATTTCCTCGTCGGCGTCGGAACCTCAACCTCCGCCACCACTAACCGCCCTCTCCCCTGGTTGAATGGAAAATGAAAAACCAACATCCTCCTCAAAAATGAAAAATAAACAGAACGAAACCTACCGCTTTGTGTTTAGCCAAAAGGTGTCTACGTGCAAGTGTACACGATCATTATTGCAATGGCAAGCTTAACGAAGTTTATTTTATATCGAACCCAAAGGAAACGGGGATTTGTAAGGTAAGACTATTGTTCTTGATTCAAAAACACAAAGCAAATAAAGGGATTCGGTATCTATATCTACTAGTGCGTCAAACTTGTAAACTACCTATCACCTTGTGTTGCAAAGTGAGCTAGTGTGAGAGATATGTGCTAGTGTACTATCCTATGTTTCACATGGTGAGGTATCACTTTCTCATGCCATGGAATTGTATACAATCAATTGGTAAGCCACTCTAACATGCAAGAGGTCTCCCTAATAACACATTAAAGCCTCTAATTGTTCTTCCTATTCACTAAGTATAACTCTCACTATCTTAGGAATTTAATCAAACATTTAGCATGCATTTGGCCAAGTACAAGAAGATTTAGGAAAATAGGCCAATTCTCATTTAGACTACCTCCTAATGACTCTTATGATCAACTACACATACAAAGTATTCATACAATCCATCAATGTAGAGAATTGATCATACAACAATTCATAGCAATCAAAAGATCAACATATTCACCATACTACTCCATAGGAGTCATACACCAACACACAAAGGGATTAACCCATGGCTAATTTGATTGACAAAAGAAAAATAGAAGTAACTACATTCATCATTATGCAGGAATTATACAAAGTATTGAAGAATTTACCTATTACAAGTGGAATTGAAAAGATACAAGATTACCTCTATAAGCTAGAAAATGATCCGACAATAGAAATTGAAAATCAATCGGTAGAAATGTAGCTTGAACTATGCTAAGAATACTGGAGAAGACGGATAGTCGATCCGAACGGTAGATCAAAAGTTATCTAAGAAATCGTAATTGAAAATCTAAGAACACTCACTTGGAAACTACCTCTAACTTCTCCTAATCTAGTGAGAGAATATGAATCTAAGAAAATGATAAAAGTTTTTTAGAAAATCTGAGATGGAAGTATATATAGTGCCCTTAGATCATTGACTAAGATGCCCTTCATTAAAACGCGCAAAAATACGAAAATAGCCCTGCAAATCCACATTTCCGGAGCTGCTGTCGCCCAAGAGCTGAGCAGCTGTCGACCACTCGGGCGATAGCTTGCTCGACAAAGCGTCCCCCGTGTCGCAAAAGAACTGCCAAGCTATCGACCAAGCTTGGTTGACATGCTCAGGCGACAAATAGCTGTCGATCCAGGTAAGTTGGTCGACATAGGCCTGTCGTCCGAAGAAGGGCTCCGTGTCGCCCGAGGCCTTAGTCTCGGTCGATGCGCAACTTCCTTGTTTTTGTCATATCTTGAGCTCTAGAACTCCGATTGACTCGATTCTTCTTTCGTTGCGACCCTCCATTCAAGATCTTCAACATAGGATAGAAATTTCTCCATTTTGCTCAACTCCAAAATTTGGACTTTTCTCGATCTTGCTCATTTTTTCCTTATTTTGCTCGTTTTCACCTACAATCACAACTTTCTAGCCAAAAAGGGTTAAATACACAAAGTATCACATATTAGGGTCAAATATGAAGATAATATCACCAAAAGCATATAGAAATGGATGCTAAAACATGAAATTAAGACCCTAATCACACCCCCAAACTAGATTATTGCTCGGCATCGAGCAACGAAGCGATAAGATAGGGGAATAATTGTATGTATGAAGCATCAAGCACACAATCAAATGCCATATATACATCACCTAATATCATGCAATCTATCAATGTAGTATCATCTCATCAACCATTTACATAACGTCAATGCACACAAGATCAAATCAATGAGTTAAAATCCTCACTAGATAGTATATCTCTCAAGCTCTCAAGTGTATGAGGTTCACTCAACATCACACATAGTACACCCACTACCATAAGCTTGATAAGAGTCTCAAATTCTCCACCACTTGACAAGTAATTCATCATCAAATCAAAGAGGACTTTTTATTTGGTTGTAGTGTTGGCTCTTTGGTAAGGGTGGATATTTTTGGATAGAAGTGACTATCATACTAGTGGAGCAAGAGGTCAAGACTCTACTCTTCCAAAGATAAGTTGCAAGTGATCAAATTGCAACACCATTTCAACCACATAACACTTCTTTTCACACTTCTTCCTTTCAAGCATTTTTTCACTTCCTTTCTTTTGTAATTTTGCATCACATCACCAACACATTAGAAACATAAGCTCTTCTTCACATCTTTTCATTCAACACAACTTCCACTCTTCTTTTTTTTTTTTACATCTTCATCTTTTGTTTCTTTCACTTTTCTTCACCATCTTATCCACCAAACTTGCTTTCAAAGCACATGTAACCCTCATATCCTCATATAAGCTCCACTAGTAATAGGGAAAATAAGGTTCAAAATGAAGGATAATCAAGCTACAATCATAGGTTGCCAAAGAAAAGGCCAAAGGCACAAAATGGCTAACTATGGAATCAATGTCATGGCATGGATAATTTGGCTAAGTGACTCATATAAAATCAAAGATGGCCTCAAATCATTTTTGACAACTCATTACAAAATGTGATCTCAAACAAGACTCAAATCAAGTTCTAGAGTGGAAATGCACCAGGTGGATCTCACATCAAAAAAAAAATGTCATCCGTTTAAGAGTGAAACGGGCAAAATAGGCTCAAACCTCACGGGATAAGGTGATAATGACTCATATCCTATCAAAAATGTACACATCAATCATGTATCAAGCATCAAAGAATCAACTACACTATAGACAAAAATGAATTAAGCAATATACACACTACACTTAACTATGCACAGTTTACATCATCCACACAATCATAAGCATATCTCATGCCACACTACTCTCAAAACAAGCAACAATGGCCAAAAATAAACAAGCAAAACAAAGGCTCATCACCACAATAGGCACCAAATCATAAAACAAATAGCATTGTCATGAGAATGACGAAACGATCACACCCCCCCCCCCCAAACTTTTTTTTGAACTATAGGTCTAAAAAGTTTGGCAAAGGAGTGGAGACAAGAATCATGCAATGCACAAAAAAGCTCAAAACAAATAACAACCATCAATACCAAGAAACAATACCAAACATCATCCAATAAGCAATAAGATCCATCAATCAACATCCATCACCAGCATAATCCATCCAAAAACAACTACCTAAGAAATAGCACAATCTTCAAACAATATCATTACAAACCAAATTAAAAACAAAGAGTTCGGAATAGAAGTGAGGGATAAAGATAGGGTTAAGAATGAGTTACCCATCCCTAAGTTAGATCGAAATCATCACTTCACGAAGGAGGGTAATGCGGATGAGGAAAGTGGCCCTCTCCAATGTGCCAGTTCATCATTGCATTTTGAGCTCTTAGCAACTCCTAAATGTTAGCACCCATGGTGGTCATGGTCGATTGCATCGAACCCACATCTTGGCTAATTGTAGCAACATTGGCGTTAAGAGTGGTGTAGTTAGCATTTAAGGTGGTCACGTCGGAGTGGAGAAGTGAGTAGTCCGACTGAAGAGCCGAGACATTTGTCCTAAGAGAGATGAACTCTTGACCCTAAGCATTGGAACTTCCAGACCCTCTATCATACTCATCTTCTCCCTCAGCTTGCTCCATATCACTATCTCTGTGCACACTGGTCCTTCTCCTTGCCCTCTCTGTTACATTCCTCCTCCCTTAATTGAATTCCCGAGCAATGTCGAAGTGCAACGGGCTACTCATGCTCCAATTTTCCTCATTCTTGATAGAAATAGTTTCATAGTCCAAAAGAGGAAATGGAAGTTCAATAGAAGGTCGATGTGCTAGACAAAGCTTTTTCCTTCGCCTTACAATTATTTGAGTGTCCATCAAATACCCTAAATCAAGGTAAGAAAAATCCTTTCCTTCTTCTCTCGGTTCCCACCCTAAGCATCTTGCCAAATGAGCAATCATCCCACCAAAAGCACAGTCTCCTTTGGAAATGACGTAGGATAGATTTTTACAAAAATATGCTCCAAAATTTGCTTTCAACCCCGTAAGCATAGAAAAGAGGACATAGAGTTCCTCATGTTGCATATCCTCCATATCACTTCTTACAAACACAGTGTTGGCCAAAATCATCTGTGCATATATGAGGATGGGATTACCGATTTGAGTAACCTGTGATTGATAGGCGATGAACTCATTATCATCATCTTTTGTAAGCGCCTTCCAAAATGATTGATCTTGCCCAAACCGTTCCTTTTTATAAAAATGGCTAGGTGAAACATCTTCTTCACAGCCAAACAATCGGTTTATCTCTTGAATGGAAAGTATGTGAGCTTTGTTGTCGATATGGAATTGAATCTCTACAGGAATTCCACAATTCTCAGTAATTCGAAATGTGCTCAGAAATTCAATGTTCAGATTCCGGTATGAGTTGTCATGGACACGTAGTAATCCACTCCATCTGATATTGTTGAACAAGTACTCCACATCCTCTCCAAATTTGAGAGGCCCCGTAATCTCCTTGAGGAAATACCTTGAACAAAGGAACTCCATATTAACAAATCTTGCAAACTTGTCGTAACAATCTGCATTGATTCCAAATGACATTCCAAACCAAGAGGGTTTGTTACGACAAGTCTTAAAACATTTCTCTTCCAGCTCAACAATTCTTCCGTCCTTCCAACTTGAACTTGCAGCAATACACTTACCACTACGAGACATTGCCTACAAAAGATTATAAGCATGAGCAAGATATATGTATTAAAGGCTTCACACAGCACACTTCCAGCAAAATTTTAACACATGAGCAAAGGAAGAACAATATAATCCAGCCCTCAATTTCCATTTATCAAGTAAAAATTAGATTGAACATAAAGGGCTTAATTCTTAGAAACAAGGAATTCAAGCCTCAAAAAATCATGCAAATGTTAAATGCCAATGAAGCCTCACGTAAGCAACATCATAGGTGAATTAACATAATCAACTCAACCTAGCAACAATATACTCATACCCATTAACATTTAGCATAACATTATCAAGACAGCTCAATTTTAGCATGAATTTTCCTAAAATTCGTCACTATGCCTACCCCTATTTTTCAATCTTCAATTAAACTCATAATACTCAAAATTGGCATGCAATTGGGCTCCCAATGGATTACTCATCAACAATGTAGCATAAATGCATCATCAATTTCATAAAAACTCAAGAAAATCAAAAATCCCCAATTCACATGCTCAAGAACCCTAGAATTTTAAATTCAAAATCATTATAATGCCTCCATGAATTTCTTATACAAGTGCAATAAATAGGTAGAGGAGAGTGAGTAGAACATACCTGTAGAAGGATTAATCGAGAGGAAGTGTAGAATTTGAGAAGCAAAATTTCTTCTTCTTTTTTCTCTTTTTTTTTTTTCGTGAGTTTGAGAGGGAGAGAGTGCAAGAATCTTGTATTCAAAGTGTGTGTTTGTGTGTGTAAAAGTGTATAAGAAAGAGGGAAAAAATGATTGGACTTACCTTGGAAAGTGTAGTCAAAATAGGACCCACAAGACTCAAAATCCGCGCTCAACATATGCCCGTCAACCAAGAGCTGTGAGCCTGTCGAGTTGGTTGTCGCCCTAGGTGCTCAACAGGGGTCCCTCGTGTCGCGCAATAGTTGCCGAGCTGTAGACCGAGCTCGGACGAAATGCTCAGGCGACATTTACCTGTCGATCCAGGGATCTCGGGCGACAATTCCCCGTCTTCCGAGGCTTAAGATGCTGTCTACCGAGGCCTTCGACTCCTGCTTCGAAAATATTCATTTTATACACTTTTTTTCTAGCACTTTTTCCTACACAACATCACTTAATACTCAAAATATCACAAGAATATCCACAATAATGAATCAAATATGGAAGCAAATTGATGAAATTTATCACGAACACACCCCCCAAACTTTTTCTGATTGCAAATCCTAATAAAGTTTGGAAAAGTGGTGAATTACAAAATTTGCTAACACATGAAACCTAATTATCACAACTCTCAACTCAAAACCAAATATTCATCAAGATTATCTCAAAAATTTCACTTCTCAATCTCTTCCTAAGCACTTAAGCACAAAATCAATCAAGCAATGATCATAAGAAAATGGTCTAAAGTACCAAATAATCTCATGCTTCCATTCCAACACACGAATCAATCAAATCAAAAACTCAAATTAAAAAGAAATAAAGGATACGGATTGGTTGCCTCCCATCTAGCGCTTGGATTTAACGTCCCCTAGCCGGACGACTCTTAAGCTCAAGTTACATCAATATCAATGAGGGTTGAGTGACGTACATCACTTAATTTCCCCCTCCAAAAACATCCATTTTTCACCACTTTCTTCACCCCCTTGCCATCATTTACCTTCTTCCTCTTTTCAAAAGTATTATCACCCATAAGCTCATTTTTGTGATCAATTTTTCTTGATTTATCCTTTTCTTCACTTGTCATATCATTTCGTACAACTTTGTTCATCCACCCTTCAATCTTCTTTGGGGAACTCTTGGAATTACCATGGATCGAAAAAGTGGTTTTCTCACCATTCATTCCAAGAGTAACCTCTCCTCGCTTAATATTAATTAAAGCATCCGATGTAGCAAGAAAAGGTCTCCCAAAAATGATAGGATTCTCCAAATCTTCTTCAATATCTAGCACAACAAAGTCAACGGGATAGATGAACTTACCAACATGAACAACCACATCCTCTATAATTCCCCTTGGTCTCACTTTTGAACCATCGGCCATTTGCAAATTCATTTTTGTTGGTTTCACGTCATGCAAGCCCAACTCCTTGGCAATAGAAAATGGCATCATGTTAACACTTGCGCCCAAATCACACAAAGCCCTTATTTCCTTGCTTTCCTTAATATGGCAATTCAATGTGAAACTCCCCGGATCTCTAAGCTTTTGTGGCAAATAATTTTGTATCAACTCACTACTCTTACGAGTAAGCTTAACCATTTTCGATTCATTTCCTTTCTTCTTCTTTGCCAAAGCATCTCTCAAGAACCTTGTATAATTTGACATTTCTTCAATAGCTTCATGAAAAGGCATCTTTGAATAGAACTTTTTGAAAAGTTCAAAGAACTTTTTGAATTGATCATCAAGCTTATTTTTCATTCCTTTTGAAATTTCCACCTTCACCTCTCTTTCCATTTTCCCTTCTTCCACCTTTCTTTCCACACCCCCTATTTTATCTAATCCCTCAATTTTTTTTTCTCTTCTTTCTCTTTCTTCATCACCATATCTTCTACCTTCAAACCTTTCTCATTACTCCATACCAATTTCACATCCTCACAACGAAATACTTCTTCCACCTTCTCATCATGAAAATTTTTTAAAGGAGAATTCCCTACAACCCCATTTTCAACCTCCACACATGATATCAAATTACAATGCTCACGAGGATTAATCTCGGTTGTAGAAGGGAACTTACCTTTATTCACTTGTGGACTTAAGAATGAAGCAATTTGCCCCATTTGAAATTCCAAGCTCTTGATTTGATTACCTTGTGAAGCATACAAGTCATCAAACTTCTTGTTCGTTTCACCATTCATCTTTCTAAATTCCACTCTCATATCTTCCATGTTCTTCAAAATCAATGCCAAGGAGTCCTCCACACTCCCCTTACCCCTCATTATTCGGCGGCTTTGATCCCAGATCAATCCCGGGTGGCAATTGGATTGCCCCCTTAGGATTGGCGTATGAGAAATTCTCGTGCCTTCTATTAGGATTGTAAGGAGGATTTCCTTGATTCAGATATGGACTTCCTTGGTTTCTAAACGGTGGAGCAACATACGACCTTTGATTATTTTGATAAGAATTGTTGAATTGCGGACGACCCATATAGTTTACTTCCTCTTGAGTGGAGGTAGTAGAAGGAGGAAGACTCTCGACAACGCTAACTTGCATAGGAGTTGGAGCAAGGTTTTGATGTTGGCCTCCATAGACCAAATTACACACATTAGTCAATCTTTCCTCAAGAAGTGCAACTCGATCACCTGCTATATTACTAGACTCTCTTTGGAAAGCATCATTTGCAGCTATGTTCTCAATGATCTCGTTCACTTGACGAACGGTCTTCATCCAAACCGAGCCTCCGGCACAAGAATTCAAGTAATTCTTGTCTCCTTCATGCAATCCTATGGTGAATGTCAAGAGTATATCTTCATCCCTCAAACCATGTTGAGGACAAGACAACAAAAAGGTTTGGTACCTCTCCCATGCACTAGATATGTCTCTCTCACTTTTTGTCGTAAATTCTTTATCTCTTCTCTCGCCTTAAGCATCTTTGATGGAGGATAGAATTTCTTAAGAAAATGGGAACTCAACTCCTCCCAAGTGGTAGCTTTAGGATTCATAGCTCTAATCCATGCTTTAGCTCTCCCTGTCAAAGTGAAATTGAAAAATCAGAGCTTCTTCTCACTATCCGACATTCCTTTGTACTTGATCGTATCACATATCTCCATGAAGTTATTTAGGTGCGCATTTGGGCCTTCTCGATCACTAGATCCTTCAAATGGAGACTCCTTTAACAACTTCAAAAGATTCGTATTAAGCTCAAACTTATCAGCATCAATAGGCGATCTTTCTATTCCATCATATTGCTCATTAACTCTAGGCCCAAAATAATCTCGCAGCAATGGTTCATGGTTTTGAGGTGGGTTTATGATTTGTGGTCTTTGGTGTTGAGGTGGTGGTGGGTATGGATAGTATGGGTAATTATGTGGTGGTGGTGGGTAGTATGGTTGGTTAATTGGGTAATTGGGGTAGTTGGGATATTGTGGTGGATAGTAAGGTTGATTTGGTGGTGGATAAGGTGGGTATTGGTGTGGTATAGGTTGTGGTTGAAGTGGAACTTCTCTTTGAGCAAAATTCTCTTCTCCTTGATGTACTTGTCCTCTAAAGGGCTCTTCTTCTCTTATCTCATCTTGAGCTTCGTTCATATTATTCTCTATGTTGATTTGATTCAAACGAGTTTCTCTCCTTCTTCTTCTTAGGCTTCTCTCAAGATCCGTTTCAAAAGGTAGAAGATCTCCCCCTTGACTTCTTGTGTGCATACACCTAAAAAAAATCAAGTATCAAACTTCTCACACTAAAAATAGTAAAGACAAAATCGAAAACAAGAACAACTATCAAGCAACCAAACAAACAAGTCATTTCCCCGGCAACAGCGCCAAAAACTTGTTTAGCCAAAAGGTGTCTACGTGCAAGTGTTCACAATCGTTATTGCAATGGCAAGCTTAACGAACTTTATTTTATATCGAAACCAAAGGAAACGGGGATTTGTAAGGTAAGACTATTGTTCTTGATTTAAAAACACAAAGCAAATAAAGGGATTCGGTATCTATGTCTACTAGTGTGTCAAACTTGTAAACTACCTATCACCTTGGGTTGCAAAGTGAGCTAGTGTGAGAGATATGTGCAAGTGTACTATCCTATGTTTCATATGGTAAGGTATCACTTTCTCATGCCATGGAATTGTGTACAATCAATTGGTAAGCCACTCTAACATGCAAGAGGTCTCCCTAATAACACATTAAAGCCTCTAGTTGTTCTTCCTATTCATTAAGTATAGCTCTCACTATCTTAGGAATTTAATCAAACACTTAGCATGCATTTGGCCAAGTACAAGAAGATTTAGGAAAATAGGCCAATTCTCATTTAGACTACCTCCTAATGACCCTTATGATCAACTACACATACAAAGCATTCATACAATCCATCAATGTAGAGAATTGATCATACAACAATTCATAGCAATCAAAAGATCAACATATTCACCATACTACTCCATAGGAGTCATACACCAACACACAAAGGGATTAGCCCATGGCTAATTTGATTAACAAAAGAGAAATAGAAGTAACTAAATTCATCATTATGCAGGAATTATACAAAGTATTGAAGAATTTACCTATTACAAGTGGAATTGAAAAGATACAAGATTACCTCAATAAGCTAGAAAATGATCCGATAATAGAAATTGAAAATCAATTGGTAGAAATGTAGCTTGAACTATGCTAAGAATACTGGAGAAGACGGATAGTCGATCCGAACGGTAGATTAAAAGTTATCTAAGAAATCGTAATTGAAAATCTAAGAACACTCACTTGGAAACTACCTCTAACTTCTCCTAATCTAGTGAGAGAATATGAATCTAAGAAAATGATAAAAGTTTTTTAGAAAATCTGAGATGGAAGTATATATAGTGCCCTTTGATCATTGACTAAGATGCCCTTCATTAAAACGCGCGAAAATACGAAAATAACCCTGCAAATCCACATTTTCGGAGCTGCTGTCGCCCAAGAGCTGAGCAGTTGTCGACCACTAGAGCGATAGCTTGCTCGACAAAGTGCCCCCGTGTCGCACAAGAACTGCCAAGCTGTCGACCAAGCTTGGTCGACATGCTCAGGCGACAAATGGCTGCCGATCCAGGTAAGTTGGTCGACATAGGCCTGTTGGTCCCGAAACGAGTATAATCAGTGTATGGGGGGATACACTGATGTCAAATTTTTCTGAAAGACTCAGAAAAATGCTCTAACACTCTCAGTCAGGATTTCCTGAAGTACTCAGTATGCTGAAGGTCCACAGGGGCGGCAGGGACAGTTCAGTAACGAGTCAGATAAGCTGAGTGTGAGTAAAGTGCAAGGAAGCTCAGTAGAGATAACAAACCTACTGACAGCTCGGAAGCTAGTCAGTTGGACCACTATCTCAGTGAGCCAGAGTGACTGCGGAAAGTGAGCCCTTAGATTCTACTCGTTTTAGTTTCTGAAAATATTTTCTCTGAGTTTGCTTAGTAAACTGGTGGTTAAGGCAGAGTGCACAGTATTAAGATTCAGGATGATTGATTCAGTCCTGAATAGAAAAATGATGCAGAATGTTCAGTTTATTATGATGACAGTTATGATCCTGAACAAAACAGTAAATCAGCACACAGGGGACTTTTTAACGTGGTTCGGAGATAACCAACTCCTACGTCCACGACCTGATTTAACAGGAAGCTATCCTCAAAACCCTGAGGATAGGTACTTGGGTTTTACGTGCCAAGGGACACGAATAGCCAACTTCCTCTCTTAGGAACTGACCCCTGGGCGTTTTACAAATCCCAGTCCTTCTAACCAACCAATCTCACACCTTGAGTGGTTTGGTATTCTGGTTTCCAACTAAGATAGCTCTAGCAATACAAAACAATGCTAAATAATAGAGCTATCGATCTAAGCAAATACAGAGTTAATCCTACTACAACACTAGGGAAATTTGATTGCAGAGGGTTGTTTATAGTATGCTTTGAATGCTTGGATTCTTGAGAGTTTTCTCTTGGAAATTTCCCGTTAAACTTAAATGGGTGCAAGGCTCTCCATATTTATAGGTAAGATTCAAAATAGATCCGTTGGAGGAGATCAAATCAAATCTTTCCTATTTTAGGTAGATTGCAGGCTAGAAATACTGTTTGACCTAACCGCCATGCTTATTCTGGAAAGTTGTCACATCACCTGCAACTTTTGAGACGCATTAAATGTCGCATTAAATGCTGCGCAGACTCCGTGCATGTGTGTCGAAAGATCATTGGCTCTCCGCTACAACGGCTAGTTGACCTTCAGACATTTGTCCTTCCTCGTACATTCAATACTCTGAGTCTCTTGTTAATAACTCAGTCTGAACGTGTGTCTTTAATGGAGTCTACTGACATTCTCTTTGTCTCTTGTCCCATAGCATAAATAACCTTTTGCTTTGGACTTACATGATTCAGGTGAAATGAACCACGGCCTGAGTCAGGTCCTATGTGCATTCAGCACAGCCTGATAGGTTATTCAGCCCAGTATGTGTAACCTTTTTGCTTTGGACTTACAGGATTCAGGTGAACTGAACCAAGGCCTAAGTCAGGTCTTAAGTGCATTCAGCACAGCCTGATAGGTAACACTTACTCTTCACTGACTAGGTTCTGTCCTGAGTATGCTTAGTGTACTCAGTAGAAGCATCAGCCAATGGTACTTCAGGATTGACTTCAGGATGAATCAGCAGGCTTCGATCTTCAACTGACTTAGCAAAACCCTTAAGCAAATTCCTATTCATCTATACAATCAACTGACTTAGTCAGTGAGAACAACTCAGTACCACCTGACAAACTAGGTACTTAGTCTATAAGATGAAAACAAGGAATGGGTTAGTACAGTTCTTGATAAGGATTCAGAAAAGTAGATTCAGGAGTCAACAAGAAGTTGTACTCAGGAAACAATAAATAACTTCATTGATTGATAAGAAAATACAAGTATCCTAAAGCTATTACAAAATTTCTGAACAACTAGCTCCTGATCTAGTCTTCATCCTTATTCCAAGCAGTCAGTGGAATCTCGTACATTTCCAGTACCCGGTTCTGGACCTGCTTCATCCTGTTCCGATCAGCAACGGCCCTGGCAGCTCGTCCTACTCTGACGACTTCTTCAGAAATTGCTTTCCGGTCCAGTTGCTTGGAGTTCCTAAAGAGTGGAGGAGGGTACTTGATGAATTCCGGAGGAGCGATCTCTACACCTTCAGCGTCAGCATGTCTGATGATTTCAGACCAGAGATCAGGATGCTCCTGTGCCATCCAGTGATGGAGTATGACGTCCTTTTCTTCAATCAGATCGTCCCATAATCCCACCACGTAGAATAGGTAGGCCCACCTATTCCGGATCGGAATCCATACCTCTAACATCTCTATCGGAATGAAGTCTTCCACAAACTTCAGTGGAGGATGACTTTGATCTGAACTGACCACAATCTTCCTCTGAGTCTTCATCCGAGATCCAGAAGATACAGATTTCTTCTTCTGAACCTGCGAAGTCAGATACTCATTGGACTCCTTTAGGCGCTGGATCTGACTGAGGAGCGAAATCTCCTTCATCTTTGCTATCTTTTCAGCTTCAGTCATCACCATTTTCTTCTGAGTGGTCAGCTCAGTTTGCATATGTTCCTCCATCTCCTTGTACAAAGGCTCCAGAGCGGGGTCCTCAGACGACCTCAATCTTTTCGGCTCTGAACCTTCAGCAACTTCGATGGCAGCGACGGACCTTGTCCTCTTTCTTTCCGCCGCTATCAGTTCAGGGGGGAAGTTTTTCTTCTTTGCTTTACCAGTAATGGCAGTCTGCTTCTTCCCTTCTTCCCCCTTTTTGGCATCATCGTCATTTATCCGTTTGACAACTTCATCCACTGACTCCGCCAATAGTGTAAACTGACCATCCATCTCAGTCTGTTTCCCCTGCAATTGCCCAATCTGCCTGGCCATCCCTCTCAGGCCAACACTTAGCTTGTCGATGGCTGAATTGTGCTCAGTTTTTAGCCGTCCTTCAAAGCTCATCATCCGATTGTTCAGGGCAGTGGCAATTGCATCCTTCTCCTGTTCAGACATCTCACTCAGCAGTTCCTCCTTCAGTTCAGCTTTCAGCTTGACCAACTTCTCATCAACCAGTTGATCAACTTTTTCAGACAGTTGTTGATCCAGAAAATTGGCAAGCTTAGTCTCCTGCTGAGTCTGCACATCAGAAACCATCTGATTGCAGTTCTCAATTGCATCCTTGGTTTGCTCAGAAATAACAGTGAGGTCTACATTGATTCTAGTCCGAGCTTCCCCAAGGAGATCTATTGCATCATGCATATCAGTGGCCATATCATTCAGGTCACGGTCCAGTCTGTTCAACTTCTTGTTCAGCAATTCAGAATTTGAACCAACCCTACTAGTTTTTCGCTCAACGAGGATGACCCTCCTGTGCAGATTGCCAAGAGCTCGTGAGGAATTCTAAAGATATATTGCTTCGGGTGTAGTCCATTTGCCTCTGACTCGGACCATGCCTGGTGGACCCTCTCCTGAAGCCTCCGCAATCCCGGGTCCCAGGATTGCTTCATCGGCCGGTGCACTGACTCCCTCAGTGCCACCTTGCTGATCATCATCAGCAACCACTACCACCTCCTGCTCAGCTGCCTTCACCTCTCCCTTCTCTTCTTCAGCTTTCTGAGGTTCAGGCTCAGGATAGGTTCGGCGGACTGTTTTGATAAAATCCACCATCTTAATCAATTGATGTAGAGAGTTCACATCAAAATGATCAAAATGATGAATAGGAATTTGCTTAAGGGTCAACCCTCAGGAAATGACTCAGTATCCACTGTTCTTGCTCATTTCGCTTCTTTGCCTATTATTGTCGAGACTAATGTTTCAGGATCAGGCAATGGAACATCAGTAGCTCCCAGTGCTCCAGTCAGCAGGTGGCGATGGCTAGATGATCACTCATTGGCTGATATCATTGGGGATATCAATGAGGGGGTCAGGACGAGGTTGTCCTTTGGTGAAAGCGCTATGTTTTGTTGCTTCCTGAGTGATCAGGAACCTACAAGCATAGAAGAAGCTCTAGCTGATCCCAACTGGATCCTAGCCATGCAGGATGAGCTCAATCAGTTTGAGCGGAATCAGGTTTGGGAGTTAGTTGAGAGACCTAGGTGTCAACATGTTATTGGCACCAAGTGGGTCTTCAAGAACAAGAGGGATGAAAAGAATGTTGTTGTCAGGAATAAGGTCAGACTAGTAGCAAAGGGTTACTCTCAGGCCGAGGGTATCGACTATGATGAGACCTTTGCTCCAGTCGCAAGATTGGAAGCAATCAGGTTGTTTCTGGCTTATGCAACATTCAGGAAATTCAAAGTGTATCAGATGGACGTAAAGAGTGCTTTTCTGAATGGTGTACTAAATGAAGAGGTGTATGTTGAGCAACCTCCTGGATTCGAAGTTGGTAATAAGGTATATCACCTGAAGAAAGCTCTTTATGGCCTGAAGCAAGCTCCGAGAGCTTGGTATGATACATTATCCCAATTCCTGATAGACCACGGGTTCGTGAAAGGAACAGTGGATAGGACCCTCTTCCGGATCACCGAAGGGGAAGACATTCTCTTGGTTCAGATTTATGTGGATGACATAATATTTGGATCTCCTAATCTGAAGCTTTGTGAGAAATTCTCCAAGCTGATGACTGGGAAATTTGAGATGTCAATGATGGGAGAAATGAATTTCTTTCTGGGTCTCCAAGTCAGGCAAACTGACTCCGGAATTTTAATTTATCAGTCCAAGTATGCGAGGGACTTGATTCAGAAATTCGGAGTTCAGTCCAGCAAAGTCTCACGCATTCCCATGAACACAAATGAGAAGTTGGATCCTGACAAAGAAGGAGTCTCAGTAAATCAGACTGAATATAGGGCACTGATAGGATCTTTATTATATCTGACTGCTAGTCGACCTGACATCACTTATGCAGTTGGAGTTTGTGCAAGGTATCAGTCTGATCCAAAGAAGAGTCATCTAGAGAGTGCCAAAAAGATACTGAAATACCTGAGAGGTACAGTCAATCTAGGACTTTGGTATCCCTCTGATGACAACCTAGAACTGACTGGCTATTCAGATGCTGATTATGGAGGCTGTAGACTTGATAGGAAATCAACTACAGGCACATGTCAGTTTCTAGGGAGTAAACTGATCTCTTGGTTTTCTAAAAAGCAAACCAGTGTTGCAACGTCTACTACTGAGGCTGAGTATATGGCGGCAGGCAGTTGTTGTTCTCAGATTCTTTGGCTGAAACAACAACTGAGAGACTACCAAATAGAGGCCACTGAAGTTCCAATTTATTGTGACAATAATAGTGCCATTGCCATATCCCAAAACCCAGTCCTACACACAAGATGTAAGCATGTAGACATCAGGCATCACTTTATCAGAGATCATGTTGAGAAGAAGGACATCAGGATGGAGATAGTCCCTACTAAAAAACAGAGAGCTGACATCCTGACTAAGGCTTTGCCTGAAACCAGGTTTGTTGAGTTATCAGTAGAGTTAGGACTCCTTGACCCAGGCTTAGGTGATTCAGTCTGAATCTCTGATAAGAATGCACAAGGTCAGGGGGAATAACTCATATGGACTCAGGATGAAGGAATCCCAGAGAGAATGTGAATGGTTGTAGGGGGAACATTCAGTATAAGAGAAATGATCAGTATAGACTGACTAAGTTTCAGGACACTGAACTCAGGTCTTGTCACCCTGATAGGGCAATAAGTGGTATCAGTCAGAATACAAATCTGACTGACTGGTATGTTTTCTGATTTTTATCTAGTCATCTGATCTTACGTGCATTTTCCTTATACTGTTTGCTGTATTGTCAAATCAATTTAATTTGTCAAATGATCCCAGCCATTCGTTTTAATATTCGGTTATTATTTAATACAATTTATTTGAATTAAATACGGACATGCTCTAATGTGCATTTAATGCACTGTGGGCGGGAACAGTTTTCGATAAAGCTTGACCAATTACTTTTGAAAAACCGAAGAGTCAAATGCTTTTCACTGCTCAATCTTGACCATTGAATCTCATAGGTCATTATTTTCTAAACCACCCGATTAAAACCGAATTTTTGTATAAATAGGGGAAGATTGTGTTGTTAAAATCTTTATGCACCTAAATATTTTCCTTACATATTCCTCTCTGCAAACCGACCTTATTCATTTTCTTCATATTACTTCAATGGCTTCTCCATCTGCAGATTCCTTCTTTGGAAATCTTTTCCATCTAAGGAATGAAATTCATTATGAACCCTATGGGGACTTTTCTTCCAACCACCCCGATATTTTGCCTGTACAAGAACTTTTCAATAATGCAGGTCTTCTGCAATTCATTACAGCAAGACCACAGAGGCTCCACCCGAGACCTGTTGCTGCATTCTACCTAAAGATGGCGCAGAACAAGGAGTCCCAGGAGTGGGAAACTTGCATACCCCTGACCACCTGTACAAAGGGGAAGGATGGAGAGGAGGAGATGACCAGGAGATGGGTCACTCTCAACATCCAGAGGAAGATTAAGGAGGTTTTTAATCTTCCCAGTTCAGGACGAAGCCCAGTGGATTATGGGTATGGGAATGAGAAGGACTTTCTCCAGTCATTATGTGATGGGGATGTCGTCCTGAAGTCGGGCCTGAATAAATCAGTCTTGAGGACTGAAAACCGCCACTTCTTCGACCTGACAATTCAGGGAGTGATGGGGATTACCGGAGGATTGGAGCAGATCTCCAGACCAAAGCTTTATACGATGATGGCAATCTCGGACGCCTCTTTGCACAAATTTAACTGGGAGGATTACTTCCTATAAATGCTGGTGGCTGAGACCAGCAAAATCAAGTACTCGCCAGAGGGTCAGGCGACATTCGAGGCCAAGATCCACTTTGGCACCAAGATTTCTATGCTCTTGGAGACCCTGGATCTCGGTGATGTGGATCAGGCCCAATCACTCGAGATTCCAGCGAAAATCAATCTATTCAGAGCTTACTCCGATGATGCTGGCACTAGGAGAAGGCCTCGGACTCAGAAGAAGAAGGCCCAGGCGAGCATGACTGAAAGAGTCAAGGCTCAGGCAGGCAAGTCTTTTGAGTCTGATACAGCAAAGCCAGCGGAGGAGAAATCTAAACCCTCAGGACCCAAGCAACAAAAGCTGAAATTTCTCTATTCAGGGTCAGCTGAGCGAGAGAAAAAGCTCGTGGAAGAGCGAGAGAAAAAGCTTGTGGAAGAGAGAGCTGCTGAAGAAGCTGTTCAGCATGCAACTCCGGAGAGGGAACCAGCTCAGGCGCAGGCCATTCTTGAAATTGCTCCCATTTCATCTGTTCCGGATGTTGCATCCCCTGATCCTGATCAACTGATCCTTAACATCGCTGAAACTTATCAGAGTTTGGATCAGGTGGAGCCTGCTCAGGAAGGAGGAGTTGAGCAGGAGGCTGCTGAACCAGTTCAGGCTGACACACCATGGCCGTTCCCTGCGCCCGATGTGAATATTCTTTCAGATTTTGAGATAGTAGCAAGGGGAGCGGCAGCTGAAATGGTGGAAAGGAGATTTCCTGATCTCACTAAAGCTCAGAAGGAGGCAGTTGTGCAACTCCGCACTTTTGCTATGATCAGAAACGCTACATGGTCTGAGCTCAGTCAGCTAGGAGAGTCCAGAGGATGGGACTGCATTGCAGAATTAGAAGCCGCCCTCTTTGATCATTTTGA
>JAPKLY010000128.1:630513-656161 GCA_026898435.1 Prunella vulgaris | reverse complement strand
TGAAGACTAGATCAGGAGCTAGTTGTTCAGAAATTTTGTAATAGCTTCAGGATACTTGTATTTTCTTATCAATCAATGAAGTTATTTATTGTTTCCTGAGTACAACTTCTTGTTGACTCCTGAATCTACTTTTCTGAATCCTTATCAAGAACTGTACTAACCCATTCCTTGTTTTCATCTTATAGACTAAGTACCTAGTTTGTCAGGTGGTACTGAGTTGTTCTCACTGACTAAGTCAGTTGATTGTATAGCAAAGTATCACATATTAGGGTCAAATATGAAGATAATATCACCAAAAGAATATAGAAATGGATGTTAAAACATGCAATTAAGACCCTAATCACCTTGTCGCCGCCGCCCCCACCGCGCCTCTAGATCCGCCCCAAAAGACAGGGGCGGCCTCCACCGCCGCTGCCTCCAAATCCGCCGCACAAAACAGAGGCGGCCTCCACCGCCGCCACCTCCAGATCCGCCGCAAAAAATAGAGGGGTCTCCACCACCTCCGCCTTACGCCTCCACCTTTTGTCTTCTCCGGCGAGTTTCATGAATAGGAACCTCCATAATATACATATATATATATATATATATATATATATATAGAGAGAGAGAGAGAGAGAATGTGTATTATAAATGAATGTTGTGAGGGTTGCTCTTTTCAAATATTTCTGGACGTGGTATTCCCAATAAAAAGAAACAGTCCACTTTATTAATACCACATACTACCTATATATACTTAATTAAGTGTATTTTAATAAATATAATTACCATCAGACACTTTATTAACTCTAAACTTGACCTAAATGTAAGTTACTTTTTAAGCATGACTAGAATTTGTTTTGTGTGGTAGAGATAGACCAGTGTGTGGTTGCCCCTAAAATTTATTAGTATCAACAAAATAAAATATTAAATAATTACAATTAGATGAAAAATAATTATATTGAGATAAAGTCACACAAAGTGGACGGTCCCGAAGAAATTGAGAAGAACAGAAGGGGAAAAAACTGATGCAGTACCTTAAAATGTAATAACTCTTATTCTATCATTACGTTTTATTATAATTTGTAGGTTAGAGAAGACAGTATAATAGAATGAACGAAAATAAATAAACATTACATATTTATAGAAGATATAGAATAAAATCAATGGGTGAGATTAATACGCTTAAAATATGAGTTGAAGGGTACGTCAAGTTTTTACTTTATACATATTGTTGTGCAAGCTAAAAAATCAAATTAAAAATTAAAAATATTAGTGTTATTGACCGGTGTTTGGGATAAATTTATTTTGGACAATTTATTATCTTTTTTTAAATTTTATGTTAGTTGTTGGCTTTTGCTTGGACGATTTTATATTATCTCGAACAATTTTATTTTATTTTTATATTGAATTATTGATGATATATTTTATTTTTTTGCATTTTTAATATTTATAATATTCTTTTTAAGTCGAGCTCGAACTTTGCAAACGAGCTTTTTTTCGAGCCTATAAACGAGCAAACGAGGCGAGCTCGAGCTTGACAGTATTCGGCTCGGCTAGTTTACATCGTAGTAAATCTCATGTTTACTGTGCTTGACTTCTATTTTCTCAGGAAAATAGAATTCTTAATTTTATGGAATGACTTCTTTTTTCTCTCCGTGTGTTAGTCAAGCAATTAAAAAAATTTAGGAATTAATTAAATAATTCCTAGTTAACTGCATGGGCAATTATTTAACCCCTCTTTCACTAATCCATTTCTTATGTGGATAGTAAATATATATACGCATAAATAATATATTAAATATTATTTAAAAGATCCCTTGGTATGAATTTATAATGAGAATTATAATAGATATCATTGAGGTGTTAATCATTATAGGATTAGTGATTAATTTTTTTTTCTTTTTTTTATAATCTAATTCATATATAATGAATACTATTAATGAAAATGAAAATGAATACCAAGCGGAGCCTAAGTTTGTTCTTAAACAAGGGGTGGGAACAAATTTCATCCTCTTGACCATAGTTAAACATTATTGAAGCATAAAGGATTGATCATCATGAAAAATGGTGTAGAAAAATAGGGCAGTCTTCAAAACTGGAGCTGAAATAAGGTTTCAAAACAGTGAACAATTCAGCTTCCATCGATGTTTCAAGCATCAGAGCAAGGATCATAAAGGTCACACTCCTTGGGAGGCTCACTTTTACTCCTTCCATTTATCTGTTTTGTTTCTCTTTCACACTCCTTGGGCGTTTTCGGAACTTCATAGAGTGTCACGCTGCCTCCAAACATCTCTTCTCGGCTCACTTCTTCTGTCACAAGGGGCGCAAGAATCTCGATCACTTGACTCATGAGAGGCCTTCCTCTCGGGTTTTGGCTGAGGCATTGATACGCCAAGTTGGACACCTTCATAAGGATTTTACTCGAGTATTGCCCTTCGATTCTGGGATCCAATATTCTCATGAGCTTCTTCCCATGGTTCAAAATGGGGCGGGCCCACTCGACTAGGTTGTGCTCCCTGCTCGGCCTGCTCTTATCCATAGCTCGCCTTCCGATCAGCATCTCCAGCAGCACAACTCCAAACCCATAGACATCACTTCTTGCTGTCAAATGTCCTGAACAAAATAAGGGTGTTACACATAGACTTGTGAAACAAGAACTTTTTGTCTAATAAACGATGCACAATACGTTTAATGGGTCATCGCTAGTTGTTTTTTAAAAGATACTCACACAATCCACAACGAAAAGAACTGCCAAAATTGTCCGAAGCGCAACTTAGGCGCACGTCTTGTCCTTTAGTTACTAAACATCATAATATATTCCTACAACATATTTTACACAACCCAGCAAAATTAAGGTTATACCACACAAAATCACATACTACCTCCAAATAATTTATTAATGAACATTTAAACATAATGTAAACATGAAATAATCGCTAAAGTTGTGAAGTTATACGTCACTAACACACAAAAACCATCAAATGTGAAAAAAAAAACAATTTAGATTCATTGGCCTAGTTCATTGCCATCCACATCAATGTCCTCCTTATCATCATTATCACTAAATCATGGATCATTTGATTTTTCTCCTTCTTCATCTTTATCTTCCTCGAATTCATATTCATCATCATCTTTAGGTCTTAAAAAGATGGGTCTTCCTTGTCCATTTTTTGTGTTTACATGCGAGTACGACGGCTTAGATTGAACTACCTACAGTCATTGATACTTTTTCCCCTCTAGTTTGATATGCGGGCTCATCAACTCCAAGAACATCACCAATCACAGTCCAATTCAAGTCATCACCTTCGAATACCAACTCTTTTCCACCTCCAAATTTCCTAGTTTAAATGTTTTATTCTTTATTTTCAGTCTTAAACAACTTAAAGATATGTGCAGGAGGGTGTTAAAAACGTTAGTGTCTTACTATCTTTAAAAAAATGACTTGAAAACGCGTAAAACGCTGTGAAATGATATGACCAAGTCCAAGAGGCATGTCTTGGTCTCCATATCACAAGCGCAGAAAGGACAAAACTACGCCTAAACAAACTAAAAGGGTGTACCACCTATAGTGTCGTGCACCCCTTTAACAGCTACAAGAACAGCCAAAATAACATATTAACATCATGGAAATTATTTTACTTTAAATTAGTCTTTCTTAATTTCACTAACTTTAGTCTGCGCAAAGTTTGACATCCAGAAATAGTAATACAACGGAAGGTCCCTTTTTTTTTCTTTCTCAATAGAAATATTTAAATATTCCTATGCCAAAAGATTATTTTCTTGTGCTTTTGGACATAAGATAAGATTCATATATCTTCCATCATGATTACTCACCAGTCATGACGTATTCGGGAGCAGCATAACCATATGTTCCCATAACACGGGTTGACACATGAGTTTGATCTCCAGTAGGACCAACCCTAGCCAGTCCAAAATCAGAAAGCTTTGCATTGAAATCCTGCACGGTCTCTACGCAATTCAGCCGTGAAGAAAATCACAAAAACTTGAAATGGACTTTGAATTACCAAAGATAAGTAGTCATGATACAGTTTCCTGTTTTTAACCAAAACAATGTCCCCTCTTAATATATGTACTACAACCACTCGTAGAATTTGGGTGGAAGACGGAGTAAAGACGGAGACAAACTAACCGCATCAAGCAAAATGTTTGAAGTCTTAAAATCCCTGTATATGATAGGCTTCTCCACACCATGAAGAAAAGCAAGCCCTCGTGCAGCATCCAAAGCAATCTTCAATCTTTTATGCCATGTTAAAGTGGCACGAACCCCTGCAGAAATCAAAAGAGGTAGAAAGACATCAGAGTCAAAGAACTAGTAGCTGCTGACGAATCAAAAGCTTAAAAAAATAATAACTATTTGATTTTGTCGCTATTCATAAGTTGATTATGCTTGCTGCCAATTACCATGATACATCTAGGAAAACTCAAATATTATATTCTGTAATGATTATGTTTGTCACAAGACTGAACCTTAGTTTCTGGTTAAGGTTATTGTCATGAGAATCACAGCTGAAGTCAAAATTAGTAAGTTTTGCTACTCACTTAGGAAGAGGTGTTTCTCCAAGCTCCCAGAAGACATATACTCATAAACCAACAGCCTATGGTCACCCTCGCAGCAATAGCCAATCAGTTTCACCAGATTAGGGTGTCGCAGTTGCCCTAAATAATTTATTTCAGCCTGTAAGTGAAAAGGTGAGGACTAAATACCTTTAGGATTTTCAACATGTAAATATAAAAGAAATTTCTAAACAAACGTTCGCGACACAGATGCAATAAATAAGAAGCTCTTAGCAAATGATGCATTCGACTGCGAGACCCCCCTTACTTTTGAAATAGAGATAATAGCAACTTGATATTTCCCATGAAGGAAAATCTCTATGTCCAAATATTAACCAACATAATGACACTTGGCTTTTGAATAAAGCAGTAAAGCCATGCAAACAGTGACCTTTATTCAGTATATAACCACTCCAGTTATCAACAGACACAGATATAGAATAGATATAACAAATTAAAAGGGAAAATGAACTGACAAATGTTCTGAAAAAGTATTTCTGGAAATGTCACCACTAAATTAGTGATCCTCACGGGTTTGAGAGTGAGAAATCAAGAAAATATTACTAAAGCAAACAGCAGAGGACACGAAAGAGGAATCAGATTTTGTCAACCATTTTCAATCCTTTGTATAAGGGAGGAAAGTCTAAAAATGAAAAGATAAACGGTAAAATATCAGAAGAAATATGAGTCATGTAATGTTGAAAAGGTGAGTATATAAAATGGTAACATATCAGTAGAAATATGAGTAACAATAAAGAATTAATTGAAATTTTGCCCAGAAGATCATGATATTCAGTAAAATATGAATTGCTCCTATCCCCTTCATATACGCCGATTAAATAAAAAACATATGGGTGAAACAAAAAGACAAAGATGATTGTATCATTTGTTAGTGTCCTCTTTGAGAGAAGATATTAGGTTTTTCTTGCCCGCCTTTTCTTAAAGCAAAATTACTTCATCTCTGTAGGAAATTTCAAGAAATCCATTTACTCTTGCATGTACACTTGTGGGGTGAGTTAGTGTCCTACATATCTGACTCTCTCCTAATTCTGTAGTCCAATTAACCAAATAATATCCTAGTAAAGCCAAATTATATACCATCGGAACTTTAGAGGGGCGATTCCACATGCTAAAAATGAAACAAAAAAGAACATAGCATATATAGAGCTTGAACAATTAGTTGATTATTTAGTCAAACTAAGCCATGGTAAGTTACCAGCCATTCTCGATCACCCTGCAGACCTTCAGGATCAAGCTCTTTAATGGCAACTGGAGTAATCATATACCCTGGCCTCACATTATCATCTATAACCCCTTTATAGACGATACCAAAGCCACCCTCACCGAGGACCTGATTCGGTTGAAAGTGCTTGGTAGCCAACTTCATCTCCTCATATGTGAAGATATCAAGATCACCATTGCCAGGACTTTGGCGAAGATCATTTACATTTTTGGGAATTACAGCAATGTCACTCGAACCTACAGAATCTCCACACACCCCTGAAAACGTTGAACAAAAGTAACCAGCAATTGCACTAGAAACTAAACTTGTCCCCAAATATGCACTGGGACCATGATACACAACATTCAAACAGAAGGATGCATCTCATGACAGCCTTGAAAGAAAATCCTATCTATTGTCTGTGCATAACTAGAAAAGATTTCAAACACAACATTTACAAGGGCAGTTTACCAGCATTGACCAAACCATTCTTGATATATAAGAAAGATAACTTATTTAAATCTGTACAATTTACAAAACTTCAAAAATAATATAAAGGTGGAGTCCACTATCAGAAAGGCAAAAGATCGTATCAACAGAGAGATAGCATCAAAACAAACTATCCAGATTACATACAATCAACAAACCTGGTCTGTTACTTGAAGTCTTATTCAGTGATTCTTCAACGCTGAAACAAGAACCCATTTTCCAAACCCAGCTTCACATTTCAACTTCCACCATTTACACCAATTCAAAGCAAAGATTAGATCTTTCTTTCTGTTACGTTTTTTGGCACTCAAGGCTAACTAGAAATCGCCGGAATATAGAAAACCCCTAATGGGTAGGCGGAATAAATGGAAGAAGTCACCGGAATCTAATGAGTGTGGCCAGGAAGTTGTCGGAAATGGATTGAAGTTGCATAAAAATTATCTACAGACAGTACAAGAGTGAGAAGAAGACGTTGGCTAGGGGTAGTTTATTTTGATTAAATCGACAATTTTTATTTAATTGGCCAAATTTGCTTGGATGAGTTGTTTTTGTTTTGGTCATTAAATGGTTTTTTTTTAATAATTAATTTTTTAAATTTAGGCATTTTGATTTTGAAGAAGTGATAAATAGTAAATGAGTTGTTTTGAGATTTTTATGGGGTAGGAGAAAAAAAAATCTATTAAATAGAATCTGTTTCGTTATATTCTACGTCCCACACGAATTTGCATGTTTTTTTATTTAGACGTCTCACACAAATGTAAATACTAAAAGAAGAAATATTGATTTATATGCACAATCACAAACATATATATACATATTTACTCGTATTTAAGTATTTTATATATAAAATATTTTTTCTTAAAAATTTGACATCCCGTAGGGAGTATTGAATAGACATGAGTCGTAGTATCAACCCATTGGGTCACAGTGTTTTTTTGGATTGGGTTAATTGTCTTGGGTCTCATATTTTCAAGCTTGTCCTAACTCCAAATTGGCTATCAGGCCAACCCGATCTAGTTTTTTAAAATATTTTTAATGTATCACTATCACATTTAATTTTTACATTTATTTTATTAATTGGTAATTTGTTATACAAATACTATTCAAATAGTCATAAAATTTTGTTTAATTTGCCAAAATTATATAATAAAATTAAAACTCAAATTTTTAAATAAAATTTAAACAACAATAATTCAACAAATCATAATATAATCAAATTCACAAAAATAAATTCAAACAATCCTTTATAAACTCAAATTCATAAAAAGAAATTTAAACAATTAATTCAACATTCTTCTAATAAGTTTGAATTATAATTCATACTAACAAATATAGAAACTTCTAATTAAATAAAGTAACAATGTCAATATCCTAAATAGCGTATTGTCAATCCTATCCATTTCAATTTCTTTAATTGTAGATATTACATAATCAATTAATTAAGATAATATTCTTTAATTAAGAAATATCTTCTTAAAGGTTCCAATGAAGATGCACATATTTCTTAATCATATTTACCCAAATAAATTATAAATTAAAAGTATTTAAAAGAATATAAAATAAAAAAATCGAAATAAAAGTATTGTAACTCATAAGAGCATAGAAAAGATTAAAAATATTTAATCGAAATATACATAAAAATTAAATTCAGAAAAAAATGAAAAAATAAAAAAATTAGAAATTCACTATAATTTAAAAATCTGTAAAAAAAAACGGAAAAGAGAAATGCACATTGAATTTTGAAACAAAAAAATTTAAAATATATAAGAAATAAGAATAAATAAATAGTTTAGAATTTAAAAATAAAATAAATTTTAAATTATGCAGCAAAAGTTGCAAATCCTATAGCTACTTTTCAGGCGTGGGCTCTAATTTTTTAGCTTATTTACAATGAATTGTGGCAAATGGCAAGCTGGGATTTTTCATTGGGGATATTGGCAAATAGTGGATTTTTAGTGTTCCTCATGCAATTTTTCCTAAAATATTAAATGAAAATGTAAACGAGTAAAACTCATGAATTATTGTAAGATGTATCTATATCTCTCAATAAAAATATACAATAAAGAGAAATACTCACGTATAAATTTCTATGGTAGAAATTTTTAAATATAGAAAAAAAAATATTAAAGGTCCACGCGCATGTACTAGTGATGTTTACTCCGCAATCCGTTAATATCTCCTTTCCTAACCCATGCTTACTACTGCCTGTCCCCACCCATGCATGTAATTTTCCAAAGGCCCCACGCCAACAGCTTCAAAGCTGTTGGCTAATACTTTTTTTAAATTTTATTTTAGTATTTTATTTTTTTTAATTATTGTATTGATTAAAATATATTCATTTAATATTATATTACAAATAAATATTTACACATATAGTAACACATATTTGATCTTACAGTAACACATATTTGTTCGAATAGTAACACACATTTGTCTCCCAATTTGTGTTTATCATATGAGTTAATATGTGTTACTATGAAGACAAAATATACTTTTGTGAGAATAAATATGTGTTTTTTAATTTATTCATCATCCCTTTAAATCTAGGTATATTATTTCATGTAATACATATGTTATTATATGAAGAAAAAAAATTATTTCTATAAAAATAAATAAATATTTGTGAATAATCAATATTTGTTCCTATAGTAACACACATTTTGCTCTTGCATTATGTGAAAAATTATTTATTTTATAAAAATAAATGAATATATGTAAAATAACAACATTGTATAAGATAGTAACACACATTTGTCTCCCAATTTGTGTTACTATATGGGCAAATGTGTGTTACCATATGTGCAAAATATATTTTTATGAGAATAAATATGTGTTTCTTAATTTATTCATCATCCCTTTAAATTTAGGTATATTGTTTCATGTAATACACATATTACTATATGAAAAAATAATTATTTCTATAAAAATAAATAAATATTTGTGAATAATCAATATTTGTTCTTATAGTAACACACATTTTGCTTTTACATTATGTGAAAAATTATTTATTATATGAAAATAAATAAATATATGTAAAATAATAACTTTTTATAAGATAGTAACACACATTTGCTCTAATAGTAACACATATTTGCTCTCCAATTAGTGTTACTATATGGGCAAATGTGTGTTATTATATGAGCAAATGTGTGTTACTGTAAGGATAAAATGTATTTTTATAAGAGTAAATATGTATTTTTAATTTAATCATCATCCCTTTAAATTTAGATATATTGATTCATGTAAACATAATTTTTACTATATTATATGTGTTATTATATTTAAAAATAATTATTTCTATAAAAATAAATAAATATTTATGAAAAAACTATTAATTTTTTTATATTAATAAAAATTTCTCCTATATACTATGAAAAATATATATTTTATACAAATAAATAATTATACATAAAATAATAATATTTAGTCTGAAAAGTAACACACATTTTTTCTTTTAGTAATACGCATTTGTTCATATAGTAACATAAATTGAGAGCAAAATTTTAAATTTATTATATAATATTATTTAATTACTTTTTTTAAATCACCAAAAAATTTAAAAAAAAAAAAACAAGAAAAAGCTAACAGCTTTCAAGTTTCAACTAATACATGGGAAATGTTTCAATTCGGTAGCGTGCGTTAATTCACTGGCGCTGGCGCGCATGAATTCATTTTATTTTTAGTTTATTTTTAAAAATTTCTACCGCAGAAATTTCTATATAAATTTTTTTTCTACAATAAATATACACAAAGAAATGGAGAAATCCAAATCTTAAAAGCATAGATGTAAATGGCGGTCGCCTAGGTGGTTGAAGGCCCTCGTCCGCCGACGCCAAGGTCAAATCGGCGAGAAAAATCCGCCAACACATTTGGCATTGCCGAGACCGCCTAGGCAGCCGCCGAGGTCGTCTTGGCATCGCCTAGATGACCATTACTCTTCTTTTTCAAATTTTTATTTCAACTTAAAACTTAGAATTAAAATTAAAAAATAAACACTAATTTACTAAATTACTAAAAAATAAAGTTTAATTAACTACTTCATAATTTATTCGTTCTGTGTCGTATTATGATAGTTTTTAACATTTTGTTGACTTTTTATATTTTGTGAAAGCTATTAATTATGTTTTAAATTTATAATTTATCTATAATGTATATTTTTATTAATATATGTTTAGAAAAAATTAATATTAATAAAAAATAAAAAATAAAATTGAAAAACCTTGGCACCACCAAGGCGGTGCCTAGGCGGTCTTGGCGCTTGGCGACACTCGACCGTCCGCCGACCGCCAAGCGACATTTGCACACTTGCTTAAAAGTTGTCATATTTCAATAAGTAATGAAAAGAAAAAAAATTAGTAGATATTAGTGAGTAAATGAAAGGAGACAAATTTGTTTAAATGTGGTAAATTTAGAAACTCATTATCAAATATAAAGAGAAACTTTGCTTATAAATATAAAACTAGTTGTTACTGTGCATGGCAATCAAAATTCCAGACATTCTTTTTATGAATGATCAAATAAGTGGTGTATTGGATTAGGATTTTAAAAGATTTTTTTAGTCGAAAAAATCCTGCAGATTTTAAAGATTTTGTAGGATTTTGATTACTTTTAAGATTTTGCAGGATTTTGTAAGACTTTTAAAATCATGATTTTAATGGATTCTGTAGGACTTTGTAAACTTTGCAGAATTTCATGGATTTGTGTCATATGATATGAATTCAAGATTATTTCATACCTTCGAATTTTAAAAAAAAATCAAAGACAAAAAAAAAATCATAATATCATGTCCTCCTAAATAGCATTCCGCCACATATTTATAGTTACACTAGCCCTCTAAGCATTATCGCCATGTCGTTCTTGCTCTTGTTATAGCATCATTTAGTCGTTTGGAATCATGAGCCGAACTCTCTCATCCACTTAGAACGTACATGAACTCCAAATCAAAATTTAAAGTGTAGGGTTTTCAATTTTGCATGCATGAAAATTACTTTTTTATTTTTTTATTTTTTTCTATTATATTTTCCTTTTACCAATGATAGCATGAACTTTTTTGTTTTATTACATGGCTTTTTGGCACAGTATATAGTCAAAAATTTGGTCCAAACCATTGTAATAAAAAATTCTACCTTAATTAATGCGTAATTTTATTTGAATTGTATTATCATATATTAATTTCTACTTATTATATATATATATATGATATATATACACGTATATAGATGTGTATGTTAAGAAGTATCGAAATTGAATAATCAAAACAACCAAAGTAAAAGATAACAAAACTCAAATTCCGCGAAAAAATACTGGCAGTGGAAAAATATTACCTAATGACATATGCAATATATAATATTAGTATTATAGTAATACTAATATAAAAAATAAATATTTATCTTGTGTATAAGTTAGGATGAACAATATCGTTTTGCTGATATTAAATTTTTTAAATGAACCAATATGTGTGTATATATATATATATATTTAATGAATTAATTATAATAATTATTTTTATTTATTCTAATATATATGTATATATATATAATATTATATTAGCCCTCGTCACTATAATTATTTTATCATTGATGTTAGTATTATGAGTCATGACTAATAAAAGTAACCATAGAATTAAATATAAATGCAGGGATAAAATTATAATGTTAAAAATATTTTAGGTCTTAAAAATAAAAAATCATATATAAATCAGTTTGGGGATAAATAAAGTCACTAATTAAAAAAATCCACCGAAATCCTAGGGGTTTTGATGGGATTGTTGGTATTTATAAAATACACTAAAAAGTCCACTCAAAATCCATCAAACCTAACAATCCTTTAAAATCCTTATATTTTTTAATACCAGTGGATTGTTTTTAAATCTTTTAAAATCCTGAATGAATACCAGTGGATTGTTTTTAAGTCTTTTAAAATCCTGATTGAATACCAGTGGATTGTTTTTAAATCTTTTAAAATCCTGATTGAATACCAACAGACTTTTTTATAAGAAAAAAAATCCTTTAAAATCCTACGAAATTCCAAACGAATACACCTAAATTATCGATCAATTGAAGTATAGCGCTTTAGTCCCTTCTCTAGGAGGCGAATAGACATCTCAATAAAAATTAAATAATTTAAGGGAAAATTGTACAGTAGTCTACTTCTTTTAGAAAACAGGCAGTCTAGTCCCCATATAAACCCACAGTACACGTAGGTCTAAAGAATGTGCATACGCGCCAACCATTGGTATTTTTGAAGAAAAACTCAGCATTTTCAGGGAGATTGGCGGTCAATTAGCTGAACAATGGCTATCCGACCTTCCGTACGAAAAATGGGCCGTTGTACACTCTCCCGATATCAAGCGATATGGCGAAATGACGTCAAACGCAGCAGAGTCGTTTAACAGGTGGATCAAGGAAGGTAGGGGCCTTCCCATCACACACATGCTCGATTATATTCGCTCCGGTATTTTTTTCCACATTTACTGTCATTCTACTGTATAAGTTGCATCATCTCTACTTGAATTACTCCATCTGATTCTCAAACTAATGTAATCGCTGTACCGGTCAGCCGATTGCACTTCGAGCGCAAAACTGAGAGCGACACATGGACAACCGTTCTTTGTCCCAAACAGAGTAAAAAATGGGATGAGCAAAATCAGAAGACTCGTTCGTGGAAAGTTCACCAACGATCTGATTGTATTTTTGAAGTTGAGGCATCGTCGTCCGTTGTTGTTGATCTGACCCTACGTACCTGCACATGCTCGCGCTGGCAGGTGACCGGTTTTCCTTGTTGGCACGCAAATGTTGTTATTATGCGACATGGATCCAGTATTGCTAGCTACGTGAGTAGATATTTCCTTACTGTTACTTACGAAAAGTGTTACATGAACTACATACAACCTATTCCAGAGACAGAACGGTTTGCTGCACCGTCGCTGAACACCCCAAGCGATACAAAAATTCTTCCCCCTACTTTCAAGGCGCAGCCCGGCCGTCCCAAGAAAACACGCATCCGATCATACGGTGAATTTACGAGAAAGAAGTAACTTTAACGCAGATCACATCTATAGGACGGCCTCATTTGTAGTGTATACGGGTCTATTTATGTTTGATGTATACAGTCTATTTATGTTTGATACATTGATAGGATATGTGGCTGTTTTTTAGGGTGATTAACATATTATTTGATGCAGCAGTGATTGAAGCATTTTGTTGCTATTATGCCCACATTTTTTTGTCAGTAGCCCCACATGAAAATCTATGCTGTTGTTGAACTTCAATTATATAAAAACTACTTCTGTTTCTATTTCTTTTTATATTTCACTTTGTGTGCATATATTTCAGCCTATCCACATAAACACATTCTGTCATTTGAGATTCATTGTAAGTTCCTTAATCAATTCATATTGGACACATGAATTACAGCATTTACCCTGCATTTCACTCTTTACAGCACCTACAACAGTCATCCTTCCAGCCCCTACAGTAGTCATCCTACAACAGTCACTATTAGGAGCAATCCACTTATTATTTGGATCATTCTTTCAGCACCTACAACAGTCATCATTTGACTGCATCATTCATCCACACACTACATCTTTTAATGCATTATATTGATCACAACATTCATTCATCATCCTTTCAGCATGCCACGCACACACCTTCTTGTTTCTTACTTCCTTTGTTCATGTCACACAACACATTACTATGATACCAGTTCTTACAGAAACTATATAAGTATTTTCATCACTAAATTATCATGGATCGCATGACTGGCACCATTCAACCAACAGAGCATATTAAATAGTAGTATTATCAGCACACATCCAGTTCTACATAATATCTGCTGCAACACATCATTAATAACTTTGAAGTTCATACCCACACAATCCACTTTTCAGGTAACCTGTAGACTATGTTATTACAAGTCAGCAAAGTGGGTTCCAACCCAAAATGACATTACACCTCAAAACACCTACTATTAATACCACATGCGAAGCAATCTTTCTCTTCATATCCAGAAACTCTTTCCTACGAACATAACAACGACAACTGCTAGCAATGTCAATAAATTTCCTATGAACAGGGTGTTCAGCTGTATCTCATGCGGTCTGCTAACGCGTTGCCCCGTACGATGTTCGTGTACGCTGTTTGTATTATTTGTCACCGGGATTGCGTCTGGATCTAGCTCGACTCCCACATCCTCCCATCCAACCGGCATGCACCAATGTGAGAATACATGCCTCTGACAATGATAGTAGAGCTTTCCGGGGTTATTAGTCGTTTTGCTCAAATAGATGAACGTTTGCCTACCGCAATTTCGACACGGAGCCCTTGAGTACCTTGGACACGCCTGGGTAATTGTTGTGTTACTCGCCGTCGACATTGGAGTAAATGTGTCTGCCTAGCTTTGCTTGCTGATAATATAGTGCAGCCTGAAAATTGATTTTTCTGTTTTGATTTGGGTTGTAATGCAAGCATGAATGTTATGTATATATAGAGAATTTGTATTACTCTGGTAGCAGCACACCAGCAACATTCAATGTGTTGGTTGGGGATGTAATAAAGTGCTCATCAATTTTTTTCAGCCCTGCCATGCAATAGGTCATTCAATAGTATACCGACAAACATGACCAATTCAATTTGAACGCATTTATTGTGAATTTATATGAACTAAACCCAATATGTAGCATCATCTCAGTACATAACAGATTCTCGTTATATTTATTTTCCATTTATTACCATGGTGGGTGTGGTTGGATGCTGTAATGCTGATTTGTACATTTATCTTCAGCAGTTTACATTGTTACCAGAAATAAACTATAGTATATTAAACAATGCATATATAAAGCTTCTTAGTATATTGAACTATAATTTTGCTTATTTTCTTAAAAATCAGCATTTATTTTTTCACAGCAGGACTAACTCGTATCAACTAAAATAGTCATTCAATTATGTTAAAAGACTACAACACCCCACTCATTTTGCAAAAGGGCCTTTGTATTCATATAATAAAGGCAGTACATCATAGAGACAACCAACTAAGTACTGGCAACAAAGTTTCACTGCAAATATCCCACATCAAGATGTGAATACTAGATCTCCACCTCAACATGCAGTCATCTAAACTATTATAGTGCATTACATACAAAATATAATCATAGAGGCTTCTTGAGCCCATTCCTAACACATCGATACACCGGTCACCCCAAACGCAGCAAAAAAAAAAAAAAACTAACAACACTATCCCGAGTGTACATTAGTTTTTTTGGACTGACCGTTTGTATCGTGCCTATGCATTCATCAGCTGAAGAGGTGAGACCAGACTCTGTACGAATGGAAACACGGTGCACAGTTCCTCCTCATACAGTGGCCCTAGAATGATCACATACCTCTCATCTATTATGTCATACTCGACGAATTTTCCCCACGGCTCGACCCTCAGTAGCAAGGTTCATTCATCGCGCTTGAGAAGGCGTAGTGGCTAGATGCCAAGGATTATCTCTTCGGGGGACAGCGGATAGCCCGGAGAAAAGTGTAGCCTAATCCACGAATCAGTCTTGTCGTATGTCTCCATCACCCATAATTCATACTCTTCAAAGGAAGAGCATACACTAGAGAATATACATAGCTTTTCATCATCAAAACTACCAATCTCACCAAATGTCTGTTGGAATATCGACATCTCCTCTGGGATAGTGATCTCGCCATATGTTTCGTATTTGCAAGAGAAGGAAGCAATACACCGAGGTAGTAATTTATGGGAAACAAGCCAATTTAAAGAACCTCCCACAAAGACACCCGGTCCGAAAATCGGATTATCATATGGAAAGTCGGCCACATGCTTCCAGCTCTTCGAAGTCGTTGAGAAAGCCATCACCTCCAAAGTGAATTCATTAGTATTGAACATAGCAACCCTCAGTATTTTGTATTCATTTGTTCCAGGCGCACATCCCATCCCAAAGAACACACTTGCATGTGTTGCAGATGTTGGAAACTGGATCAATGCATTTGGTATTGTACTGATTTCACCATTGGTTGGATTGTTAATATAAAACTCATCATCTGTTGTGCTAGCGAATATAAGGCCATTGCAACTTGCCAAAACATACTCTTTCGGATCATCCGAAAGCACCATTCGAACATTCTGCTTTTCACCATCCTTTGGACGTTTGTATCCCAACGTGTAGAAACCGTACTGCGATTGTATGACGAACCCCATGCTGTTTTGATTCTTCATTTCTTCCAGGTGCTGCTCATGCACAAAGAAGTTGGTCTCAATCAAAGCTAGCCAACCCTTGTTGACCAACTTGAAGCGCGCCAATGGCTTCGGCGGAAGTCGTGATAAGATTTTCGACATAATCTCCTCCGGGAACACCGTCCCACCGACGTCCGTCGACGGTGGCCGCATTGTATGGTAGGGGACCAGGGTGTGGGGCTCATGCTCTGTTTGATAGATAACACAAATCATCTTGGTATATTTTCTGGAGTAGTTACTTGGGTGAGATTATGGACATGTATATTATAGTGAGTGGCGGGAATTTGTGTGTCTAATACTAAATCCCGCTGTCATTTGATATGAAAATTAATGCTTTATATCGATATATGTACATGGTATTCTCCATATAGGCTCACGTTTTAAGAAAATATCTGCCTCAGCCCATTACATGTAGTGATGTGTATTGCTCACATTAATTGATGAGCATGAAATACTGTGACATCGCCTGTTTGATTTATGGTTGACAAGATGGATTGGGTCTATTAACCCTATTTGCCACACTACCATAGGTAATAAGGTACAAGTCAATTAAATGTTACACTTTTGTGTGTATTTATGCTTTTTTTACCATGTGTGGGGTTGGGTGAATACTACAAAATCCTTTGAATAATTCAAGCATTCTCTGGATAAACCCATATTCATCTTTTTGAACTCATTTAATTGCGTATCTTCATTTAGAATATCGGATTTTCTCCAGTTTAATTAGTACAATGTCAGTTTTGCTTTGTTATTCGCGTAATCAAGTGAATATGTGAAATTTCTTTAGTTTTTCAAACAATTATGTGTGGACTTATGGTTAAAGTATTAAATTTGTGTTGATACGCGTGAGCAATGTTAATGCTGGATGTACTTGACTTTATACTGTATTGTCTAAATTTTGTGATACATTACTTTGCATGTTACTCTTTGTGTGGTCAAGATAATATTCACATAGAAAATAAACAGAATAAACAAAATGTTAATATTCACTCCATGTACCTTATTAATCAAGTCCACAAATTGAATTAATCAAGACCAGATACTTTATATTTGTATTGTTTCTCATTTCAATTTATACGATGACATACACACCTGGGAAGATATAGATATTGTATAGCAAACAATGTAGCTTTGGTATAATGAACGTCCTTCAGTTTTATAACTGTGGTATAATTGACTACTTGGAATGTGCATAAAGTTAAATATACTATCTATATCGTCATTATACCAAGGCTTTATCCCTGTTAAAAAAATACAATCACACCTAAATGTCCCCCACAATCATATCTCAAATACTATCGACTCAAATACGAATGTCGTCAGACACATTCAAGTTGTATTTCGTAATAAAACAGCTACATGCATTACCATTACGCATTTACTAATGTCTTCATAATCGCTCATTTACGCCGGATTACCAGTTACAAAACTAAGTTATACACCCATCATTAAGCTGACTGAGTTAATATCCATAACTATTCATCATACATATAACAAAATAATTAAACGTTCACCAAGGTCTACCACCCGTTCACATTCCCACTTTATTGTTGTTTGTTGCACCATCCACAAACCACTCCACCATTTTCTTCCTATACTCTCCGGCCTCATCTACTGTGAAATCATTCTTGCGCACTACCTGCTGACTAAATTCCTTCTCCATCAGGTGACACACAACTACACCACAATCTACCGAATCTACAAGCTGTTGTGGACATGCCCCCATGATCGATCTCGTCTCCCTTCGCTTCATCAGTTTATGTCCACATGTTTGGAGCACAGTCACCACAAGGCACACCTGCACATTACACGTGTATTTCATTATATCCATTACACAATATCATATTGTGTTTGTCAAATTGTTAAGCAGTGCGCGTATCAAATGACCACTTACAATAAGCTCAGCTCGTTCCAAATGCACATCACTCTCTGATTCTCTCCTAGGCCTCATTGAATTATACAGTACCCATTGGTTACCCTTTAGGTACATTTTGAGCAGTATCCAGTGTCCTTCAGTCAGTATTGGGAACATCAGAACATCAAAATGTCCGACCCCTCTAATGCGATTCAACATCATCTTTTCCAGATTCTTTTTGGTTCCCTCATTTGCTCTCTAGAAGATCCTGCAACCAAATTTTTAATTGAAACCCATGTAATATATCAACATTAGTACAACGACATGACCTTTTGTCAGTAAGTGAATATAAGCAAGAAGTAGCAACAACCATTAAATATATCGCTAAAATTAATACATACACTGCAAGCTGATGAGAAAATATTAATTTGTGATGCTTCCTTGCAATCTTTATACACCTCGTGCAATAGCACACCTCATGAATCAATCACCTGCGTATTTCACCTGATGTATTACATATATTGTGCAGTACAACATACGTAAACTGGTACTGCAGAAAATGCAGTCTTACCCTATTTGACAAGGATTCGTGATGTAGAACAGCGATCATATCTTCCAAATAAATCTCACTCAGTGCAGTCGGTGAACTCCAAATGGGTTCTGCCGCCCCAGATCTTGCATTACAATTTCGGTTATCATGTTAGAGCATGACACTTTTTATATTATAAACGAATGTTTCATATCGAGATAAGTGACCATATATAAAGATAGGCTCATAAATAATATGTAAATGACACATCTTACCCTGTTGAGCTTTTTCCCCACAGTTCACATAACCTTTTCCTGACAAACTGAGATGTTTTCTTAACGGCCGGCCACTTCTCTACCAAGTGTAAACCTTTTACAGCCCTCTTTCCCTCGTGGACATCCGTCATCTCCGTAGTTCCCATTTGAGGTGATCTATCCACGTGTTTTCTCAAATTCTTTACAGTCTGTTCTATAACTGACTGCGCAACAGTACTCAAAGGCACATTTTTCGCATTTCTTCCTTCGTTCTGCCCTGCAGCTTTCCCCATGTCCGGTGCCTCTTCGTAGTCAAGCTTTTTAACTAGCTTTGTGAGACTCGAATTCACAGCTGTCAGTTTTTCTACCTCCTTCTCCGAGATGCTCAGTTTCTCTGCTAATGTTGCCATGCTCAGGTTCTCATCACTTTCCAGAATTTGCGTCATGGTCGGTGAACCAATCTTCTCCAGCCTACTTCGCAGATTATTGACCTCGAGTCTCAAACTTTCGATTTCCCTTTGATATCCTGATGGTGAAGCACCACTTTTTGTATCAAACTGTTTTCCCATCTCGCAAGCTAACTCCTTCATTTTTTTCAATCTCCATGTCCTTCCTCGCCATACTAGCTTTGCACTCACGCAGTTCTTCCTTAAATCTAACGATCTCGGCCTTCAGTTCCGTGTTCTCCTCCACACACAGTCTTAATACTAGACACTCGTCAACAGGACCGTCATTGCAGACTCCCGTCGGTGCTCCGCCTATCTGTTCCTGACTGGCCAGCTCATGCATCGCACTAATCCCACTTGACTCCACAACAGTTGTTTCTGGCACATCATATTCACCACCTTCATAAAAGTCGTTATTGTCCTCCACCAAATTACTCGCATCATCTCCCACATTCACTCCTTTATCTGAACTGCCATCTTGCTCATTGCATTCAATTGTTGTTGCATTTAAATCTACCCCACATATGGTCGTATCTTCATCATCATTTTCAGCGTCATTAGTTTTTGTTGGACTAGCTCGGTAATCAGTGCCACCCATCTTCGACAGGTTCTGCGTCCCAGTTGCTGCTTCTAAAATACTTGGTCCAGCCGCTTCCGAGTCATCCCCCAAATCCACTGTTCGGCAGCCACTTGCATCATGCTCTGAATGTGATGGTCTTGTTGCATCGTTATCCAGACATGTTTTCGTATCCATCCTGACTGGCTCATCAACCACGGCCTCTGCTTTCCACAAACTCAATACATCTCGAATTATCTCCTTTTCATGCGGTCTTGGTCGAAGATGAACCCGCGGTTCCTACAATTTTCGTTCCACATTGTGAGACGGATCACATCGTGTAACGCATGTGTTTATACATATATAGTAATATATATATACTCATGTAATTGACTTATTACTTATAATGTTTGACCGGAGCTTTCTTAGCTTAACCCGCTTCAGCTTTTCATTCAATTCGCTTAAATCCCATCTCAGTAATCTGGGGAAAGCACCATCATCAATTGGGTCAACAAGATCTACGTGCTCGCACAACAAGAACTGCATATATCACATTGTTTAGCATCAACTTCATTAGTGAAATATGGTCCACGGAAATACTGCATACTTTGCCTAATTGTACATACCGGTAGTAGCATAACGCATCCTGCCACTTTGAGATTCGTGCTCTTCTTCAGTTGTCCAATGAGTTTGTCTACAATAACATTACACCAATCGTGCTCCCATATCTCACTTAGCTGCTCCAGGTATACAGTGTAGTGCATCGGTACCGATGAATTAAGCCCGGGACACAGCAATGATGTCAGTAGATACAAATACATTATCCGGGCTACATCGGCACAAGCCTCCTCGTACGACATGTTAACTACCACTGTCAACCGATCGAACACCTATTTTTTACACAGCACATATCCATCGTCTTTTTTGCCCAACTCACGTTCAAAACACCTACGAACCCAGGCGGGAATGATATAGTCGGTGGACTGCAGTGGCACCTTCTTTCCGCCCCCAGTGACGCCGAGTATTAAGGTAACGTCCACACTGGTAATACGCAGCTGCTCACCCCCAATTATGAACGTCTCTGTTGGGCAATCAATCGTAGCCATCACTATATGAATGCCCTCCTCGTTCTTACACCACCTTTCCCTCTGCAACATATACTCCGACCGTAGCATCGCATCGATCAGCAGCCAGAAGGGTGTCTTCTTAAGCTCAACAATGTGCTTCTCGGTAAGAAGCAAGCTCTTTAACTCCCTCATCGTAGTGACAAGGTTGCTTCGAAAATGCGTCTCACCTTCTTTCAGACTCAATGATCCTGATGAACCATACTTCATTGTCAGCAAGCCGTAGTGGGAATGCTTTATATAAAAAACATATGCATATTCAATAGCTGTGCTATATGACGTTCATTATTCCAGTTCTACATATCTGCATGCGAGCTTACCGAAGCAGTTTTGGGGCACCATCTCGTCACAACTCCAATCAGAGGTCGACGCGTCGAGCAGCTCATCAATTGCCCCTGGATGTGCTGTGTTCACCACATGAATAATTTTCTCCCCGTTTTTTTAATTTTGCACATTTGCTGCTACGCTGGCCACCTTTTCCACCATGGGGTCCACCTGGTACACATGGGTTAATATAGCTATTAGTTAGTAAAATGAACTACTTATACCTTCTGCATATGGTCATGCTGAATCAAAAAACTTACCTTGGCTTAGTTCGTCCATGTCACTCGTTGATTTCGTTACTTGTTTCACTGAAACAGAAAAACCTGCTTCAGTTTCTGTACATTATGCCATGCACTTATTTCAACAATATCAACTAATGTTTTTATAGGCACCAACCAAACACACGGATCAGATCTATGTTTATCATGCCGCAAAATATCATAGACTTACGTGTTAATATAGCCACAGTTATATGTACTATAGTCACAGTTATTGTACCAATGGTTAAATACACTCATAGTGTTCTGCATCCGCCCGACAACTCTTACACGAAACAAACATATGCACTGCAAGGTTATAGCTAATATAAGTATTGCATAGTATTCGTCGTATATACTCAGTGTATTAGTATAAGTACATTCACCAAGAGTTACTAATCTAGTATGTACACATACATATGAATTTCCCGTGTTCCGCCTTACATACAACACTAACCATGTCTTACACAGACAGGTTTATCATGTCCCATTACCTTTTTCATGCAAAACATGCATTATGTTTATACTGCCACAATGATTATGCTACGTATTATGTCTTAAATTAAATGCATAATATTTATACTGCGACAAATATAAGCCTACTACAGTTCTACTTGTTCTTTGAATACCTTTTTGTTTGCCACGCCTCTTATTTGATCGGTCCCTGCCTGGTTCCACACCTACAATAAAAAATGTTTCAGATTCACATATTATATTGAAATGTTGAATGGACCCTACCTTGCATGCTATTGCACAGCAATTCAATGTTAGATCGAGCAGTCTAACTATTCTTGTACCAAGGTTTCATAAAGATGCCTACTCATCACACACACACTACGCACAATACGCACATTTTATTCCTATTACACTGCATACAATAGCCTCATACATACTTAGTTCATCCTATTCGATATTAGTGCATATCGAATAGGTTCATAATGCAGTTCTACAGTACAACACAAGTAGTCCAGCCAACACAAATTTGTGCCATACTCATGCATAACGTTTACCATGCACTAATTGTTCTATGTTCAGGAAGGGGGCAACGTACATTGTTTGACCCTCCGTCTACCGGTGATGTTCTTGTGTCTTCGCTCTCTGCCATCCGGATCATCTCCTTCTTCACGTTTTCTCGTCTTTCCCATGGTCGTATTGCTAGTCCTGCGTAAATGATTTAATGACTTAATGACAATGCCCATTACCAACTAACTTGCCATGTAACATTATATCAATGCACCCATGTCTACCCCATACAATCATGTGTGACTTATTAAACACAATTTGTTCATTTTTCTAAGCCATCCGACCAACATACACTAACATAATTTGGGACTTTCAAAATACACAGGACTAAATGAGAGAAGTCTGAAGACTTTCAACTGCCAACAATTTGGGACGCACCGCAGCGACCTATTATGTTTTTTTATTTATACTCAATCCCTAAATTCCTAAATTCCATATTACACATACAACCCTAATTTCCAGATTACATACATCCGCCTCTATTAAGACCTTCAAATACGCACCCTGTCTCACATTCAACCCTATATTTCAGATTACACACATCCTTTATATATTATAAGCTTACATTACGCATCGAGGTGTTACGCTCATCGCACAGAGCAAAAAAGCAAAACACTCTCATAGTATTTCGACCCCTAAATGCAATATGACATTGGAGGAGAAACCTTACCGGCGAACTTTGCTCGCACTTCTCTTCCTCCACCCCTCGTTCTGTCGTTGCCCTTCGAATTCGAAGATAATAAAGTATGAAATATTTTGCTCGAGATTCTTACTTTCTGCTTTGTGCCGAGTGTAGCGTCTCAAATAAGCCTTGCACAGTTTTCAATTATATCTACTACCGAGTAGCCATAGGTACATGGTGTAGGCTCGTAGCTTGTTTTCTACTTTATTAGTTCTCTAATTAATCCCTTCATTATTTTTGAGTTTAGACCTACTTGAAATATGAAAAAGTTTTTGTCACCCGTCTTTTCTTATATTGTTTGCTTTGGTCCACAACGTGGTTGTCCCATAATTTAATTATGTGGATTTAATACGTTCATTATATTTAATTATGTGGATTTTAAAAAATGTAGGATTAGACAATGCCTTAGAACAACTCCAACACCGTTCTATTTCAGTGAAAAACTTCATTGTGGCGCTAAAATCTATCTCCAACCCACCGCCACATCTCAGCGCTACCATATATATGTGAATAGTGTCGCGCTGAGTGTGGCAGCACTGTTCACTTGCACTGCAATTTTATTTTAATATTTATGTCATATATTTAGAGTTTAAATATTTTTAGGTTGAACAATTAATATATAATATTTTTTAGATTGAATAATTATATTATAATATTTTTAGGTTGAATAATTAAATGTAATATTTTTTCATGATTTTTTGATTAAATTATAAATGATATATTACAATATTTCAAATCATAAGTAAAATGCTATAAAATACATAAATTACCATAAACATAATAATTGAACATTCTAATAATTTGAATATTTGAAATTAAACATCCTAGTAATTAAAATACTTGAATTGAAATACACTAGTAATTAATAATCTCCGAGATTGCTTCTGAGCCTCTGAGATTTTGAAGATATCTGTCATACATATCAAAAGTATTAGTCGGTGATTGTTGAAGGTGTTCTTCATTTTTTTTTTCAAAATACTTTCCTGTTTCAGTCGAAAAAATTCATGCCGATGTGGATCAGAAATGGTATCCAAGTCAATCATAATAATTTTATTTTCTTCTTAAATTGTAGTGGATTCAACTAATTGCTTCTTTATTGCAATTTTCTTCCCTTTGAATGTCATTGTCTTGCTTTTCTTTTTTCATAAGACTGTTTTAGATAACTTAGATGTTCTTCGTTATCTTTAGGCATGATACATACAAAGGCACTCACATCTCCAATACTTGTTCTCGTTTTGAATTTTTTTTACCCCTTTATGTCATTGTGATGGAAAATCCACCACTACCACTAGCATTTTCATCATTTAAATAGATTCAAGAGACAATGGACTAGGTTGTTGGGACTTTCATGACATATTTTTCCACTGTGAAAATCTTTCATGATGCTCCAAACGTGGTCAAATTTGAATATTTATTGCTTGGTGGTCGGATCACTCACAAACAAATTTTTTATCATTTGTAACTGTAAAATGCATAACCATTAAATATATAATAACAAAATTCTGTGTCAAATTGAACATAATTTTTAAAATTTATGTTGGTCCCGAAACGAGTTAAATCAGTGTATGGGGGGGAGAATACACCGATGTCAGATTTTTCTGAAAGACTCAAAAAAATGCTCTAACGCACTCAGTCAGGATTCCCTGAAGTACTCAGTATGCTGAAGGTCCACAGGGACAGCAGGGACGGTTCAGTAACGAGTCAGATAAACTGAGTGTGAGTAATGTGCTCGGAGGCTCAGTAGAGATAACAAACCTACTGACTGCTCGGAAGCGAGTCAGTTGGACCACTATCTCAGTGAGCCAGAGTACGTGCGGAAAGTAAGCCCTTAGATTCTACTCGTTTTAGTTTCTGAAAATGTTTTCTCTGAGTTGCTTAGTAAATTGGTGGTTAAGGCTGAGTGCACAGTATTCAGATTCAGGATGATTGATTCAGTCCTGAGGTTAAAACCAATGCAGTATGTTCAGTTTAATATGATGACAGTTATGATCCTGAACAGAACAGTAAATCAGCACACATGGGACTTTTTAACGTGGTACGGAGATAACCAACTCCTACGTCCATGACCTGATTTAACAGGAAGCT
>JAPKLY010000128.1:541266-630503 GCA_026898435.1 Prunella vulgaris | reverse complement strand
CTGGCAAGTTGTCACATCACCTGCAACTTTTTGAGACGCATTAAATGCCGCATTAAATGCTGCACAGACTCCATGCATGCGTGTCGAAAGATCATTGGCTCCCCGCTATAATGGCTAGTTGACCTTTAGACATTTGTCCTTCCTCGTACATTCAATGCTCTGAGTCTCTTGTTAATAACTCAGTCTGAACATGTGTCTTAATGGAGTCTTACTGACATTCTTTTTGTCTCTTGTCCCATAGCATAAATAACCTTTTGCTTTGGACTTACATGATTCAGGTGATCTGAACCACGGCCTGAGTCAGGACCTATGTGCATACAGCACAGCCTGATAGGTTATTCAGCTCAGTATGTGTTACCTTTTTGCTTCGATCTTCAGCTTCAGAACAGACAATCTTCAACGAGACTGACTGACTCCTTCAGGATGGTTTACACTTCAGACTTCAGTAAATTGGGTCGACTCCAATGTTCTTCAGTCTTCAGCATGGTCCTCCTGTACTGAATTACTAACCTAACTATCCTGAACTATTTTATCCTGAACAGCTATACTTAGGCAAATTCATCAGGGGTTTTGGGATCTAATCAAAATACTCAGATTGTCCCAACAATTTATTTTCTTATAAAATTTTGAATCACATAGCTTAATTGGTTGAAGATCGCTCTTCTTGGTTTAGGTACAAGGTTCAATCCCTTGCACACCTATAACATTTTTTTGATTTTTTAATATTTCATAAATTAAATTATTATTTTGAAATATATATATATATTTATTTATTTGTTTATGTATTTATTTATATTAGTATATTTATAATAAAGGGTAAATATATTTCTATGTATTTTATCTTATATTTGAATATACATTATATTAGATCGTATTATCAGTGAGACATGATCTTATAGTATTTTTAGTTTAAAATAAAATATAATTGAAATAGTAAAGGGAAAATTTATCCTAAGTATAAAATCAGCTCACAAACAACCCTATTCTTAAACTAGATAGTTCTCGCGTATTACACGAAATATTAGTAATTATACAATATTTTTAGAGTAAAATAAAATTTAAAAGATATATTAATGAAGTTTAATATAAATTTTTTTTTTTCATAATTCTAAAGTATTATTGTATTAAAATTTAAATTAAATAAATTTTAAGTTATAAATAATGATAAAGTAAAATGTAAAATAATTTTATTTATTGAAAAACTATTTAAAAAATATAGGCAGTCCCAAGAAATTTTTTTAAAAATCTATAGATTAGTTAAAGTAATGCATTTTATAAATTACAATACACACACACATTTATATATATAAGTAAAAACAATATAAAAGAAACGTAACTTATTTTAATTTAATTTTAGTTAAAAAAATTATTTTGATATTAAACTCATATTTTATTAATAATAGTGAATTTCCACACCAAAACATAAACATGCAAATCAACCAAATTATGACACACCATCAAAATTAATCACAATATGATAGATATTAAAATTTAACATAGTTAAATTTTAAGGATTTTTGTATGGGAGTTGACTTATAGTATTAAAATATATAAAATAGTTTTTGATGAGGGCATATTATTCAATTTAAGTGAATGAAATTAAAGAAAAATATATTTTTGTATAATTACTAGTAAAATGAAATATAATATATAGGTCTTTATTACTGATTAATAGTGAATTGTTCAATATCTTTTGGGACAAAGAAAATAATATAAAAGAATTAATACTTGACAATACAATTATAAAATTCATGCATATTATAAAATAATTAGTTATATTAATATAATTAAATTTTTTATTTAATAAATATCATAGACCGTGCATTGCACGAGTGAAAAAAACAGTATTAGTAAATTGTATAATTGTGTGTAATTAAAAAAAAACACATACTTATGATGTCCACCTTAGAAGCTCCACTCGGATTTGAAAACGTTGAGTCTGCTCCACTAATGCTATCAAATTTTCAGTATGTTTACTTATAATGCCTATACGATATTCAATTGATCTTTAAGGGCAATCAGTGACATGCTAGAATCTGGAAAACGAGAGTTGAATAATGTAAAAACACTTGCCCATAATTCATATGTTGGTTGGCATCTCCCTATAATTAGATCTTGAGAAATTTATTTATATGACTCACAAAAGTATTTGATCTTCTAACATATTGATTAGGGTCATAATTGTATGATTTTGCATCCATTTCTCTATGGTTTTGATGTGTTTATATTCATATTTGACCCTAAAATGCTATACATTATGTATTTAACCCTTTTTGGCTAGAAAGTTATGTTTTGTAGTGAAAACGAGCAAAATCGGCGAAAGACGAGCAAGTTCGTAAAAATCCAGAATTTGTGAGTTGATCCAATAGAGGCAAATGATATAACATGTCGAAGAGTTCAAAGAGAGGGTCACAACGGAAAATGAATCGAGTCAATCGGAACTCTAGAACTCAAGATATGAAGGAAACGAGAAAGTCGAGGATCGATCGAACGGGGCAAGCTGGGATCGTGCGACCACAAGCTAGGGTTTGTGAGACGAGCAGCTGCGGTTCGTGCATCAGATCTTTGGTTCGTGCGATGAAGGTTCCGCGCACACACACGCATGATCCGGTTCGTGCGGCTACAAGCACAGGATCGTGCACATGATCGTTCTTTCACAAATTCGAGGGTTGTTTCGTCTTTTCACGCGTTTAATGAGGGATATAATGGTCCAAGCCTAAGGGGTACTATATATACTTCATATTTTAGACTTCTTAGATCATTCTTCACATTCCACACATCATCATAATCTCTCTCTAGATTCTTAGAAGTTAGAGGTAGTTACTTGTTGGGTTCATTAGATTTCTTCTTACGATTTCTTCGATTACTTTTGATCTACCGTTTGGATCGTTGATCCGTTTGTTCCTGCACTCTCGTCATGTCAAGAGCTACACTTTGACCGATTGAATTGTATTTTCAATTGGCGGATCATTAGATAGATATTGAAGGTAATTAGTATCTTTACCATTTCTCTTGTAATAGGTAAGACTTTACAATTTCTCTTCAATTTCATTGCTATGATGATTGTAGTTAGTATAATTGCTCATTTGTTATCCGAATTAGCCATGGGCTAATACCCTTTTGCATTGGTGTATGATTCCTATGGAGTAATGTGGTGTTAATGTTGATCTTATAAATGCTATGAGATGTTAGATGATTGATTTTCTATATTGATGATATGTATGAATACTTGGTATGCTTAATTGATCATTAGGGCCATTAGGGAAGTAGCAACATATGAAAATTGAGCTCTTTTCCTTAATATTCTTATCATAAGGCCATATGCATGCTAGGTGTTTGATGAAATTCCTAGGATAATGAGAATTACTCTTAGTGAATAGGCACTACAATTGGAGCTTTAATGTGCAATTAGGGAAACTTATGCATGTTGAAGAGGTTTAGCCTAATTGATTGTCCAATAGCTCATTGCACGATTAAGTGATACAACACCATGTGAAACATAGGATAGTACACTAATGCATATTCTCTCCACTTGCACACTTTGTACAAAAGTGATAGGTAGTTTACTTTTCTTGACAAGCCAAGTAGACATAGAACCATCCCACTTTTATTGCTTTATTTGAGTTTTCAAATTTGAACAACAATCATACCTTTCAATCTCCCATCTCCCTGTGTTCGATAAATAAATTTGGTTACCTTGTAGCTACTGCTACGATCACGTGCACTTGCGTGTTACACCATTTGGGCAAACAAGTTTTTGGCACCGTTGCCAGGAAGACGGCTAGTTGTTGGGTTTGTTGTTGTTTCTTTTTATTTTTTCGAATTTTGTATTACTTCTTGTGAGCGTTGATACTTGCTAATTTTTACAGGATTGTACGGAATTGAGATGGATGGATATAACTACTCCTTGCATCCTCCACCAAATACTAATCCTTCTACATCTTACACATATCAACCTCACACCTACTCGAATGAAGGACCCTACCAACACCACTATACATCTCATAATCCACTACCTTCTACATCCTATAATCAAGGAAATTCCAGTCATATCAATGAAACATTACTCCTTATTCTCAAGCAATTGGACGACATACGAAGGGAAGACTTGAGGTATTTTGAAGAGACGAACATGAAGTTCGATGCAATTTGCCAAAGTCAAGGAGCTCAAATAAGGAACCTAGAGGTACAATTGGAACAAATGTCAAGAAGATGTGGACAAAGAGCTCGAGAATGTAAGTCCTTCTTAATCCAAGCTCAATTGAGAGAAGGGTGTAATGTTATTGAGTTAAGAAGTGGAAGAAGGTACGAAGGACCTAGCATACCTCTTTGTGATGAAGATGGTGAAAAGGGGTAGAAGAGGATAGAGATGATGATATAGATGTTGGAGTTGATATGGAATATTCTATTCCATTAGGTGAAGAAAATGGGAAGAAAGATGAGAGTATGGTGGAAGAAGGGATTGTGGAAGAAGGAGAGAAAAGTAGAATTGAAGGGGAGGAAAGATATGTTCCTAAGTGGAAAAGGGTTAGAGAAGAAAGGGAAAAGAAGAATAAGATGAAAGTAGATGAATGAGGGGTGCCAAAAACCGTAGTGCCCATTCCATATCCTCAACGGTTTGCCAAGAAGAAGCTTGATGATAAGTTTAGCAAGTTCTTAGAAGTCTTCAAAAGGCTATACATAAACACTTCTTTATATGAAGCCTTGGAGCAAATGTCAAGTTATTCAAAGTTTATGAAAGACTTATTAGCCAAGAGAAGAAGAGTGGATGAACCGGAAACGCTAAAGTTGACTAAGGAAAGTAGTGATGCCTTGAAAAGAAAGCTACCTCAAAAGGAGAAGGATCTGGGATGTTTCACAATTGTTTGTGATATGGGAAATGGTGTGGTACGCAATGCTCTTTGTGACCTAGGAGCAAGGATTAACTTGATCCCACTCTCGATCTTCAAGAGAAGATGACTTTTACATGTGCCTATGGAACATATGCTTGGAGACGCATGCCTTTTGGGCTATGCAATGCTCTGACTACATTCCAAACGTTGATGATGTCGATCTTTCATGGTTTAATTGAGCAAAATTATGAAAGTATTCATGTATGACTTTAGCGTTTTTGGTAATACTTATGATATATGCTTGGCTAACCTTGAGAAAGTCTTGATTAGATGTGAAGAAGCCAATTTGGTGCTCAATTGGGAAAAATGTCACTTTATGGTAAGTGAAGGTGTTGTTCTTGGTCATCATATCTCCTCCAAGGGGTTGCAAGTGGACCGTGCAAAGGTAGTGGCTATTGAGAAGCTACCTCCACCTATAAACGAAAAGGGAGTAAGATCTTGCTTGAGTCATGCGGGTTTTTATCGTAGATTCATTAAGGATTTTTCTAAATTGTCAAAACCTTTATCTAGATTGCTTGAGAAAGATGTTCCTTTCAAGTTTGATGATGTGTGTTTGAAATTTTTTAGGTTGCTCAAGGAAGCATTGGTGAGTGCACCCATCCTCATCACACCTGATTGGAAGGAACCTTTTGTCCTTATGTGTGATGCGAGTGATTATGCGATGGGGGTGGTGCTAGGCCAACTAAGGGAAAAGAGATTTAATGCCATCTATTATGCTTCGAAGACCTTCTCATCTACTCAATTGAACTACACCACAACCGAGAGAGAGCTTTTAGCCATTGTATATGCCTTGGAGAAGTTCTGTCCGTATCTTGTGGGTACAAAGACTATTCTCTACACGGATCACTCGGCTATCAAGTTCTTGATGACAAAGAAAGACTCAAAGCCTCGATTGATACGATGGGTGTTGCTATTGCAAGAGTTCGACTTGGAGATTAGAGATAAGAAGGGAAGCGAGAATGTTATAGCCGATCATTTGTCAAGACTTGTGAGAGGGGATGATCCCTTGGAAGAGAAAGAAGAGATACTTGAAAGTTTCCCGGATGAGCAACTTTTTAGAGTGGAAAGAATGAAAATTTGGAAGATGGAGGATGAAGCACCATGGTATGCCGATTTTGCCAACTTTTTGGCAAGTGGAGCAATTCCTTATGGAATGAACTCCAATGCAAGGAAGAGGTTTTACAAGGAGGTACGTCGTTACAGTTGGGATGATCCCTATTTGTATCGTAGATGTGCGGATTCTATTTTTAGGAGATGTATCCTGGATGAGGAGATTGAGAGTGTGCTCACCCATTGCCACTCATTGCCTTATGGAGGACATTTTCGCTCCATTAAGACGGCTCAAAAGGTATTCCAATGTGGTTTTTATTAACCCTCAATTTTTAAGGATTGTCATATGTTTGTTGCTAGATGCGATAGATGCCAAAGAGTTGGGGGGTTGTCAAGATGAGATGAGATGCCCTTTAATATTTTCCAGGAGGTAAAGGTCTTTGATGTATGGGTTATTGATTTTATGGGACCTTTCCCATCATCTCATGGGTATCTTTACATTCTTTTGGCGGTGGATTATGTATCAAAGTGGGTGGAGGCAATTCCCACAAAGTTTAATGATGCAAGAGTTGTCATGGAATTCTTAAGAAAGAATATCTTTGCTCGGTTTGGTGTGCCTAGATCTTTGATTAGTGATGGGGGTAGTCACTTTGTGAATAGGGTGTTGGGGAATCTTCTTGTAAAGTATGATGTGAAGCATAAGATATCAATGGCCTATCACCCTCAAACTAATGGATTGGTGGAAGTGTCGAATCGCCAAATCAAGCTTATTCTTGAGAAGACCGTGAGTTCTAATAGGAAAGATTGGGCTCTTAAGTTGGACGATGCTCTATGGGCATATCGTACGGCCTTCAAGACTCCATTGAACCTTTCTCCCTATCAAATTGTCTATGGTAAGTCTTGTCATTTACCCGTTGAACTTGAGCACAAAGCTTATTGGGCTACAAAGAAGTTGAATTTTGATGAGAAATTGTATGGGGTGGAGAGGCTTCTACAATTGCTTGAGTTGGATGAATTTAGGGATGAGGAGTATGAAAATGCTAAGATTTTTAAAGAGAAGACAAAGAGATGGCATGATGCCAACATAAAAGAGAAGTTCTTTAAGGTGCTTGATCAAGTACTTTTGTTTAACTCAAGACTCAAGTTGTTCCCCGAAAAGTTGAAATCGATGTGGAGCGGACCTTTTACAATATCTAATTGCTTCGCAAGTGGATGGTACGAGCTCATGATTGATAAGGGGGAACTCTTCTATGCAAATGGACATCATTTGAAGCTTTACCATAATTCAATGCCAAAGGAAGTGACAAACTATTTGAGGCTATGTGATGTTGAGCCACCTTGATTTGAGCTTAAGAGTCGTCCGGCTAGGGGACGTTAAATCCAAGAGCTAGATGGGAGGTAACCCATCCTTTTTGTTTATTGTGTAGCTTGTATTGTTTTTTAGATTAATTGATTGGTGTTTTTTATTTTGTAGGTGCTTATTGTCCAAGGGATGCTCTCATAATATCATGGTTCAAAGGGTGAGGTATTGTATCCTATCTCTTTGAAGTACTTGGCTTAGCCAAGTTTGGGGGTGCTATCTCTTGGTATTTGCTTAGTTGTGATGGAATGAATTGGATTATGATGTTGCTTATGAGTATTTTGTGCTTCAATTTGAGCATTGCATGATCTTTTCTTCACTCTTTGCCAAACTTTTTAGACCTATGGTCCAAAAAAGTTTGGGGGGTGTTCGTTTCGTAAATCTCATTGCAATGCTATGATTTTTAGTGCTTTCTTATGTCTTGTGACCATATGCTTATTGTTGATGCCTTGTTTTGCTTGTTGATTTTTGCCATTATGTTGATAGTTTAGAGTAGTGTGGCATGAGATATGCTTATGGTTGTGTGGATGAGTTGAAGGTCATGATTTGATGTAGTGGACTTATCTCTTGATTCATGTCTTGTCTAGTTTGTTATGGATTCTATGATTCTTGATACTTTGATGATTTGAGTATTTTTGAGATGATATGAGTCTTGATCATCCTAATCCCGTGAGTTTTGAGCTATTTTTGTCCGTTTCAATCTTGAACGGATGATATTCTTTGATGTGAGCTCCACACATACATGTTGCTCTAGAACTTGGCTTTGGCCTTATTTGAGGCTACATTAGATGAAGATTTCACATGATATGATTTGAGGCATTTCTTTGATCTATATTGAGCTACTTTGCCTTATGAGCTCATTGATATTATTATCCATTGCTTACCATTTTGTGCCTATAGACCTTTCCTTTGGCTAACTACACTTTAAACCATTTTCCTTCCTTTTTGGAACTCTCTTGTCCCTATGATTAGTAGAGTGAAAAGAAGGAAGGAAGATTGGTGTTTTGATGAAAAAATTGGTGGCCTTAGTTGAAAGATATTCAAGAAATTCAAGTGTGCATGGATTGATGTGAAAAGAAAGGTTCAAGGGCAAGTGCTAGCAAGCCTTGAAAAAGGTTGACTTTTTGCAAAAGTATGGTGAAGTTTGACTTTTGTTGTGAGTATGATCACAACTTGTCAAAAGGGAAGAATGATTTTTGAAAGTGTGATTTGAAAGAGCATGAAGTGTATGTGCAACATTGCATGAGGATTTGGATGATTATTACATGATTTCTTCTAGCTTTACTAATCATACTTAGTCCTTTTTATCTATATGTTCCTTCCTTACCAAAGAGCCAACACTACAACCTTATGAAAGTCCTCATTGATGTGTGATTGATTTGTCATTTCAAGTGGTGGAGAATGTAGACTTGAGCCAAGCTTATGGTAGTATGTGTATGTGGTGTGATGATTGAGTGATCCTAAACACTTGAGGGTTGAACTAAACACTTATCTTGTGAGGATCTTGACTCATTGATTTGATATCTTGCTTATTGATTCATTGTTGATAGTTGATTAGATGATATTGCATGCTAGATTTGCTTGACATTGATTGATATTACCATGGCATTTGACTTGTGCTTGATGCTTAATTGATACAATTATTCCCCTATCTTATCGCTTCGTTACTCGAGGACGAGCAACAATCTAGTTTGGGGGGTGTGATTAGGGTCATAATTGCATGATTTTGCATCCATTTCTCTATGGTTTTGATATGCTTATATTCATATTTGACCCTAAAATGCTATACTTTGTGTATTTAACCCTTTTTGGCTAGAAAGTTATGTTTTGTAGTGAAACTGAGCAAAACCAGCGAAAGATGAGCAAGTTCGTAAAAATCCACAATTTTTGAGTTGATCCAATGGAGGCAAATGATATAACATGTCGAAGAGTTCAAAGAGAGGGTCACAACGAAAAAAAAATTGAGTCAATCGGAGCTCTAAAGCTCAAGATATGAAGGAAATGAGGAAGTCGAGGATCGATCAAACGGAACAAGCTGGGATCGTGCGACCACAAGCTAGGTTCGTGTTACGAGCAGCTGAGGTTCGTGCGTCGGATCTCTGGTTCGTGCGATGAAGGTTCCGCACGCACACACGCATGATCCGGTTCATGCGGCTACAAGCACAGGATCGTGCACAGGCTCGTTCTTTCACAGATTCGAGGGCTGTTTCGTCTTTTCACCCGTTTAATGAGGGATATAATGGCCCAAGCCTAAGGGGTACTATATATACTTCATATTTCAGACTTCTTAGATTATTCTTCACATTCCACACATCATCATAATCTCTCTCTAGATTCTTAGAAGTTAGAGGTAGTTACTAGTTGGGTTCATTAGATTTCTTCTTACGATTTCTTCGATTACTTTCGATCTACCGTTCGGATCGTCGGTCCGTTTGTTCCTGCACTCTCGTCATGTCAAGAGCTACACTTTGACCAATTGAATTGTATTTTCCATTGGTGGATCATTAGATAGACATTGAAGGTAATTAGTATCTTTACCATTTCTCTTGTAATAGGTAAGACTTTACAATTTCTCTTCAATTTCATTGCTATGATGATTGTAGTTAGTATAATTGCTCATTTGTTATCCGAATTAGCCATGGGCTAATACCCTTTTGCATTGGTGTATGATTCCTATGGAGTAATGTGGTGTTAATGTTGATCTTATGAATGCTCTGAGATATTAGATGATTGATTCTCTATATTGATGATATGTATGAATACTAGGTATGCTTAATTGATCATTAGGGCCATTAGGGAAGTAGCAACATATGAGAATTGAGCTCTTTTCCTTAATATTCTTATCATAAGGCCATATGCATGCTAGGTGTTTGATGAAATTCCTAGGATAATGAGAATTACTCTTAGTGAATAGGCACTACAATTGGATCTTTAATGTGCAATTAGGGAAACTTATGCATGTTGAAGAGGCTTAGCCTAATTAATTGTCCATTAGCTCATTGCATGATTAAGTGATACAATACCATGTAAAACATAGGATAGTACACTAATGCATATTCTCTCCACTTGCTCACTTTGCACAAAAGTGATAGGTAGTTTACTTTTCTTGACAAACCAAGTAGACATAGAACCATCCCACTTTTATTGCTTTATTTGAGTTTTTGAATTTGAACAACAATCATACCTTTCAATCTCCCATCTCCCTGTGTTTGATAAATAAACTTGGTTACCTTGCTGATATTGCTACGATCACGTGCACTTGCGTGTTACACCATTTGGGCAAACACATATGAGTAATTTTGATGTGGGTTGGCCATTTGAGGTGTGGTAGAGTTGAAAGTGAATGTTAAGATGAAATAATAAAGAGAGAAAGTTTGTGTTTAATTAAAATAATGAGAGATGTGTGTTAGTTGAGAGTAGTAAATATAAGTGGTAGATGAGAATAGTTGGTGAGAGTGGTAGACGTGAGTGGTAAACGAGAATGATAGGTGAGAGTTATGGATGTGAATGGTAGATATGAGTAGTAGACGGAAATGATAGTTGAGAGTAGTAGATGGACATGTTGGTTGAGTGGTTGATATAAGTTATAGATGAGAATATTAGTTGGGAGTGGTAGTTGAGAGTAGTAGATAAGAATAATAAGTGAGGATTTATTTTTCTATATATTGAGCATGGTTCATTCATATTTGTTCACTACATTATTTCTATTTTCTTCTCCATATATTTTTTACCTATCTCATCCATTTTCTTTATCTAGCCTTGCATAAATAAATGAATCCAAATAATGTTTGTCTTTCTCAACCAAAACTCATCTATTGATGAGTACTCTATTGAAGAAAATATGTCAGTTAATAATCGTATCAGAACCGAAATTTTTAGAGTTTAAGGTAAATGTCCCACTCATAGAGGCTCAGTCTTGGTCATAGAATTATAAATAGTGACCGAGAAGCAGCGACAAAATGCTTGTTCAATAATTACTTTTCTGAAAATCCTACATTCGATGCAACAATATTTCGTAGGCATTTTCGAATGGCTAGAACTTTATTCCTCCGTATTGCTAATATCATTAAAGATCATGATAGTTATTTTACAGAATAAAGAGATGTAACAGGATGGCTCGACTTGTCAACGCTTCAAAAAATAACAGTTGCATTCCGTGTATTACCATATGCTTTGCCAGCAGATGCTACTAATGAGTACATCAATATTGGAGAGTCTACTGCAATTGAACATGTGATAAGATTTTGACATTCTGTTGTGGAGATATTCAAAGAGCAATATCGATAGGTATGAACTAGATCGTTCCTATCAACACTGTTAAAGACGGGAAGAAAAAGAAGCTATATACCTGCAGCTCTGTTCTCTATGGATATGATCTGAAATTGGTTCTGGATGACAATCTTCTTTCTCCACTGCGACCTCTTTACTCTCACTTTGTTCCCCAAATCTGCACCAAAGTCGGGCCAGAGATAGCTCTAGCATCGGTCCCCGAAGCTCAAGTCAGTCATCGGATTATGCTATAAAGACAGAAAGTGAATAGAAATGCTTGAAAAATATTTGAAATGTGTGGATTGTTCCTCAAGAATGTATGTGAGTACTATTTATACTCTTCTCCCTCCAGGGAAGGTAAAAAGGTAAACATACTATTTTGGGACTAGGGCTGTAATCAAATCGAATCAAGCGAATACTGATGTATCAATTCGTATTTGTGAAATTATTCGAATATTCATATTCATATTCAAATTTTTTTTAATAATATATAAGGTTGGTATTCGATTCGAAATTGATATTCGAACTATTCGAGTATTCGATTTGATTTTTTAAAAACATATTCAATTCAATATTATTTAATTCAATTTGTAATTATTCACTCCGATTTGAAACTGTATGTTCTAATTCTAAACTATTTAATTTGAATTTTTATTGAGTTGAACTTATCAATATGATGCATCTTCAAATTAATAAAATAATAGTGCAATGCATCCTCAAATCAGGAAAAAAAATTAAAAATCCATAATAATCAACAAAAAAAATACAAAAAAGAAAAAGAACACCAAAATCAAAACGATAATCAACAAATAAATCACCAAACAAATCATCAAACAAATCAACATTAATCAACATTCCATATTTATTTTTTACGAACTCAACAACAACAATGCTTGCAGGATTTGCGACATCCAGCTGGTGAAAATCCACATTTTCACCAATTAATTATTGTAGCTTTTATCGAGCTTCAATGGCTCTTTCCTCACTCCGACCTATTATTATGACAATGATTCCTTTAGAAGCTATGCCTGTAGATTTTGAACCTTATTTTTTTGTTCGCCTCATAACAAATGCATACCTGAAGAAAGAAACAAAAATAGATACTAGATGAAGAACGAAGACGGTGAGCGGCAATGGAGAAGGAGTTTCCGGATTTGAGATTAAGAGAGAGAGCGAGCGAGCGAGAGAGAGAGAGAGAGAGAGAGAGGGGGTGGAGAGACGACTGTGGATTCTATAAAATGTAATATGCAATGCTAGGTTTTTTTTAATTTATTGGGTCATGTTTTAATACTTTTGGGCCATAAATCCAATAAATTAAATTAATTTTTTTTACAATATCTTTGGACCATATGTTTTAATATTATTTTGGGCCTCGAAATTAATATGTCATGGATTAGTTTATAAATTATTGAATAATTTAAGATATTATATTTATATATATACACAAATATAATAATTTTATATGTATAAATATTTAATCGAATATTAACGAATATTGAATCGAATATTATAATTTTTTATTTGTATTTGATTATTAATCGAATCGAATATCTTTATTCAAATTAGAATAAATTTTTTTTAAATATGAATATCAAAATTTGAAAACGAATATCGAACCGAATCAAAATTATTTGATTCGTTTAAAACCCCATATGGGACCACAAGGGTGCCCAACCGAGTGTTAGTGGAGCAAAGCTATGCAAGTATAGTACATTTAGGGGATAGAATGCACAATTTTACTGGGGTTCAGGTACAATATGATTCCCTTATGAAGATTCAAATGGATACATGCCCTACGTGTTGTACTTGACGGATGACAACGATATTCATCCTCTGATACTATACCTATGGGTAATATATCAGAAGCCACAATGCACTTAGATCTTGTACTCATTTCTGCTGGTACCGCAGATATTAGAATGTGATTAAGGGCACGAGATATTCTCGGACCTTCAGAGATTCCAGAGGTCAGAGGAAGGATCCTTCCCTTTCCATATGAGAACACTTTTACTATGGATATTTGCTAGATAAACTCTCTCCTCAAGCCACTTCTTTATCCTTTGAAAATCCTAGAGGTCAAAGGTTACCTACTTTATTTTTGTGGTCTGAGGTTACGGCCTTGAGATTATCATCTTTAACATATAGGCCGTTTGGCCTATATCAAATATATGAGATTGTCTACTGCCAATGATGTTGCTAGACTATTTTTTTATTAGAAAACAATGTAGGTTTCCAAGTATGTTACATAGTATGCATTGGAAATAAAAAAAAATTGTCCAATGGCCTGGGCTGGGTAATATGAAGGTCGCAGTGGATCAACAACCATTATTCTTGAGATTGTTGCTAATTATGATCCTTGGATATGACATGCATATTTTGGCATGTCAGGAAGCAATAATGATATTAATGTGCTTTATAGATCTCCTTTGTTTTCTAAACTAGCTTGAGGTATTTTTCCTCCTGCAAATTATATCATTCAAGGAAAAGAATACAATATGGGGTATTCTTTAGTTGATAATATTTACCCGAAATGGTCAATTCTTGTGCAAACTATTCGCAATACATGCTCTGCCAAAAATAAGCATTTTGTTATAAGACAAGAATCATGCAGAAAGGACGTGGAGAGTGTATTTAGAGTTCTTCAAAGTCGTTTTCTAATTTCGGCAAATTCTGCTCACTTTTGAACAAAAAATGATTTGTGTGATAAAATGATAGCGTGCATAATCATGCATAATATGATAGTTGAAGTTTAACATGATCTTGATGCACCGATTGAAGCTACAATTGGGGCACAAGCTCCCGATGTAGAAATGGTGGTAATGAATCTTCATCCTTTTCAAGCATCCATTTCTTAATTTAGATAAATTAGAGCAGCGATACTAACATGACACTTCATAATACATTGATTGATCATATATGGAAGGAGTTTCTAATTTCGAGATCCAGATTACTATTATTGAAATTATGGGTTTTCTCTTTTTGTGTGCATTTTTTATGATGTGTTAATTTATATTTTTTATTACATATGATTTTATCATTGTATTATGAGATTTAAAATGAATGTGCATGATTGTATCACATTATTAAATTTTATGTTATTCTATAAATTAATATATTACTTTTAAATAAAAAATAATTTATATTATTTGAAAATTAATAGTATAAAAAATAAAAAAGATTATGTAAGTATTAGTTTGAGATTATAATTTGTATGCATCTGAAAAGGTAGAGAGAAACTCTGCGATAGAATAACGCAAACAGTTGGAGAAGACCTTACACCCCCTTACTTTGCTTCTGTATTGTTGATAAAGATAATTACACCGCTAAATATGGATAAACTAATAACACTTAATTAGTGTTAATAAAGGTCTTGATCAATGGGATAAAAGACGAGCAAAAGAAGACTGAGTCAGGAAGCCTACTTGGCCAAGTCAAAGCTGATTGCCATCTTGCTCGCCACATGTCTTAGGTATATAAAGTCAACAAGACTTGAAAAGAGAACACAAATCAGTATTGCTCGCTCGAGTTGCTCGCCCAGCACCACGAGTAACATCGACAAGGAAGTCAACCAAGTCAAAGAGATAAAGGCAAACAAAGTTGCTCGCCATACACCCAAGAGGGAAGCGAGCACCACACGAATATCTCGGGCTAAAAGCTATCCGTCCTAGTGGAAGTTGCTCGTCCCTAGTGGCACACCTAGTCAAATGGCATAACGATAAGTGGCAGTTGCTCGTCCAAGGGATGACAACATCTTGAAGAAAGAGACGAGTAAGTTGGGAGACATTTTAGTCACGGCTATTAATTGTATTAAGGCCTAAAAAAATGACAAGTATTAGGACTTTTGTCAGGAGATTAGGCCAATTAGCCTAAATAAGTGCCACCTCACTCATGCAAGCCTATAAATAGGCAAATGTAACTATTTTTTTCAAGATTCCAACTCCCATTAATAGAAAATATCCTTATTACTCTCTCTCTAGCTTTTCTTAATATTTTCATACAAATATTAAATCATTAATCTTTAGACTATTGATTGGATGATTCTAAATTCTCTAGAAGCCACATTTCATTAACAAAATCATCCAACAATTTGGCGCTAGAAGGAGGATCCGAACCTTCGACCTCGTAAAGATAAAGAGAGAAAGGTTTGAAGGTTTGAAGATACACTTAAAATCTTTAAGAACTTGAAGCTGGAATTCTGCAAATTAAAATACAAACCCAGAAAACTCAGAAAAATGCGGAAAAGATGAATAGTTGTGTATCTTCAAGTGCATGTGTGTCAAAGAATCATTATTCTTAAACACACACGGCTGGAAAAGGTGCCACTTAGTATACCCTGATCATTAACAACCCATAGTCCAGCAACAATGGGACACACTAACGAAAGCTCATATGGACAGTCATGTACCACCTCGACGAGTAGAAGGTGGAAATAGAAAAATGTCCGTGGACATCGACCCACAGCCGAACCTTCACAAGCGATCATGTTGCCTATTACACCGATCGAGCCTCAAATCGAATTGGCCTTAAGAGTCCATGCTGAAGACTACTGAGGACGTGAAACGAGCAATGGACATATTGAAAGAAATTCAAAAATAATAAGCACGGGCTGCTCGCCCACCTATGATCCAGGCGGCCCCAACTGAGACAAGACGAGACACTGCTTGCTAGCAAGCAAGAAATACACACCAAACCTAGGAGTAGGGTCCTCAGGGCCGGCGAGCAGTGGGCTAGCTGGATTATCCCAGCCAAGAGAGATTCAGGGGAAGTCTTCGGGGAAGACTGTGGAACCCCTCCATGGAGGGACGATCCAGCTCCACATACCCACAAGAACCTTATCAGTCTGAAACAAAAATTCTAAGGCAACCGGTGCAAGAAAGGTTGAGGCGTCAAGCATTCGAGAGGTTGAGGGACTGCAGGATGCTGCTCGCTGGCGTGCAACACATCCTGAATAGCCTCAAGGAGGGGAGTCATCTTTTGCCGAAATAGAAAAGTTGAAACAATCTGTAGAGGACTTGCGCGAACAAGTGGCGAGCAGGGGGAAGGTAGAAACTTTGACTTCCTTACCAACATCCCCCTGTCTATGGCAATCCTCATAGCTCCAATACAAAAGAAGATTCAATTCCCCACCACAATCTTGTACGAGGGGGAGTTAGACCCCAAGGTCCATATATCGAAGTATATAGATTATATGATATCAATGGGGGCATCAGATGCTACCCAATACAAAAAATTTCATCTAACCTTGGGGGATAGGGCTCACAGGTGGTTCTCAGCACTTGCACCAAGGTCGATCCAGTCATTCGGGCAGCTCACCCGAGAGTTTCTGTCACACTTCTCTAGATTCAAGACGTATTTACCATAGAAGCTGTTTGCCTATTTCGTGTATGCTTCACGCAAGTGTACATGGACGTTGTGGCTTAGGCAAGTTGACTAAGTAATAAAATATTGAACAAAGGGAAATGATGCGATAATAAGCAAGAATTGGTTGTTTATGATGGTAATAGCTAAGGAAAACAAGTAAAGGTTCTTGGATTCTATCTACTTTTGACAAAGCAAAGTAAATTTTAACTATCACCCTTTTACAAGTGAGCAAGTGTGTGTGAGATGTGCATTGGAGTACTTCAACTATGGTTCATCTAGTATCCTATCAATCCTAGCATGCATAAGGTTCCTTGATGTCTTAATCAAGCTAAAGGGCTCTATCAAGTGCCTAGATCTCTCTACAACACCTAATACTCCATTTGAGAGGTTCTTAGCTTCTAAGCAATTCTCATTGACATAAAAGCATTAATACAAACACTTAGTGTGCACAAAATTCAATCAAGAACTTCCATGAATTAACTCAATTCTCATGTATTTCTAACTCACATAGGCTCAAAATATCCAAGTGATTATACCAAGCATTCAATCAAATCATCAAATTAGAGAATTAATCCATCAAGATCACTTATTCATGCATAGGATTAACAAGACACTAAACTACACCATAGTATTCATACACCAATGCAACAAGAGATTAGACCATGGCTAATTGGCAATACAAATCAACAATTATGCATCTAACTATCATTATTAACACTAATATGAAAAGAAATTACAAGAATCTTACCAAATGTTAAGTAATTGAATAACTCTCCTACTACCTTCAAATGCTAACTCTTGATCCGGAACTTCGATTGATAAATCAAACCGTAGAAATGTAGCTAAGAAATAGAATAATCTAATGCAACAAAAGGATCATAAATCTAATGATTGGATTACAAGAAATCAAGAGAGAAGTATGAAGATTAACTACAAACAAACTTAGTAACTTCCTAATCTCTCTCTAAAACTATGTAATGAATTGGAATGATCCAAAGTCCCTCCAAAATCTAATTCTTGGAGTATTTATAGTGCTCACAATGCTTAGACCAATTTGCCTCTCATTAAAAGCGTGAAAAGATGAAGTTACCCTTAATTTGGTCAAAATCCGAAGTGGCGCTCGGTCAGCCTTCTGTCAGCGCTCGAACGCTGATGGTCGAGCGGCTCCCTTCATTTGGTCGAGCACTGTGAAAACCGGTGTCCATATATTTTTTGCTCAGACGTCCTTCTATGGGCGCTCTACCATAGCTCAGTCAACTCTTGTTTCTGATATCCATTTTTTACTTTTTCCGCTTTTCTTTTTCGATCCTATGGCTCGTCCAAGCTCCCTAGGGTCTTCCTTTGAGTCATTTAAGCTTTCCCATGTGCTCGGATCACGTCATCTCATCCTCTATAATCACAATTTCCTTGATTTTACTCGATTTCACCTATAAAACATAACTTTCTTGCCAAAAGAGATGAATAACACAATGTATAGCATATTAGGGTCAATAATGCATTCAAGCCAATCAATATCATGCTAAAATGGATACAATATGATGCAATTATTACCCTAATCAGAAGCATAGGTTGGCAAATATTATATAGGGTGCCGAAGAAATGGACCAACAGTACATAGAAAGGTTCGATAAAATCCTTTTAGAAGGTGAACCAGTTAGTGAAGACACAAAAATTATGGTTGCGAAGGCCGGATTGAAAAAGGGCATAGACCTGTGGAATGAGATGCATTTTTCATGCCTAGGCACATACGTAGAGTTCAGACATAAAGCCAGAGTTTATGTAGTGATGCAGGAAACCCTACAAAAGGGAGCTGGGCATAGAAGCTGAGGGAAAGAAAAATGGAAAGAAACCAAGAAGTGGATACAAGGCCCTAAAGAATTTGAAATCTTTTGCAGATGGGGCCGAGTATAAAAAGAAATTGAATCAAGTACTAACTACCACTGTCGAGCATGTGTACACAGTCGTAAAAGATCGGGATATATTTTCAGCTCCCCGAAGGATCCAACAAGATAGAAGTAAATTGAATCCAAATAAATACTGTGTTTAACACTAAAGTATCAGCCACTTCACTAGCGAATGCCGGGATATGTTAAAACAACTATAGAAGTTCTACGAGGATGGTAAGCTGACGGAGTTTGTGAAGAAAACACCAGGAAAGAGACAGAGGCCGGCTCGATACGAAGAATCAGAGAATGATGAGGATAGTGATGATGAAGATAGAAGGTCGAACATACAGGTTATAAGAGGACCACCAGCGCCTCCAGCTCATCACGAACTGAATAGGGAAATCTTAGTGCTTGAGGAATTGGGCTCTGCTGGGGGAACAATTGATGGAAGGCCACCTCCCTAAAAAAGACAAAAGAAAACTAAAATTAGGGCAATCAATCAAGTACAAGAGACAGGATAAGGATCAAAGATCCACCGACTGCTAGTGGATACCGGAGCATACACGAACATCTTGTTCAAGAAGACATTAGAGCAGTTAGGAGACTATGAGTCATACATTGAAGATTGTAACAATAGAATAGTGGGGTTTGGGAAAGTTGTAACCATCCCTCTAGGAATGATTCGTTTGCCAGTTGAACTTGTATCGGTCGAGGACCCCGAAAGGAGAGTGGCTAGGTTGATAGACTTTCTAGTAGTAGACCAACAGTCCTCCTATAAAGGGTTTCTCAGCCGACCTTTTATTTCTGAATTCTAAGCAGCATGTTCAACATATTATTGTGTCAAATTCCTAACACCCGAAGGAGTAGGAACAATCAAAGGAGATCAGAAAAATGAATGAGAATGTCTACTCATGATAAAAACGTCTGTCACCCAGGTGTTGGTTTTTGAAGAAGAAATGCAGCACTCCCCTGATGAACCTAACATCCTAGACGTCATCTCAATTGAGACTGAATTGATGGAGGTGGACCACCAGGCAAAGGAATTGGAAGGTAGACAAGCCCCACAACAAACTGTGTACATGGAAGTAGACGTTGAATCAGCAATCAACACACTAATGGTTTCGACAGAAGTAGGGTCCAGTACAACTTCAGAACCTACAAGCCAACAAGAAGGACAAGAAGATCTTGAACCATGGCTAGGAGACGAACCAATGTAGATCGAAGATGAACTAGACATAGAAGGGCCCATCTCAGACCCCCGGTGGAAGGATAAGAAAAGGCATGCCACTCCAGTTGAGGAACTAAGATCCATCCAAGTAGATCCTAACAGGAAAGATTTAGAACTTTTCATAGGATACGTGCTGCAAGAGCCCTACAGAAGTAAGATGGAGGATTTTTTGAGGTCTAATCTCGATATTTTTACCTGGTCCCACGAGAACATGACATGAATCCTAGTGGAACACACTTGTCATCACCTCAACATCGATCCAACAATGAAGTCGGTGCGACAAAAATGAAGAAAGTACAGTTCAGATAAATACGAACCCGTAACTGTGGAAGTAAAGATACTGTTGGACAATAAAGTAATACAAGAAGCATTATGCCCGCAATGGGTGGCAAACTCAATCCTCGTTTGAAAGCCAAATGGGATATGGAGACTATGCATAGACTTTACAGACCTAAATGTTGCTTACCCCAAGGACAACTTCTCGCTACCTCACATTGATCAGCTGGTAGACAACACAACTGGTCACAAATTAAGGATATTTATGGATGATTTAGCAGGTTATCACCAAATCGCAATGCATCCAGATAACTAGGAGCACACAACTTTCAATACAAATAAGAACATGTACTACTAGAAGAGGATATCGTTCGGACTCATTAACACCGAAGCTATATACCAAAGGCTGGTCAATAAAATGTTTGATCAACATATTGGTCATACAATTGAGGTATACGTAGATGATATTGTAGTAAAATGCCTCAAGAAGGAAGATAATTTGGAGCACCTCAATCAAGCATTCAACATCATGAGATCCTACAACATGAAGTTAAATCCAAAAAAGAACAGCTTCGGATTACATTCTGACAAATTCTTGGGGCACCTAGTAAGTCAGTATGGCATCAAAGTCAATCCAGCACAGGTCAAATGTATTATGTGGAGATGACGCTGCCCGATTCTATAAAAAAGGTTCAAAGACTCACTGCATGTCTTGCAGTACTAAACTGATTTATCTCCAGATCTGACGATAGGAACAGACCATTCTTTGAATCTATAAAAGTCAAGAAAAATAAGGATTTCCGGTGGACAGATGCCTGCTAGAGAGCATTCGAAGAAATAAAGATTTATCTGAGCAACCTGCAGATTCAATCAAAGTCAATCCTTGGTGAAAAATTATACCTCTATCTGGCAGCATCTGAGGTGGCCATCAGCTTAGTGTTAGTTCGAGTAGAAGGAAAGATCCACCTCCCGATATATTATGTTAATCAAGCTCTTCACGACGCAGAAATATGATACATGCCAACAGAGAAGTTGGCGTACACATTGCTGATGAGTGTGAGGAAGCTTCGACCATATTTCTTTGACCACCAAGTGGAGGTGTTGACTACCTTTCGCTTAAAGCAAATTCTACATAGACCTGACACTGCAAGATGCCTCCAAAAGTGGTCATTAGAGGTTAGCCACGAGATAACATACGCTCCCCAAACAGCGATCAAAGGGCAAGCTCTGGTAGACTTCATTGTAGAGCTAACTTACCCTTAAGATCCGACAAGGGGATGTATCTACCCATTGCACCTATATGTCGATGGTTCAACAAACAGCACCGCAACAGGGGCAGGAGTAGTCCCCATCAGCCCTGATAGACAAGTGTTCACCTCACATAAGATTTGAATTCATGGACACTAATAATGAAGCTGAATATGAAGCATTGATAGCAGGACTGAGACTATCATTAGTTATGGGGGCAACCAAACTTCAGATCTTCTGAGATTCCCAGCTAATAATATCTCAAGTCTGGGGCGAATATGACGCAAAAGATCGACAAATGATCATTTACCAGAAAATCGTAGCAAATTTAATCTCAAAATTCAAACAAGTCTACATCGAACAGATACCTCGATTCGAATACACATAGGAAGATGCTCTGGCCCGACTAGCAACAAGCAATGGCGAGGTAAATATTACAGAGGTCGTCATAATAGGAATGACAAATCCAACAATATTCGATTATATTAATCAAACGTGGGGGTAAGAGGCAGTATATGATTGGAGGACTCCTATCATAAAATACTTAACCAACGGAGACCAGCCGGAGGATCCCTGGGTTGTAAGATGAATAGTTAAAAATGATAAGTTTTATATGGAAGAGCCTGAGTTATAGGTTTGGTCTACCACAGTCGACAGTTATGGACAACTGAAAACAGTTTGATGGAAAAAAGTTGAGGGACTTCTGTACATCGTGAAATATTAAGAAGCATTACTCCACTCCATATCACCCTCAGTCAAATGGACATATGGAAGTAGTAATTAGGATTTTAAAACACACTCTGAAGAACCGATTGACTGACAGAAAGAGTAGTTTGGCAGAAGAGCTCCCTGAAGTATTATGGACATATAGGATGTCTTACAGAACTACTATAGGAGAAACACCCATTACCTTAGCTTTCAGAGTTGAAGCACTCATTCCGGTGGAAGTTAAAAATCAAACCTGGAGGATCACTGTGTACGATGAAGAAATAAATGATGATGCAATAGCAGTAGAGAAAGACCTAATCGAAGAAACATGAACTTTCACAGAATTAAGGAATGCTGCATACAAGCAATGAGCGGAGAGATACTACAACTCTCAAGTTAAAGATAGGAAATTCAGAATTGGAGATCTGGTCATGAGAAAATTGTTGGCAGTTTCCCCCAGGTGTATTTGGTCCAAATTGGGAAGGATCGTTTAAATTTACGAAGAATTGACCTAACGGGACATATGATTTAGAGGATCTGCAAGGAAGCCCATCACCATACACTTGGAATGCAGCACATCTCAAAAAGTTTTTTTAGTACAAGTGTTTCAACTTGTATTCATCGGGCGAGCAACCTTAAGGTGTTCGTATAGACAGATCTTGTATATTTTTCAATGATTAATGAAGACCTTTTCATTCCAAGTATAAGTTGTGGGATTCATAATTACATGCGCAAAATATAATAAGTCATCTTAAGTTAGCTCTTAAGTCAAAGACTCATTATAAGGTAAGGTGAAGAAACCAACCCTTCAGATATTTAAAAGGGGATTCACACCGATCAATAAGCCCACATCATATAGATGAAGTGTAGATTGAGGTGTAAACTCGTGATCCAATATTTGGAAAATAAGATGAGTCAATGAAACACCCTACAAAGAGCGAGCAACTTTAACTTAAGCAAAATAAAATGATGAAATATAAATTGAGTAAATAATTGTAAGAAATATACTTCATTTAGATAAAAAAGGAAAAGATACATGTTGGGCACCTTCGTGGGCGAGCTTTCTAAAAAAGCTACACAAGCAAAAAAGAAAAAAAGAGGAAGCAAAAGAAGATAAGTCTTCACTGCTCGCCCGGGGGTTGCTCGGCTGTAGCTTGCTCGCCGACTACCGTTGAAGAGGCATTTTCACCTGTTGTGGAGATATGCCTGACAAATTTTTAAAAGGAGATAGACCTTCAACGTCTATCATGGCGTCGTCTTCTCGCCAACTTCCATTGGGGGGGTAAACGCCACCAATTATCCTTACCCCAGCAGGAAAGGCACTCAAGTCTACCCCCATCTCAGCCTAGTCCTCCACATCTAGCACAACACCGCTTCAGAGTCTCCCAGGTGTCTTCATTGTGGTCAACAGCGTAGATTTAGGCATGAAGATTCTCCGCAAAGGCACAAATAAAGCCAAAGTCAGCAGACTCGGCACGGACTGCGGTAACCGTCGCAACCGGGGAACAATCAGTATGCTCATCCTTAAACTGGGCGAGCAGTTTGAAGTTCTTCCTCCAATTTTGCAGCCTTTTCCTAAGCTGCTCGCCCCTCATCAACTTGGGCCCTAAGGCCAGCCAACTCTTAACCAGGCGATCAACTTCAACCTTTGTCTTCTCAACACTAGCAATGGCAGCCCCTTCGCCCACCAATGAGGTCTTGAATTGTCTTCCACTGACCGTCTTCTTCTTTATCTCTTCCTTCTGCCCGCCAGCTTTGATGGCCGCATTGCCCAACGCAGCATTGGATTTCTCCAAAGCTAAGACCTGCTCAAGCGAGTGTTGGACAGTGATGAGGGTGCCGCTAGAATAATGCATCGCCAAGTGGAGAATATCCGCAAGCACTTGACGATGAATGTTGGCTTCTTGAGCCTGGGTCCAATGGCGAGCAATTGCCTCAGTGGCCCGCTTGATGGGACCTTGTAGCTCACCCAAGCTGCTAGGAGGGCGAGGAAGGGCAAACTGGTGCACAGCCTCGCGCCGAATGGGGTAACAAAGATGATCATATCTACAAGGCAAGCGGATTGATTTTAGCAAAAAATCTAAAATATTTAATTTGAAAAACAAGTTGTGAGACATTTACTCCACCCCTCGAGTGGGATCCAACCCTAGATGGGTAATATCAATCAGTTGGTCGACCGATCGGATTGGCGGCGACAAAGGAGTTGAAGTGCCAATAACATTGTGAGATGTCCGCACAGCTAAGTCTGTACTCCCAGATTGCCCGGAGCCAGATGCTCGCAGGACTTTTGCCCTCTTTGCCAGAGGCTCTCCTTCGCGGTCGATGCGAGAGTCGTCGCCCCTCTGGAGGCACACCAAGATGCTTGTGAATTTAAACTCCTTGGAGATACTGGTATTCTTTCAACGTTGATGGGGCAAGCCTACAAAATAGAGTTGGAATTTTTTTTAGAAAATTAGTTAAAATCCATTTAATGCACAAACCAAAGTTCTATATTGCAACTCGCCAAACTCAGTAGGGGACATTATACGTCCCTCATGCTCCTCGTTGTTGTCAGGTGCTCGCCAATCACCTCTAATGAAGAAGAATTGCTCCTTCCATCCTCGCACCTTTTTGGCACACCCTCAAGGATATTCAAGTCGGTCCTCGCCTTGAGGTAGTAATAGCCCTTGCCCTCCTCCACACACTTGCTAATACAGAGGGCATAATTTATTTCGGCGGGGTTAGACAGTTTTTATATTTCTCGAGGGAGAACACCGTGAAGAACGCCAACAAACTACTCCAAGCGTTTGGGGTAAACTGGGTGATCGCCATGTTGGTCTCCTCTAAAAAAAGACCAACGAGTGGATGTAATGGGAGCATAACTCCAGCAGATAAGGCATGTATGTTGATCACCATTAGTCAAACAGTACGGCGATCAGCTCTTTCATTTGCCTAGGCGCATACATTGTAACGTCGCAAGGAATTTTGTAATCCCTCTGAATGGCGTCGAGGAAGCCTTCGTCTATTCTCTATAGTATTTACCTTGTACGAAGTGGTTCCCTTAGATTCTCAGACTGGCGTGAAGGAATTGGGCTGCGCGTATATCGTTGGTAGTACGAGTTCTAGTTAAATTATATCTCGACACCATCAGGAATTTTATTCTCCATCATATAGGGTTGTGGGAAATCCATAGACTCAAACCAATCCAAGATGGTCTCTTCCTCCTCGCTACTAGATGCGATCTCAATTGGGGCCTGGTCATCCTCGTCTGGGCGAGAAGCCGACTTGCTCACCCGATTACTAGGTACCATACTCCTCCACGGAGCGAGCAATTGAAGCGGCTTCAAGATTTGAATCCGCGAAGTGTACCGATGAAAGGCCGGCAATCGGACCACCCTCGTCCATGCGTCTTTTGCCCGAATTCCAGATGGAAATTGTGTGACTTGAAGAAGAAGGTATTTGGGGGCAAAATCTACAAAACTTTCGTTTTCTTTCTCTAAATACGACACCAATATTCTATGGTTATGGTATCATCACCTAAACTCCAGCAGAAAAAACTCCCCAAGAAAATCCGGTGAAACAAAAAGAGGAAAAATCCCAGAGGTAATGCAAAAATTATTGAAGAAATACAAGTTATAGAAATCTAAATCGAACAAGCAATAGTATAGAAACAAGTTGAGAAGAGGAAACTCCTTTTATAATCTCAATCAGAAGCAAGGAATTCGGAAAATTACTATGAAAAGGAAGTCGCCAGAAGTTCAAGGAAGAAGAAGATAACACAAAAAAGGAAAGAAAATAAATGTTAAAATGAAGTATTTATATGTTACGAATAACAAAGGAGCAAATATGGCAAAATAAAAGGACTAACCTGAAATTTTTTTAAAATTTTGAATGATTGGTGCGCCTTTCCGTGTGACTGATAGGCACACCGATTAACAAAATGCTTTGTCTTCCATGCCATCTACTCTGACTCGGCGACTAGATGGACGAGCACCATAGCCGAACATACCAAAGGTGTTAGGTTTAGATTGGCAAGTATGCTTTACTTTGTATAACTAAACTGAATCTTGATCTCTATCTGGAATAAATCTTTTATCATTGTGCTATAGATAATATGAATGTTATTTATTTATTGAAATTTGTTCTAATATAATTATACAAGTTACACTGTAGATAAATGTGGTGATCCCCGAATAACTTACAACAAGATCACATTATCAGTGCCTATAACAAGTACTAACTTCACAACCTAGATGGGATTTGAACACCCCATTGGTAAACAGTTGATGTGTAGATCCCAGATTGACTTATCTTGACTAAGGGATTACACTAGTGCATGATGATGGATTGAAGAGTGATCGAGTCAAAAAATACTCGTCCAGCAAACTAAATGAATAAGGTCGAGGTTATTAAATCAATACCTGTCATCCTCTGCAATTGGTTAAGCAATGATCCACCTTCTGCCTTCTGACCACCTACGCTTTCCTCCTTAGAGATATGCACAAAATCGAGCCGGAAAGGATTCCGGCGTCGATCCTCTGATGCTCAAGTTAGCCCCCGGAAAACTCCTCAACATAACAAAAGTGAAAATATAAAAGTGTGTTTTGAAATATGTGTCATGGAAAATGAAAAAGAGAGAGAAAAAACTATTTATACCCTCTCCTTTGGCAAGAAGGGTATGATGGTCCTTTCTTCTGCTTCGGGACCACTACTAACGGCTCCCAGTTAGTGGAGCAATGCAGCATAAATATAGTACCCATAGTACCATATGTGGCATTCTCCCATTGGTAGAAGGTACAATTTTATTCCCTCACCCTGATTCGGATGGATATGCACACCTAGGTCATAGGTTTCGATGATAGTGACAGGGATTTCTTTTCTTTTCTGTACTCTGCACATAGATAGGTCAACTTACCAGAGGTCAGACCTCAGAAGTGAGAGGGAGGGATCCTTCACTAACCAGATGCCTCTCGTTAACATGTCTAGTCTTCTGCACTCTGGCAGAGGAATGAGTCCACAGGGCAGAGCTTAGCAATCTTCCGCTCTTTGAGATGAGCATCCTCTCTAGCCAATGTTTGGTTAGACCTGTTGGAGCCTCGAGGTCCATATTAATTCTTAAGCCTTTATCATTCAAGTCCTTCTCCTTTTCAGAAGAATTTATATCTGGCTGGTGACTTCTGAGATTACACATCCACGCCCTATCAACTAGTCCCCCCTATTCCATATAGAAAATGCCTGTAGGCAATTTTATTGGAATAAGTAATCTCTGCCTTCTGGGCTCTGATTATTACTGATAGTAAATTTTTCAATTATTTTCTGGATTCACGCCTTCTCTCCTAAGAGCAAATTAACTTTTTCACTTTTTACATAAAATTTTACCTAACATTAACTTTTTACATAAAATTTTACACTATTTACACTATTTTCACTTTTTATATACATTAACTTCTCTCCAATTGCCGCTTGAAATAAACCGCGCCCACGCCTGTTTCTTGTTGCCGTAGCTCTTCACTGCCGCAACGCGTCACTCGCTGGAATCGAATTCAACCCGTAACCGTCTCTGCTGCCTTGCTTAATTGGATGAAGGTTGGATCAATTTTCAATTGTTAAGCCCAATTGATTTTTTAGTATACAGTAACCCATTTAGCAAAATAGGAATAGCGTGAGAATTAAAAATCCTAGAAGATATTTTATTTGGAGATATATTCAGTGCAGTAGATATATGTATTTTGGAGATTACAATTATGGGAGAACAGAATAGTAGACAGTAGGTTTTAGTTTTTTATTTTCAAGTAGTAGAATATGTTTTAGGAATAGGAGGTTTTAAATGATTTTTTTTCGTTCATTAATAATAGTTAGGGTTTGAGATTTTTTTTTATTTAATTTACGTTATGATTTCTGTTATACTTATGCACTAAATTCATGTTACATCGAATATGTGAAACTAGGAAATACCTTGTTCGAGGTAGGAAAATTGATATGTTATGAATTTTGATTTCGTTTCTATATTTCAAGGTTGTATTTTGTACAGTAAAATTGCATGCAATATTCTTTGAGCTTGATTATATGCATTTAATTCATGTCTACGGCCATTAGGTGAGTTAAATATCATAAGAAAAGTATGGGTGAGTATGTGGATTTTGAATCAAATCAGTGCTTAAATGTCCGACCAAGAGTCTAGGTTTTTAGATTAACCGACCTTGAACATTGTTGTCTATGATAGTGAGAGACGAATAAATTAGACTTAGTACCCATGTTGGAACGGAGTAGTTAATTCACCACCCTAGGAGATTTAATTTGCCTTGAGGACTCAAATGAGGGCTCTGGAGGGACTCAACCTAATGGGTAGATGATAGGCAATAACATAGTTATTTTGTCTAGAAAATAATTGCATATAGTGGTGGCTCTATATAAGTGAATTAAAATGCATAGTGTGTTTGTTGAACTACCTATGTATAGGGGGATGCCTAGTGAATCATATTCGGAGTATACATTCTCACCAGTGCACTTGCGTAGTTTTAAGTCGTGTTTATTTTATTTATTTTATCTCATTGAGTGATTGCTAGCATTCAGGAAACCCCCTCCCCCCTTGCAACTAGAATTTTATTTTTCTTTAATTCAAACAATAGGCAAACATTCACTCCTAGATTTACCTCCTGTGTCTTCGATACTACTTGTCATTATATTTGCTTATACTACACGATCTCTTCCTCTTGAGGGTGTGAATTTTGTTAAATTTTCAAAATTTTAGTGCAATCACTAGTTCGACAGGAAACATGCCACTTGAAGGGAAGAAAAAACTCACATGCGAAGATCAACTGCACTGATGCCTATTTAGTAAATATATCTACCAAAGGAGAATTTCACCACATGAGAGTTATAACCCCACTGTGGAGAAGTCACATGAAGCATTAAATGTTACTATAACATTTAATAAGGTGGTTGCAACTCTTAATGAAGCCTTAAGTACAATAAAAGGAATGTTCCGAGTCACCTGAAGAAGTGACGGTGAACTTGAATGGAGCTATTTGACTAATTTGAAAACATTCAGACCTAAGCCAATGGGAAGCTGCCACCTATGTACGGATCTGACACAAATCTAACAAACCTGACAGTACAAAACTCAGAAGCAACCAACCTAGGATAGCACAGACTACAAAGGCGGTTACATTAATTTCAAGCAAGCATTTAATGAGCTATCACTAATTAATGCTTGGGATTGACTGCATGAAGATTTGAAGAATGTTAGTTTACCAAAATAGCATGATTTGAAAATCCTCTCTCCAACTAAAAGTTTTCCAAATTGTGTCTATAAATACAGAGGTTGAAGATGAAGAGAAGCATGTGAAACACTCAAGCATTCAATTCTCAAAGCACTCAGGAAATACTCAAAATTTCTATAGTTTCCTAAGTGTTTGCACACTTAGAGTTCAACTCTGTATTTTAGGCTCACATTGTAATATCCTAGAAGCCTACTGAGATAGTCGAAGCCTAGAAAATAGTCCTCATTGTAAAGGGCTATCTCAAACCAAGTTTGAACCCACTCAAAGCCATTAAAGTGTGAAGTTTAAGGTAGAGAGTAAACTGAAAGTAAGCTGAGGTATGTTCTCAGTCTCAAATCTTGAGAGGACTAGGACTCAGCAAAATCCTAGGGATCAAGACTAAGTTGTGTTCTCTTGTTAAATCAGGGAAAGTGGATGTAGGAGAGTTTAACTCCGTACCACTATAAATCTTCTGTGTCTCTTATTGCTTTATTCTTTTGTGTGTGGTGCTTGGACAAATCTTTTCAAGGGTGTAAAATCTATTTATATATCTTATCCACTGCTAATAGACTTGATAAATATTTAACTCACAGGCTACCTAACCTTGATGTTGAAAAGTATCAATCACTAGCCTCTCTGAGTTTTTGACAAGCTACTTTCTAGTCCTCTGTTGAAATACAACAGGCTACCTGAGTTAGTTATCCTATCCACTATGTCCGTTACTTTTCTTATTTGTAAAAAGTTTTCAAGACATGTGTATTTCCCCCCCCCCATACACTTGTTTACTTTATTTGGGACCAACAAGTGGTATCAGAGTAGGGGTTCTAAGAACCACTGCTTTATCATTACTATGGTTAATTGAACTGATCTCACTAACCACCCTGTCAAGATGTCCACTCATGCAGAAGGATCTATTGACACTAGCAATGCACCTACATGAGCTACAACCAATGTAGTGGGAAGCTCAGACTCTAACATGGGAGCCAATTCTCTCAACCATATGTCTCATCACAAGTTGCCCCACTTCTAAGTAGAGTGCTATGATTTCTGGAAAATCTGAATGAGGGCTCACCTAGCCTGAGTTCATGATGAAATGCTTAGAGTCATCACCAGATGTCCCTTTATCTTTATGACTGCAAATCCTAGGAATTCATCTGCCACTTTAGCTGATCCTAGAGATGAGTGGCCTAAAGATGAAAATGATCTTACTCCTGATGAAAGAAAGAAACATAATCTCAATTTCATTGCCATGAACATATTGTATACAACAAATTCCTAACTCTGTCATGGGAAGAGTTGTACGCTTCACTACTGCAAAAGAAATATGGGATACATTAGCTCTCCTGTGTGAAGGCACTGACAAAATTAAGGAGAATAAACTCTCTCTGACTATTCAAAAATATGAAGAATTTGTCATGGAACCAAATGAGACCATTGATCAACTTGATGACAGATTTACTGATATCATGAATGACATCAATTCTCTTGGAAAAGTATAAACCTCAAGATTCTCAGAGGACTTACTCCCAAATGGGATGTCTATTTTGTTATGATGCAAAACACCAAGGATCTGTCTAACATGTCTATGCAACAAGTGTTTTATGAATTGAAAGCTTATGAGTTTGATCTCAATAGGAAAAGAAACACAGAAGAACCTTCCTCATCTGAGAAAGGAGTGGCATTCAAAGCAAGCAGCACTAATGCTGAGCCCCCCTCCCCCCAAAGCAAAAAAGTGAGCCAAGTCATGTAAATCCCAAAGTAAGGCTGAGTTGCAGGAAGAAATGACCCTGCTTGCTAGAAGATTTGAAAGACTGAACTCCAGATTTGGGAAACACAAGAACTACTATCAAGACAACAAGGAAAAGAGAAGATACAGGCCAAGATATACTCCCAATGAAGACAAAGAGCCTGAGGAAAGAAAATATACCAGGAGATATCAAAAGGAGGAGGAATCTTCCTCTAAACCAACCTCCAACAGGAAAGATAAGGAGGACAGTGAAGAGAATGATTATAGAAAGAAGTTCTCTCAATGCAAGAAGGCAGGACACTTCCAATACGACTGACCATAGCTGAGTGCCAAGGAAAGGAAAAAAAGACAAGAAAAATATATAGAAGGCTGGAGAGGAGAGCCATGGTTGCTGAAGATGATCAAGCACTAAGCTCCTATGATGAACTCTTTTCTGATAGCAATGATGATGATCTATACCTTATGGCTTCAGAGGAACATGAGGTACAATCTAATCTATCTCAATTACTAGATCACTCCCTAAGCTCAGGTCAGAGTCAGCAATAGACCTCAATCTTCAATTCTCTTTATAACAATTGATGATTGATTTCTCCAGGCTACAAGAGGCATATTCTCTCTTAGAAGAGGAAAACAAAAACCTAGTTACTGAAAACTCTAAGCTAGTTGAGTCTCGTAATGAGGCAAATCTTAAATCAGCCTCCCACACCATAGCCCTGACCAATGAAGTGGGATCACTCAAAAGTTAGCTCGATGGGAAGTGTTGGCCCCAAATAAACAATAACAGGTGTATGGGGGGAATACACCTGTAAGTACTAACTTTTGAAAGGGTAGTTTTTACAGCAGACTTTAAGAACGCAGGCTACCTGCTTAAAATATCAGTGGACTTGAAGGTCCCCTGATAAGTGGCGTGTGTGTTTGATCAAAGTATAAGTTATGCAGCGGATTAATTCAACACCTTTTGAAAGTTTTAACTCACACAGAAGAATAAAGCAATAAAGACACATGAGATTTATAGTGGTTCGGAGTTGAACTCTCATACATCCACTTTTCCTAATTTAATAGGAGAATTCCTTAATCACAGGAATTCCTTGTGTTAGAGTGCCAAGGTGCACTGATCAAGAATAACTTCTCTTGATCTCTAGGATTTTCACTGAGTCCTAGTCCTCTCAATATTTCAGACTTAGACACTATTCAGTTTACTTTCTTCCAACTCACAGCCTTGAACCTATTTCAGTTTAAGGGCTTGAGTTCTCCAACTAAGGTTGAGATAACCCTTTACAGTGATGAGCAATATCTAGATTGGGTTATCTCAGTAGGCTTCTAAGGATATTACAGTGTAAGCCTAGGTATAGAGTTGAGCTCTAAACAATGTGAGCACTTGAGAAAATAGAGTGATTTCTAGTGCTTGAGAGTGAGATGAATTTTGGAGAGCTTTTAGATTTTTCAGATAAGCTCGATAGTTTCCCTTGCTTAGCTCCTTCATCAACTTCTGTTTCTATAGACTTAATTTTAATGACTATCAGTTGGAGAGATAGTTTCAAATTAAACTATTTTGGTAGTCCAACGTTCTTCAAAATCTTTCTCAAATTTTGGAATGGTCAAATATGTCAAATGTTGTAGTCCAACGTTCTTCAAAATCTTTCTCAGATTTTGGAATGGTCAAATATGTCAAATGTTGTAGTCCAACGTTCTTCAAAATCGTTCTTCAAGATCTTTTTCAGATTTGGGATAGTCAACTCTCAAGCATTAATGGTTGTAAGCTCATTAAATGCCTGCTTAGAGTTAATGCAGCCGCCTTTGAAAACTGTTCCATCCTAGGTTGTTGGTTGCTTCTGAACTTGGTACTGACAGGTCAGTCTTTTGTGTCAGGTCCGTACATAGGTGGCAGCTTCTCATTGGTCTGACTGAATTTTTTTTCAGTCCAGTCACAACGGTTACATTGAAGTCTTCTGTCTTTTCATTAGGTGACTTTGGAACATTCTCTTTGTTGCATTTAACACTTCATTTATGTGTTTGCAACTCCCTTCATTAATGCTGAATAACATTTAATGAATCAAGTTACTTGTCTTCAGGGGAGTTCTTCAGGTCGATTGAACTTAGTCTTCTGAGGTGTATTCTTCAGGAGGTAGGTGTATCTGATAATCCTTCATCAGGCTAGTCTAAACAAGTCAGGCTAGTTTCAACTTAAGTAGTCTGTTTATACTAACATGTTTTCTAAATTCTTTATCATAGCCTCATAACATTTTGGGCTAGATTTCTAAGTTTTAGAGATACATTCTGACATCAGGGAGGTTTTTGGGACTTTATCAAAACATTTTATTAATCATTTCCCAACAATTTCCCCCTTTTTGATAAGAACAAAGACCTATACTGTCTAACTCTTATCAGAGAACTTATACTTAGAAAAAATTTGAGTTTTAGATGTTCCCCCTGAATGAGTACCTGCAGGTTAGTTGAGCAGTTTTTATAAGGCAATGCATAAGCCTAACAGATAATGAGATATTATCTTGGGCTCAAAAGTGATGGATGTTTTTATTAACTCAAAAGATTGATTAGAGTTTACACGTTCCATACTGTAATCAGAAAAACTGTCCTGCCCAAATGAAACAAACAACAACAAAATAAATACTAAAAGGCAACTTCTTCTTCTTCTTCTGGCTTCCTTCTTCAGTCCACTTGCTTACAGGTTTCCAAAGGTTGGTTCCAGCCCATACTGGTTGAACACTCTCTTCTTTAGTTCCATCTTCTTCTGCATAATTTCCTTGTTGTGACCCTTCAACCCAAGCTGCTCACAAATCAGCAGTCATTCTCCCAAGATCTCCTGCATCTTGACCTCCCCACTTGCATCCATTTGAGGCATAAAGAGAATTGTGCCAGGGGCTTTGAAGGGTTCTCCACCACTGTGTTCTTCCCATGCATTCAGAATTCTGGGATACAGTTCAGGCCAGTTCTCCACCATCTTTTGATGAAATACTTCGTCAGCTTCGATTCCCTCATACTCATCTGTCACATAGAAGGAGTACACAAACTCCCTCTTGGCTTCTTCCCAAGTGTCATTGATGTCTTTGGGAACCCAAGGATCTATGTGAGGAAACTTGGCCATAGGCTTACTAGCCTGAATCTGGCTCCTCTTAGCCTTCATTATCGAATATGAGCTCCTTGCCTTCCTTGGTGGTGGGGGTTTCATCAGCTGACCACTCTCAGTCAGTCTCCTCTTCTCCTCTGCTTTCTCCATGTTGTGCTCATCAAGTGACTTCCCTGCCTTCACAGTCTGGGCCAGGGAACTGAGAGTTGGTGGCCTAAATAGTTCCTCAGTGGACTACACCTTTTCAGGCTGACTTGGTGCAAGTTGGGCTATTGGGATGGGGTTTTCAACGACCAGTTCTCTTACTTCCTATTCTTCTTCCTGAGTAACCATTACTCTCCACCTCTTCGTGCTCTGAGTGGTAGACACACTCCCACTCCTTTGTTCACTCCTCTGTCTTTTCTCCCTTAGAATCTGGTCCTTGGCTTTTGACAGCCTGGTCTCCCTTCCTGCATCAGCTATCCCTTTCCTTTTCTCATGAGCAGTGGTCTGCTCCCCTTCTTTGACAAGTATATCAACTTCCTGCCTCACATCTGCCACAAACTTCTCAGGATCAGGCCCCTTGCCCACTGATGGTCCTCATAGTGGCCTGTCCTGCCTGCCTTCTTTCCTTTCCCCCTTCTTGCTAACTCTCCTAGAGAATTCAGCAAGAGCAACTGAGTGATTAGCAGTATCTTGCTCTACTACCCTGAGGTTGGTGAGACAATGTTCTGGTTCCTCATTGAGTGCCCTCAGATGATAGGCAGCATCCACTCCAAAGTCCGTAAAGGGCTTTAACTTCTCTTCGATTATAAGATTTGTGGCTGTCTGAGTGGGAAGCACTGAAAGTGCCTGCCTTACCTGAGTTTCAACCTCTTCCTTCGGGGCATTCTCTCTCCTTGTCAGATACTCACCCATTCGTTCCATCAGGCCACCTGCCATGGCTGTGATGGTAGCCTGAATCAACCTCTCCCTTTCTTCATTGTTTTCTTGCCTGACTGCCACAATGGCTTGTGCATGAGCCTGCCTTTCTTGCTCTACACTGGCCTTCAGGTCATTGATCTCTTTGGAGAGATGCATCTCTATCTGATCCACATTACTTGACAAGTTAGTGATCAAAGTCAGATTAGAATCTTGTACCTGATCAAGGTGCTCATCTAGCACAGCAGTTTCAATAGACTGTTCCTCCATCATTACGTCAATATTCTCCACCTTCCCTGTGATGTTTGCAAGTACTTTCACTTCAATCTTAGGCTCAATAGCAGCCTGAACAGGAGTCTGGATTACTCCCTCAATCTGGGCAATTGGTGTTTTATTAGGGGATGGCACAACTTCTGTCTGAGTCCCCTGTGACTCAGGTTGATCTGCAACAATTTGTTTTTCAGTGCCCTGACCCCCAGTGGCCTGTGATGTCCCCTTACTGGCATTAGCCTGACCCTCTACAGTTGGGTTTTCTCCTTCATCCCCTTCATCCTTGTCCTGATCCTCAGGTTGCTTTTCCTTGGGCCCCTCAATCATCCTTGCGTCATCCAGTTTCTTGGCAACCAGTTTGCCAAATTCCCATTCAGCCAATAACAGGCTTGTTTTCTTTACTTGTGCAAATTCAAGCACCTCTCTCCCTTCCTTTCTCCGGTAAGCTTCTCCTTTCCCCTTTACTGCTTCCAACAACTCATAAAGGTAGCCATCCTTTATCTTGATAAGTAGCCTGACCCTCTCAAACATCTCCTTGTGGGTGGGATGGGAGTTCAGGGCAGGATAAAGTTGCTCAATTTCAAAACTGGCCTCCTCTTTCAGAGAGTCTAAGTAAGTGTACTGGACCTCCTCCTCATCTGCTACTTCAAATAATGGCAGAATGTCACTGCCCTGTGTGATAGGGGGTTGTGTTTTGGCTTCACTTTCAGGCTGTTGAGAGCCCTCAGTGGGGTTTTCATGAGTTGTGGATTCAATGGATGTGATTTTGGCTTCCTCAGTGGACTTTTGAGAGTCCTCAGAGGCTTCTTTCCCTCCATCTCTGTCTTCTGATTCAGTATCCTCCTCACCAGTCTCCTCTGAGCTTTCTTCCTTCTCCTCTTCTTCTTATTCCTCACCCTCCTGCCCTTCTTCAATCCCCTTCAGGGCAGTAGTGGCAAGAATATGAATGGGGGTTCCTTCTTCTTCTTTCTCATTGGACTTTTCAGCAGAGGGGTGAGTGGTGGAAGTCTCAGAGCTGCTGCTGATGGCCCTGCTTTCAGTAAAGGCTTTCTTCACTAGTCTCCTTTTCTTTTTCTCCATTTTCTCTTCTTTGTGGAATTTCATCTTCTCACTGGGCTTCAGTGCCCTCTTCTTAATGTCCACAGGGGGACTTTCTTCTGCAGAGTCTTTAGTGATAATGGCATTCTTTCTTCCTTCTTTGGATGGAGCTTCAACCTTCATCTTTTCTAACAGCTTCTAAGAGTTAAACAAGATTTTAGCCTTGTTCCAGGGTCTTGTATCAGGGAATGGGTACTTCAGGTTGAGATTCTCAATAATGAGAGAAACCTTTGATGCATAGCACAACTTGTGCTCTATCACCAATTTTCCTTTGATTTCTTTAAGCTTATTCCTCTCCTCCCTCAGATTTGAGATAAAGAAACCATGCCAGTTAAACTTTACCCTTGCAGTGGTGTGGACAATGGCTGCCATCAGCCTCAGTTTGATCTTGCTTACTTGCTCAATGCTTCCTTGATTAGCCAAAATGCATTTCCCAACAATCTCTGCTAAAATTTCAAACTTAGGCTTGAGTAGCTTTTTGTTGAGGTTAGGGACATACTGCTCCCTTTTCTTAGTGATGGTGGCTAGAAACTGGTCCTCCTCTCCCACCATGTAAGTCCCTGGGTCCAAACCCTCATTTGGCAACCCAAAGATGTCATGCAGGTTGTTTGCCCAAATGGTGTCCACACGCAAGTGTACGTGATCGTTAATGGGGATTTGTAAGGTATTATTATTGTTTCAAATTCGAAATCAACTAAGCAATAAAGGGGAGTCGGTATCTAATGTCTACTAGTGTGTCAAAAGAGTAAACTACCTATCACCTTGTTTTGCAAAGTGAGCAAGTTGTGAGAGATAAGTATTAGTGTACTATCCTATGTTTCACATGGTGTAATATCACTTAATCATGCAATGAGGTATTGTACAATCAATTGGCAAGCCACTCTAACATGCAAATGTCTCCCTAGATACACATTAGAGCCTCTAATTGTTCTTTCTAATTCACTAAAGATAATTCTCACTATCTTAGGAATTTAATCAAACACTTAGCATGCATTTGCCTAATAACAAGAAGATTTAGGAAAATAGCCCAATTCCCATATGAGACTAACTCCCTAATGGCTCATTCAATCAATTGCACATGCAAAGCAATCATACAAACCATCAATTTAGAGAATTGATCATACAACATCTCATAGCATTCATAAGATCAACATTAACACCACATTACTCCATAGGAATCATACACTAACACATAAAGGGATTAGCCAATAGCTAATTTGGTAAACAAAAGAACAATTGAACTAGCTATCATCATCATTATGCAAGAAATATAAAGGAATGTAGAAGTATTACTTATTACAATGGAAATTGAAAAGATACAAATTACCTCTAAATGCTATCTAATAATTCGGCAATGGAAAACAAAATTCAATCGGTAGAAATGTAGCCCTCTTTCTCTCTCTAATCTAAGATTATGACTATGATTATGAACTAGATGCCTTGAGAATCTGATCCTTGGAGTATTTATAGTGCCCATAATGTTTAGTCTAAAATGCCCCTCATTAAACGCCTGTAAAAGTTAATGTTTGGTAAAAAGTGCTCTGGAACATAAAATTATATAAAACGTGTCTTCTCTTCGCACATAAAATAACTATTTCATGTAAAATAACTATTTCATGTAAAATAACTATTCGCACATAAATTTCATGTAACATTGCCTTTCATTAATTTTACATTATTTTCACTTTTTAACTTTTTATATAAAAAGTGCTCTTGAACATAAAATTATATAAGAATCTGATTCCAACTAACTTTTTCACTTTTTACATAAAATTTTACCAAATTAACCCTCAAAACACTAATTTTTTTTTACTTTATTCTACATTTTCTTAATTTGTGTGCCCCTCCTCCCTTGCAAATTGCTCTGGAACTGAGAGAGTATGATAAAACATAATAAAAATATATAATTTAGTTATTAATTTTGATAACATGTGAAATTTGTTGATAAATAAAGTTTGGTGAACAGAATATATATATTAACCCAAGAAATATAGGGCTCGGCTCGGACTTGACAATTCAGAAGCCTCGGTAGATATCAGCAAGCGGGAGTAGAATGGCAGACGAAGCAAACAGAAGTGTAAGCAGTAAACAAGGACCTTCTGAATTAAACCCTAAGCTGCAAGTCCCAATTTCTAACCTCGATTTGTTATTTTGCTTTTGATCAGGCATTTGTTGAAATCCAAGGTCGTATGATTGAGACCACTGGAAAATTGAAGCAGGTTCGATGTTCATACCTAAAAGAGTGATTATGAAATATTATGTTTTAAATCCAGAAAAAATGCCCTGATTTTGATATTTCTCATCATCACAGGTTCAGATCCAATTGAGGAATAAAGAGGGGGAAAAGAAGAGGGCTTACTTAACTTTGGAGGAGCTCAAGCAATTATCTGACGATACGAATACTTACAAGTCCATTGGCAGAACGTAAGAGCCCATTTTTTAATTGCCTTTGTTGGTTATTATTGTTAATTAGAAGGCAATGAATGTTAACTTATGTTACTATGTGAATATGTTACTATGTGAATTGGAGACCGTCTCAAACAAGTTTTTGCCGTTAACTATTTGCAAGCTATAGCAGGTATAATGGAGGAATCAAACTATGTAAATTTGATATTTTCAGGTTTATATTAGAGCCCAAATCAGTTGTGATGGAGGAACAAGAACAAAAGTTGAAGGACAGTGAAGAAGCTATTTCCTCTTTGCAGGTATGGTTAAACATTTTGATTTTAATAAAAGTTTTTCTTAGTGAAACACTTCCTGTCTCTTATCTATCACATGTTACTTGCCTTAGACTTGTATTGTCAGACGAGGGTTTACACACTTGAGGGGATTTTAGGTGTCATTCGAATGGGTTTGATGTCTTAATGGAAGTTGCAATCTGGGACTGCATATATAATTAAAAATCATGCCTACCTTGAGAAATTGAAGTGATAATTGATAAACTAGTGAGCGTGAAACACATGTTCGTTATTTCCTTGAATTGACCGATTTATAATCTAATTTTGAAGCCACTCCAAATGAAATGAGCTTAAAAAAAATATGCTGAAAATCTAATATTCTGCAGTCTTCGTTGTTGCATTAACTTACAGTATAGTTATGGGTGTCGAAAGCTAACTGATCCAAGTGGTTGCATGTGAATTGTTTGGTACTAAGGTACTTGTGCTAACTAGCTTTACTGCATTACTCAGAGGAATTGGCTCATAATATATCAAAATTATTACGATGTTTGGGAAATGATTTGGACTAATGCGACATCGATACTGTTGACATCCCTACACAGTTCAGAAAGATATGCTGATGAACTTTTTCTTAACCAAGAACACTCAGTTTGTAAGGTAGAGGTCAAATTCGTGTAGATCACAGAGACTATGTTCCTTTTCTATGCACAAGTGTTCACATACAGTGAAAATAAAGGCCAATATATCACATTTTAAGCTTGTGTCTACATCACTTTAGAGAGACGCCACTTTTTGGTGACACTACTAATTTTGCAAATAAATTTATTTCTTTGAAATAAGTTTTCCATTGTTTAATCCTTTGGAATGCTATAGATATTCATGTCAGGGAAAAGGTTAGAAGCTTTTGTCAATACTAATAAGATGGTACTATTATTTAGGTGCAATTGCAGTTCACTTGTGTTTTGTTACTTGTTCAGTGGATGTAGCAAAGGTATCAGTATTTGGATGAAATTATATCGCCCAATTGGTGACTTGGTGTGCATATGGATGCACGAATGAACAAAGAAAATCTTAATGGGTTGTTTTAATGCACTAACAGAAGCATGATATCTTCTCCTTGAAAGAGTACTACTCAAATAAGAAATGCAAACCAGATAAAAAATTTGAATTGACCTTCTTTCATCTTTTGAGTGTCTAAATATGCGACCTCTATAAATATCCAACTTGCAAAAGTTATGGTGAACTATGTGACGTGTAATTTTTGGAAAAAAAATGTCTTTATCTACATAATGATATATTTGTAATAATTTGATAGATAATGTGGTTCATTTTTCTGAAGATACGGTAATAAGGGAAATTATAAACAAAAACAAAAAACACAATATGTTGAGTTGGCTCATGATTCTTCCCTTTAGTTGCATTTTCCAGAACTTAAACAATTTGTTTTACTGAATAGAGTGAAACAGATTGGATGATGATTTATAATATTCCATATTCATATTTCCTTAAGTCCTTATTTTATTACTTTCCTTCTGCCCAAGCAAAATGTAAAACTAACTAAAATTAGAAGTTGTTTGGTGGTGAAAAAAGATGAAACATCTTACGCAGGGAATACATTTTTTTTTGGACCATAACTGTAGAGGTAGCAATTGTAGGGCAGTATGGGGCTGACATGTTTAAGCCATTAAATTTTATTTTGGCACATTTGCGCTCGTAAAATTTTAATCTTCGCTCATTTAGGCCAAATTTGGTGTTTCGGGCGGACAAATTTAAGACATTATATTTTAATTTTCGCATATTTTGGCCAAACTGTGAAAATTAAATTTCATTGGTCAAGCCGGCAAGCATAGTGGTCCACAGTTGCTAACCCCTAAGTTACGGGCCTAAAAAAGATATTCCCTCTTCTGCTTGACGAGAGATTCACGATTGTTTGATGTTGAGTATGCATAACCTAGAAGTGATGGGGTGGCTTTTGTGTATGAAAGAGATTTATGGATTAGGCAGTCGCAGCGAGTGTGTTGATACAAAACCCCAATCCCTGTTTTAGCCGAGTTATTTTAGTGTCTTTGTACCTGTCATTGAGTTATACAAATATACACGCCCCTTCTAATTAATCTGTCATTTTCTTGTAATTTACTACTTTGCTGAAGGACTGAGATGTGTTGTATTCATTGACAGAGCTCGAAGGAATACTTGGAAAAGCAGATTACGGAGGTGGAGACCAACCTGCGGGAGCTTTTGCAACAAGATCCCGCTCTTGCTCATCAGATAATGGCCATGTCTGTATAACTCTTCAAATTATTAACTTCCCTTGCAGATTTTCCTTCTCTCTGAGACTTCATAAACTCAAGTACGCAACCTCAAAAATGAAATCTCCTTTTTGTTTTATACGTATACTGTCTCCGTGCTTATTTAGCATGTGTGTTGCCTTGATGTTCAAATTCTTGGAATCTTCTTAATCTTATGACCCCCCCCCCCCCCCCTCTCTCTCTCTCTAAAGTGGAATGACAATTTAAAAAAAAAATCTTCAAAAAAAGTAGAATGTTTCTTTTTAGAGGGAGATTTAATGAATATGATGAAGATTAGCATGCACACTCACTTGTCACATGCTTGATTATATATTTACCAACATTTAGGAAGGTCCCTGGTCTTTTGAGAAGGTCAGCACCATAATGAACGTGTCAACGAGACTGAGCAACTCACTGGAAAACGAAAAATCATATTTCTTATGTCTAAGAATTTCATTTTGAATAATAATTTGAACTTATAAAGAGGATAAAGTTAATCTATTTATATCAGTATTTCTGACACTTCCCCAGTTCATTTATATTAGTATTCCAAACGTTTATCCTCTCTCGTGAGCTGCATTCTTTGTTTTACCTTTTTTTTTTATTGAGACTCATCTAGTAAATAAAATTTCTATTTGTGTAATTTATTTTAACAGGATTTAATTCATGATTAAAAAAAACTGATACCATTAAAGTATTTCATGTCATTTTAAAAAATTTACTTTTAAAAATGTATAAAATTAATCAATTTATATTAGTTACTGTCAATACTCAATTAAATAAAGGCTAGTCCCATTTCAAAATCTATAGCTGATGGTAAATGGCAAAGATGAATGATTTAGCTGCCCCATCAAAATACCCTTAAACTATTAATTTTTATTTTGAAAAGCCTTCAAACAATTTTATTTTAGAAAATCCTTAAATTATTAATTCCTGTTTTACTAGGGGCTTCATGAAATAAACATTACTAGTTTTTTTAAGAGCTTTTAAAATAAGAAATAATTCAGGACCTTTTAAAACAAAATTTGATAGTTTGAAGACCTATGTCTTATTTAAACAATCACAACAAAAAGTCATCCACTAAGATGGTGTTTGCTTCACCAAATTAGATAGGATTAGGATATTAATTTTTTATAATATTGTGCTTGGTTCAACTGATTCAGACTTAAAAAAAAAAAAAAAAAACTTGGGTCCTAAATCCTTTATAATTCCTCTAGATTGGGTTGATCTATGGGAAATGTTGAGATTAAATTGTTGGAATACTAAAAGTTATTATATTATCTTCCAATTTGAGAGTGTGTTACATGATTGAGGATAATTATGATATTAGTACGCATATCCCACTTAATTTCTCAATTGATATTGAGAAACATAAAAATTGGATAGGTAGTCCTATTAAAAAAAAAAAAAGACAATTCTATATTCCAAACAGACCGTATTTCAAATAATCTGATCTCATTATTATAATCCAAGCTAGTCTTTGAAGCAAAATAACTGTTGTAAGAAATTAAACAACAAAATAAGAACACAAAATTTTGATTATCTAGTTCGTCACAACTGACTACGTCTGGGGAGTACTAAGTTAGGAGATTTCACTATGATAATTTGCGTATGAATTGAACGTACAATCTTATATATATAGAATATCTTAATCTATCTAAACCTAAAGCCTATCAGGCTCACGACCCAATAAACTATATAATATTGTAATGTCCACATATATATTTATTTGTAAAACTTCCCTTTGGACGTTACAATTTTATGTTTATACCTCATTCAGCATTGATAAAATAATTAGAGGATGACATTCGTTAAATATGGAAAGAGTACAACTATTGATCATCAGGATAAATGTGCAAAAGTAGATGTAGGAAGGGATTTAGTGAACAAATTTGCAAGATTTTCACTTGAGCGTACTTTTTTGTATTATAATCTAATTACTCTTCTAGAGTTCGTAAGAATAAAAAAAATTCGGGGAAATGTGTTTTGTCAAGTTCGCTTTGACATAGTAGTTACTCATTTGAGCAATATAGGTAGTATTATCTTCATAAATTATAGGAGTTATATCATTTATAGTGATACTACACGAATCATAAATGTGTTTTACTAATGATTTTAATCAAACACATTCTCGTGAGGTCTTATATAGAGGGGATTAATACCAAAATCGTCCCATAACTTTTTAACTTTTTCGATTTGGTCCCAGAACGATGCAATGTTTCAATTTAGTACCATAACAATTCAAATCTAACCAAAATAGTCCCAAGTCGCCGGAAATGACATAAAACGATGCTGTTTTACTCACATTTCGGCCACGTGTTATATTTTTCGGCGGAACTGGCTCACGCGGCACGTGAGAAAAACAACGTCGTTTATGTCATTTCCGACGATTTGAGACTAATTTGGTTAGATTTGAATTGTTATGGGACTAAATTGAAACATTATATAGTTATGGGACCAAATTGAAAAAGTAAAGTAGTTATGGGACCATTTTGATATTAATCTCTATATATAGCTATAATCTATGAGTGATTTGAAGAGGTGGTTACCATAGTTTGTTTAACAAATCTCCATGTCATGTGATTACTATACAATCACAGAGAAAAGCGTAACCAGTTTGAGATTTGACATTGTGGGTTTCAGATATATAACCAGCATATGAATAACCTATAATGTTTTATCTTGGTTTCTTGTATAAAATTAACCAGATCTTGTGAACCTCGAAGATACTGTAATATATTTTTAACACCATTTCAATCTCTCATTGTATGAAAGACACTAAATCTTGTGTTGGGGAATTTTACGTATGCCCGGATCTATTCGGGCTATACACTAAACACAAATTTAAGCACACAACTAATATCATGATTTAAACATAATTAAATTAAATAGTTGAACACCCAACAACAGGGTGTGCAATCAAAACATATGAACATATAAAAAACACATAAATCCCTACACATGCGGAACTAAGAGGTTCAAGTGAATTATACCTTTTGATGACAAATTTATTGAGACTCAAAAGGTCTTTCTTGAGACGCTTTGTGGAAGAAACAGTCTCAATTATAGCACCACTAAAGGTCCTTCTTGAGACCCTTTGTGAAAGTGGAGGATCAACTTGAGCACCCTAAAATGTCCTTTTTTACTCCCTTTGTATGGAAGGAACAGTCTCAACTATAGCACCACTAAAGGTCTTACTCCACACAAACAACTTGATCAACCTAAAAGACTTTTCCAAGTATTCTCTTGTCCTTACTCGTACACCGGTGGGAGGCCACACGAATAATTTCAACACAAGAAAAAAAAAATTTGTTGCCCTTTTTTTCTCCTTGAAAATTTCAAAAATAATGATCAAGAAACTGTGTTCTTGATGTCTTGTTTCACCTCATATTTATAGTGAGGATTCAAGATCAAATATCTTGAATATCAAATATTCCAAATCTTGATTATCTTGAATACCAAATATTCTAATCTTGATTATCTTGAATATCAAATATTATAATCTTGTTATTTTCTTGATATTTTCGAAAATTATAGCATGTATTTAATTTAATGAGATCTAGATTTTATAAGATATTCTTGTATTCAAAATACATATTTATTTTCCATAAAATTTTCTCATGAATTTAAATACATAATTTTTGAAAAAAAATTAATTTGGGCACAAAAATATTTCTTTTATTTTAATCACATTATTCATTGTTGGACATTTAATTGGGCTACTTGAGAGACCTTTAGGATTATTAAGATTTGACCTCCCAATAGGCATTGAACTATAACATTGAGCCCCAATGTCATTCAACTCATTAACATTAATCTCACTCCACTATATGATTAATGTTGCATTATCCATCTTAACACATATTACAATCATATGGTTCCCGATCATTATTTCCCGTGTTTAAGATTCTCTTGTCCGTTAATTAATCAAGCCACTGAACGCTTTAATTAATTTAACATCTTAACTTTGGAGTAAGGACAGCTCTTCTTTATCGTCATACCGGAAATAAATTCCTCTTGTAAGATTTAGTATGACGAACATTTAGAGTCCACCAAGGGGACTAATCATGCAAGACTCTCCAATCACACGTTCCTCTGTATTAAATGTTAGCAACTGTCATGTTCTCAATGGTGTTGCCCAAGATGCAAAGTATTGAGTCTCATTGACTCTCTACCCACAACAAATCAAAACGTCACGCATCGGTTACACACAGTCATATTTAAGGGACAGAGGTTTAGAAATAAACGGCCACTGATGTCTAATTCGTCATCCCATAAAGCAGTATGGAAGAATTACCTCTCTGTAGGTCCTCTTCAATGCATCATCTTGCACTAGTGTGATCTCTTGGTCAAGATAAGTCAATCTGGGATCTACACATCAACCGTTTACCGATGGGGTGTTCAGATCTCATCTAGTTTGTGAAGTTAGTACTTGTTACAAGACACTGATAATGTGATCTTGCTGTGACGGGGATCACCACATTTATCTACAGTGTAACTTGTACTATTATATTTGAACGGATTGCAATAAATAAATAACATTCATATTATCTAAAGCACAATAATAAAAGATTTATTTCAAATAAAGCTCAAGATTCAGTTTAGTTATACAAAGTAAAATCATATTTTCTTGTATAACCCTAACATCTTGCAAGTATGTTTACTGCAAAACTTATATCTAGTCTAGTGTTGTTTGCAAGATAAAGTAATGTGTTAATCATGCTAAGAAAAGGAACTACTTCTTGTCCTAATATTTCTTCAATATCTTCTTTAGATCTAAATGTGACCTTTTTCAATTCAAGGGAACGGACAACCATTGGTCTGCTAAATGGATGAGATTTGTCCATATGAAATTTATATAACATTTTCTTTAAGTAGGTCTAGTATATAAGAATTCCTTCTAATTTCTTCAATCTCCTTCCTTGTTCCTATTATATTCAAATCACTAACATATACTTGATACACAAATCATTTAATAATTTCTTTATTAATACACAAGGAAATGCTTCATTATTTATATATTCATTCTTTAGGAAGAATTCACTAAGTCAATTAAACCAAATTGGACTTTATTGTTTTAGATCATGCAATAATCTTTGCAGTTTTATGATTTACATACTGCGATTTTCATCATTCCTTATCTGGGAAATTTTAAATCCATCAGAGATTCACATATAAATATTGGTATCTAATTGATTCGTATAAATATATGTTTACAATGTCCATCAACTGGATTTCCAAATCAATTTAACTGTCAGGTATATACAATAGAACTTTATAATGTTCATAATAGCAGAATATGTTATCACATCAAAATCAGTAATGGGTCTCTGCGAAAAACACTTAAGCTATAAATCTCTTTGTATCTCTCTACTTCATTATTTCATTTCGTTTTCGTACAAATACCATTTATATCCTTCAGTGATAAAATACTCGGAGGGTGGTACATATGATAGAACAAAATACTTTTTTATTTATTTAGCGGGTCTAGCTCTACCACACTTGCTTCTTTCTATTGTATCTAATCAAAGCGCTTTAAGCACTCAATTTAGGTACTGGATCCAGATTTTAGAAAGAGCAAATATGGGTAAAATAAGTTGACGATAACAGTGATATGTTTATTTCCTGTATTTATTTATAATATTCATATAAACCAAATCCTCATCTTTTTCCAAAATATTTTGATTTGGGCGTTCCACAATCCTAGTATTATATTTACTTGTGCACGTGCATTTTTGCTAGGAATCTCATCTTCAGGATGAATCTCTTCAGGAAATTTCAAGAGTGACTGAAAATATTATTAGTTTTAATTTACTATGGATTTATATTTTTTGTATAAGGTATGCTTTCGACGTATAGGGGCATCAATATTTTTTATTTCATTGGAACTGTTGATGTAATTTTTGTAATGACGATTATGTGGCTATAATAACATCGATTACACCAACAATATGCTGAAATAGACAATTATGCGAAGTTTTATGAGTAAGCAGGTAGGTCGTTTATGTAAGCTCGTCGTTCGAGCAGAACTTCGTTAGGGTAAAAATTTCATTTTCTATTCGAATGAATTCGATTACATTATATAGGAAATACAAGTTGCTGGATCGTTACCAGCCTGCTTCATCATAAGCTGCTGATCAGCAGCCTGCTTCACTAGAAGCTGCTGAACAGCTACCTGCTTCACTATAAGCTACTGACTCGTCACCAGCTTAACAACTGTTGACTCGTCAGAGCGTTCTTCAATCTGGTTCTTTTTTCGTCCTTGATCAATTCTCTTAGACACGTCAATTCGGACTTGATTAATTACTTCCTTAAGCACGCACGTCGATTATTTCATTAACAGTTGCCCCCTAGCCTGATGTTTGTTTGAATTGTTGGATGAATAACGAGCATCAGGCTATTTTGATCTTCGCAAGATTTCTCAAGTGCAAGGAAGTAGATTGAGCTTGAATTGATCTGTCTTCCGCTTTGTTGGCTTCTTTGTGCTTGTATTTCCTTGTATTTATGCATAGATGCATCAGATGTGGTTTCGCAGGATTCTATAACCGTGTAACGAATACATAGAAGGACGCTACAGGCCTCATTAAAAACCTAGCCGTAAACCACCCTTATGGATAAACCGGTCGTAGGGAAAAAAGAGTACCGTGCAATCCTTCCAGATACCCGTAGGTTATTTTGAATGCCTGCGTTCATTACTTCATTCGTGCGGGTTGAGTGAGCATTGTCTTCTTATGTTTCTTTGTACCTGCAAGTAGATACATTTGCAGCTTTTTCATCTTCCTGGAGATCCTTCGTGTTTTGCTGGAATATTCAATGTATGATTTCTTGGCGAGTGCTTTCACTTGGTTGCTTTGCGACTTTCGTTGTAGTATTGGGCCCTGCTTCTTTCATACTGATGGATGAGATTTAGTCAGTTGAGATATCACCATTTACTTTGGTCGAAGGATGGATTACTCCTGCTGCTGGTGAATGTGCCCCCAACTGTTTAGACTTGTTTGCTTTAGCATTCTTATATTGTTTGCCTGGTGTCTGAAGTATTGTAGATGTCAGTTTTGCCTCCTTTTGTTCTTCTGATCAGGATGCTCTTGATGTTCTTTTTTTTTTTACGAACTCTAATAAAATGTCATTTATGTCTAATCGTTATATATCGCCTTTCACGTCTGTTGGGTCTTTAATTCGCTCCATTTTACCTTTTTCTGGGCACGAAACGAATAAGACACTCACGCAGAATTGGGCCATCAGGAAGCGTTCACTTCGTCCTCGGGAGCGTATCCGCGTCCCCTTGGTGGACATGAAGTGCTGTCCCAATATTACCGGGTACATCCACTCTGCTATCCTCCGGATCGTACGTAACGTCCTTCGGAGGGGCCTCGGATGCACACTCAAGTCCCTCTAGGTGTGGTCTTTCGGGGCATCACGCTTTATTCTTGTTCGGAGAGTTGTTAGGCATTTAGTGCCGTAACTTTTCAACCCAAGAAAGCGTTAGCATGCTTGCGCTCTTTCTGGTGCAGGACGTACAGGCATCGTACAATGCCATTTTGTCTCTGCACGAGGAGCGTGCTCGACCAGCAGAGCCGGAGCTCTATCTGGAGCACATTTTGGCCCTCTATAGCCACTCGTGTTAGGCGATTTCAATTAGACTGCGACCTTCTCAAAAAAGACCGTCTATAGCATTTATTATCTATTCAAAACACACATCGTGAGCATCCTGATCTCGAGCTACCTGCTTGAGTCAGACCACCAGCTAACTGCTCTTTATCGATTTGGCCAAAGCTTCCTTTGCCCGATGCTTGTGATCAATATGAATTCAAGCTTTTTGCTTCTTGATGATTTTGTGTGTCAGGGTCTGCCCCCCAGTATAGTATTGGGGTATCAATGATTTCGCGCTCGCACACCTGTTCGTCGTCTTTGATCTACCTGTCTCCTGGTAACTTATTGTTTTCTCGTTGTAGATCAAGGCGTTACAGTTGTCATTCCTCCAGAATTCAATACTTTCTGTCAGAGAGTAATGGCTCTTGGTACCGGACTGAATAAACACAAGATGGACCCTGCCGTCTAAAATGGTGGTGTTACGGAAGAAGAGATGAGCTCAAATCCCGGCACCACCGGCGCCTGCGTCTGGCCCGGTTGCTCCTGCTGTTGCATCTGTTGCTCGGAAAATCCGTCGAGAAAATCAAAACAGCAGAGGAAAGATGGTGGCACTTTTGTTAGTGTCGCTGTTCTTTATCAACATTGCTTCATGCTTGCTTCCTTCCTGCCCCCCATTCAACTGTTGATTGTGACATATGATCAGGAGTTGAATGATTTGAAATGTTCCGGGGTATTGTCAACCTGCATTGTTGATAAAGAATAGTATATTCTCCTTCAAGAAGGATTATCGCTTCAAGAAGGTGCATCGTCGCCAATATAAGTGGGTTGGACATCACCTATGAGGACGAGGTAATCGTGCCTTCAAGAAGGATTGTTATTTCGAGAAGGCGCATCGCCTATGTCGGCGGAATCATGCCTCTGAGAGGCGCATCGCGGCATCGTCTATAAAGACAGAATAATCATGCCTTCAAGAAGGATTATCACTTCGAGAAGGCGCATCGCCTATGGCGGCACGTCTTATAAAGATGGGATAATCATGCCTTCAAGAAGAATCATCGCTTCGAGAAGGCGCATCACCTATATAGGCGGAATCATGCCTCTAGGAGGCGCATCGCCTATGTAGGCGGCATCGTCAATATGGCTGAATGGACATCGCGAATAAAGATGGAATACTCGAGTCTTCGCCTATAAAGGCGGAATTATCATGCCCCCAAGAAGAATTATTGCTTCTGGGAAGCGCATCGCCTATATGGGCGGCATCATCAATATAGGCATGAATAATTGCTCGGGGGCATCTGGTGGGGGCAATTCTCTCTCCTGGGTAGATGCCTCGAGAATTTTACCTGGTGATATATATGTGACCTCTCTTCCTTAGTGCTTTAGGAAGTGTCGATGTAGCTCTGGTTTATATTGAGATCAAGGCCTTCGTCGTAATAATGTTGATGAAGGCTACTTTCCTCGAGATGGATATATCTTCCAGTATGTGCCAGTTCCTCCAAATTGTTTGTCTATGCCGGATATTTCTGATGTAATCAGCGTATATCTTCTGTGTTGAGGTGCTGACAGCTTGTGATGTGAATGATCGCTGGGGATTAGTTGGAGTTTTCTTCACGAAGTGTGATAGCTGGCAGTCCTTTGAAAGGAATGTTTGAGGTAGGCTTGCCGTTCCCTGCACTTGCTGGTGTAGTATTATATATTATGATGATACGCATAATATCTTTCCGTGCTCAATCATCGTGCTGGAAGGCATGCGCTTCTTGATTTGCCATCAATCTGGGTTTGAAATCTTGGCTGAGAAGGCACTCGTTCGGTCGTTCGCCATTGAGGTGCCTTTCAGGTTCTGATTTCGACCAGAATGGTTGTTTCTTGATTATGTTCGCTCCCTTGTATATGTTTTGGACTTTCGTACTCCATTGGGTCTACTTCAGCTTGTGAAGCAGCCAATATCTTGGGTCTCAGTTCAATAAGTTTGGGAGAACTTTCAAGGAACATTTTGGATGATTCTGCAGCACAAGAATTTCGCATGTTGTTAGGGCCGATTATTTTCGCACTTATCTTGTACAAAAGGACAAACTGAGAGTTTCGCCCTTTTGTACGAGATGTATATATGTTATGAAAACTCCTTCGGTATCAGAGTTGATGGATTAGGCGATTTGTGGCCTTCTCGTTGAGGATTTTTTCCATTGACTCTGATAATTCTCCATCTTCGTGAAGTCTTTGCTTTTGCCGCAACAAGTCTCGGAATTCGTCAGTATTGTAGTTGATATTCTGATGATATGTGTAGTACTTGTTGGGATTCGTCTTGCTTTTGATCTCTCAAGGAACAGCTCGGAGTCCCTTGTCATTGATAACATCGTAGAGTTGTCTGATTGGGACGTTGAGTGTTTGATCCGGTTGTTGTCCTCTTCCCGCTCCCCACTGGAAGTTCGATGTATTTTATAATCAAACGTCGAGGATTCTTGTAGCTTTGTATCAGCTCTGCTTTTCCGCTATCGGGCCAATGTGTCTGCCTGTGTGTTTGGTCGGACTTGGAATATTATTAGCTGGGAATCTCCAAAAATTTGAAGTTTAGTTGCCCCAACATATAATGATAACTTAAGTCCGGCTGTTAATGCTTCATATTCGGTCTTGCTGTTTGTAGCTGTGAAGTCGAATCTGATTGCCGAAGTGAAGACTTGTCTATCACAAGCTCCTGTTGTTGTGCTTGTTGATGATTCGTCTATGTAGAGGTGCTATGGGACTTTACGCCCCCTCGTCAGATCTTGTGGGAAAGTTAGCTCGACGATGAAATCGACAAGCGTTTGTCCCTTGATCGCTGTTTGGGGTGCGTAGGTTATTCCATATTGGCTGACCTCTAGTGGCTATTTCAACAAGCATCTTGCCGTGTTCGGCCGATGTAGTATTTGCTTCAATATGAATGTTGTCAACATTTGCATTAAGTTGCGTCTGATGCTTCCATTGATATCATTGGATCAGTATGTTGAGAGAATCTGATCTCCAGCCCACATTGTCTTCAGGTTCAGGTGGAGGCCCCGATAAGTAGTGCTCATATGTCATTTTTCTTTCTTGACATTTTGATTGAACCATCTTATATCATTTTATTTTTCTATTTTCCCATATCAGGGCGTTGCAATTGTTTGGAGTCTGATTCTCGCTCGTTCAGCTTTATCGTCGGATGTTGGACTTTTTCTTGAATGGATATTTTTGGGATAATAGGAAATTGAGGCGATGTTGGTGATTATGAGCTTATATTGTCCCCTGAATGAGTTGATAACTTTGCTTATAAGTTTTCGATTGCTCTTTTCATCTTTAGAGGATCTATTCTCGTGAAACTGTTCATGATCCAATCGTCTTAAGCGAGAGGATTCACGCAGTCTTTCACTCTGAATAGATACTCCATATGTTCATTGTGGCCGATTTGCTTTGTGAGGATCTAGCTTCTCCACTATTCGTTGTCTTGATCTGCCTTGCATGGGTCGTCGTTCTGTAATATCCTTCCATGATGAGTTGTGTGTTGATTCCTCCGTGTTCTTCAACTGCATTTACTCTTCTCCATCTGCTTGAGAAATATGGGCCAGAGCTTCTGATCTGGAGCTCTGGGCACTTCTTCTTAAATAAGGTTCGCCAGTTGATGCTTTTGAGTGAAGCACGATGCTTTGGATCTGGACTTCCTTCATGTAGGTTTGTTGCCAGGTACTGGATCTTTGGCAGGATCTATGTTGAAAGAATCGATGGCGGCACTGGTGACAATGGGATTTGTATGGTTGAATTGTCCTCCGGGCGTAGTGACACCCTGGCCTGAAGGTCTTCAATTGTTTTCTTCATAGACAGCAAGATTCCGTTTGAAGTCTCTCCGCTAGGACGTGGAAGCTGTTCCTCTCGCTTAAAGCGAGCGAAGCCAGACACTTGGTCGCTTGGGTGTGACTTCGTAGGAATCTTAGTGGCTTTTTGGGCACCTTCAGGGCCTAATCTTTCAATTGCTGGCCAACGTAATCGTTAACGAACTGGCGGCTGCTTTCCCTTGATCTGTTTCTTCCTTTGCTCGCCATCAACTTCATTTTCTGGTTGATGTTGAACAGTTCGTTCATGGACTGGTTCTGGTTCAAGTCGTATCTCAGATGGACATGCCGCTCTCTGTTGTTGTTGCTGTAATATTTTAGATAGCTGGAACACCAGTGTTCTCCAACTGTTGTATGTTTGTTGTAGCATTATGAATCGTCGTTGATTGCTCCGGTGTAAGTGCTCTCTGAGTTTGATGATTATTCTTCCTCCCATGGGATATTACATAAGGTTGAGATACTTCACGAGATATTTTACGTAATGTCAGATGCTTTCTGGTGAGCGAGCGAGCAGGTGAGCGAGCGAGCAGGTGAGCGAGCAAGCAACTGAGCAGGTGAGCAGGTGACGACCAGCTGAACAGGTGAGCAGGTGGCTAGCAGATAGTGTAATATCTTTCGAAGGAGGCGAACAACTGAGTCTTCTTCAAGTGAACAACTTCAAGGATTTCTTCAGGCGAACAGGCGACCAGCTAGTGTAATTCTTCACGGGCAAGATCGCTAATTTTTGTTCCTCTTGGATTCTTCCAGTTGCGAGCCAAGGTCTTCAAGGATGATTGGTAATTCTTCTGGAAATATGTCCGCAATTTCTTTGCAAGTAAATATATTCTTCGACATGCAACTGGAATTAATCTTCAAGGCCGCCAATTTTTTGCAATTCTCGGATTGTGATTGATCTTCATTGCCAAGGCTTCACTTCTTGGATTTAATTGCTTTAGTAAGCAATTCTTCTTCTCTTGCTCCGTCACTTGAATAAATTGCTTTAGCAGGCGCTCCTGTTTTCTGGACTCTAAATGCTTTAGGAAGCAATTTTTGCTCTGGGAATTTAATTGTTCTAAGAAGTAATTGTTTCTGCTGGAAATTTAATTGTTTTAAGAAACAATTTATTCCTCTGGAATTTAATTGCTTTAAGAAGCAATTTTTCCTCTAGAATTTAATTGTTTAAAAACAATTGTTTACACAGGAAATTTAATTACTTAAAGAAGTAATTTTTGTTCCTTGAATTTAATCTTGCGATTATATTTGTTGGGCCAATAATTATTAGACTTAATCAAATTGGATTCAAATAAATTAATCAACCCAATGTTTTAATTAAAGACCCAGGTTAAATGCACCCACAGTTGTACTGAGTACACCCACTTGTTGAGTACACTCACATAATGTTGAGTACACCCACAGAACATTTACACAATATACCCTTGGTTAACAAAAACAGAACGAAATTTTACACACCCACCAAATGAGTTAGGGTTCGAAATTAAATTCCGAAAATCACATTCCAAAGAACATCTCGCCGCCTCCTTCACCGTCACGCTGTCGTCGGTTGCCTCCGTCGCCTCGCATCCACACCTTCTTGCACGCACCGGAATGGCTAAATCAAAGCATCTTCCAGGTTTGTGTTTTGTTCGTCAATATTTGTTGCCTCCGTCATCGGGATTTCTTTTGCCCCTCTCTGTTGCCGATGATTTTCAGCTACATGCCAACAACCCTTGAAAAGTAAAATTTGAAAATATAAACTGAAAAATTATATTAATTTCGAAAATATGTGTCAAAATTCAGTTAAGTTTTCGAAAATAAAATTTGAATATTGGTAGTATTTTCGAAAAAAAATTCCGATTTCTTTTACATATTTCGGTTTTAGTTTTCGAAATTTAATCATTTTTTCAGAAAATCAGAATTCGAAATTCTTCCTCGCGACTTTTTATCAACTTACGTGAAAATTGAATATTCACCTTTTTTTTCTCTCATATTATCAGTATATAACAAAACAAATTACATAAATTAAAATTATATTCATATATTCGTCAAAACCAATCAACAAAACATTTAAAATAGTGTTTCAAAACAAACCCTAATTCTAGAAAAATATTGTAAAAAACTAACCGGAGTTAGGGGATGATGACGATGGACGACCGTAACTGTGATATTAAATTGTCTATTTTCCGGCTGCTTTAAAATTCGTGATGTGCAATTATTTCGGCAAAAACTACCGAAATATTAATAAATAAAGATGGTGGGTGCATAACTAGGTATATGCAATAATTAAGGGTATATTAGTCATTAAACATGTTATTAATTAAAATTTTAATTTTAAGTGGGTGTACTCAGTACAGTTGTGGGTGCATTTAACCTGGGCCTTAATTAAATTAAGTCATAGGCCCAATTTGTACGTTAATCAAATTAATCAATCTGGTCCATTAATATTTAATAGCCCAAAGGAATATCTTTAGCATAATAACTTCAAATAATGGACTTGGTCCATCTTGGCGGCTGCACCTCCATTTTCTTGCAACTGCTTCTCTCTCTTTTTCTTTTCATTAACTTGGGCCCAATTTGAATTTAATTAGGCCCAATATATGGAAGAGGCCCTTGAATTCCCTCTGCAAATTATTTATTGGCCTCAGCAGATTTATTGCTCCAATAGAATTTCAATATAATTCCTTCAGCAAATGATTTTCAAATCTGGGTCTTCAAAAGGGATTAAATAGATGCAATTCCTCCACCAGGCGTGGCTAATAGTTTTTGAATTGGTATGCAACCCACTTGTTTGAATTGGTCAAACCATGAGATATATATCCGAATCAGCTGATAACCTCCTTGAATGAATCAAATAACAACACAACTGAAAATATGTGAGCGGTTTCTGAATAACTCCGCGTTTCTTATGCATACTAATAACCTTCTGTGGTGCTGCTATTATTCCACGCAAATATCCTTCTGTGCGAGCAAGAATTCTAGCATGCGAACAATTGGGTTGATATAAATTGTGTTACCCATAGATTGATGGCAAACAGTATTGACATGGCGAACAATGTTGTCCGGGAACAGCGAATTGAGCGAGCAGCTCGTTGCATTTCTTGGCGAGCAGCTCTTGTTAACAAACAGCCCGCGCGCTATCAGCCCCGTAAGTGAGCAGTTCCACGGGCGATGCGGCGATCAGGTAATAGACGAGCAGCTCTTCTCGGTGGCGAATAGCTAGGTGCGCGAATGTCGACGTGCATCCTCTAGGTGGCGCGGCGAACAGCTTGTATAGGCGAGTGGCGAACAGGTGTGTTTCGGCGGCAAACAGGTGTTGCAAAGCGAGCAGCCCGCGTGGCGAACAGCAGTGCCGGCGGACAGCTTTCGCAACTTTGGGAGGCGAACAGGTCTCATGCGACGAGCAGGCCCTGTTAGCGATCAGCTCGTATATGTGAATATGTGCATGATGGAGGCGACCAGTGAACAGGTGTGTGGGCGAACAACTCCTCAGTCCTCACACGTGTTGGGCGAACACTTCTTTCCAACGAGCAGGTCCTTTGGCCGAACAGCTCTCGCAGCGAGCAGCCCGCTGTGGAGCGTGCAGCGCCGTAGGCGAGCAGCTCCACGGGCGTGCAACGCCGTAGGGGAGCAGATGTATCGGCGACCAGCTCCTTTTGACGAACACATCGTGGGAGCGAGCAGCTCTCATTGAGAAGGGCGTATCCACGAACCGGCGAACAGCTTCAAGAGTGATTAAATAATTATTGTAAACTGATAAGAAAGCCACAGTTTGACTTGGTCAAAAACGTAGTAAGCGCTTGTCTTGGTCAAAAGGTGCGGCTCACACAAATCCATCCACCTCATGAAGGTTGCGACTCCCACGAACGGAAGCCTGGCGAGACGCAGTGGAGCCCAACTGATATTATGGTGGTGGTTGTCGGCGTACAAAAATGATGGCATCTTGGCCGTCGGCTGTTCAAAGAAGTAAACAGAGTAGATGGCGGGTGGCGGCGCGACTGGTGGAGTCGATGGGCTTCACTTGCAGCGACGGTGAAGCTGGACATCAATGGTGGAAACAATCTGGGAACAGGGGAGTCCGATCCGCGCGGCGGTTGCCGTGATGAGCGTCAGCGTGAGAAGATGATGACGCCTCGACTACCGACGGCATGGATGGGCAAACGGCGAGAGGCAAGAGGCGGGCGGCGCTGCTTCGCTGGGCCTAATTCAGCGTCTGTCGGCGTCGCTTTGTCTGTATCGGGTTCGCGTCCAACTGCATATATCCGGATCGAATAAATAATCGTAGTGGATGTCGGAAAGTGGACGTTGCCGCGCCTTGCGGACATCGGAAGGTGGGTGTTGCCTCACCTTGCGGACGTCAGAAGGTGGGCGTTGCCCCGCCTGTCCCAAATCCGCCTCCGATTACGGGCGTCGCAAATTATTTCTGAATTGTAGGAAGCCTCAAGTCAGCATCACGGACCATCTTCACCAACCTCTCGCCGGCGACGACTTCACAATATTGATAACAGTCCCAATTTTTTTATTGTTCTTGTAATCTCACCGAAGCCAGGACGCCATCTTCGTAAATTTAGTATCAAATTTTTTTTCGAAACGACGGTTCCAGGGCCCTCCTTCTAGCGTCATGTTGATGTAATTTTCGTAAAGACGATTACGTGGTTATAATAACATCGATTACACCAACAATATGCTGAAATAGACTATTATGCGAAATTTTAAGAGTAAGCAGGTAGGTCGTTTATATAAGCTCGTCGTTCGAGCAGAATTTCGTTAGGGTAAAAAATTTGTTTTTTTATTCGAATGAATTCGATTACATTATATAGGAAATACAAACTGATGGATCGTTATCAGTCTGCTTCATCATAAGCTGCTGATCAGCAGTCTGCTTCACTAGAAGCTGCTGAACAGCTACCTGCTTCACTATAAGCTGCTGACTCGTCACCAATTTAACTGCTTGATTAGTGTGATTATTTGCTTGAAATTTGTGTGATTTAATTGCATATTTTATAGAATTTCTTGCATTTAGTTACATTTATTCAATTATTTGAGCTTAATTGTGAAGAGAGGTGTTTGCTATTTATTTAGTAGAAAATCATGATTTATTGGGCAAAAATACCTCTCAAATTAAAATTGTGAAATTTTGTAAATTCAATTGATTGAAACAAGTTGGAAAAGAAATGATTTGGGCTCATGTACTGATTTTCGGCCCATTTGACTTATTAATAAGAAGTTCATTTATTTGTGAAAATTTGGCTGCCTATTTAATTAAGTCGAAGGCCCATTTAGTTATATGGATAATTGATTTGCTAAATGGAAACAACTTTGATTGATGCAGAGGTAATTTTAATGGGAAAGTGCATGGCCCACACTTCATTGATAGTTTGACCAATACTAGAAATGGGACGTGGCTTGATTTCTATCCACACAACTCCACCATTCAAGCTTTGAAGCTGTCAATTTTGAGAGAAAATAGGAGAAATGGCAGACACCCACACCTTGCCAGAAATTGGAATTAACACCACCACAATTCCATTCAAACCATCGACACTCCCCTGTTCTGAATTCGCCGTCGGTGAATCTCTCTCGTCGAAGTCCATGGATGCTTCCAACTCGCCAGAACCTGTAAAGTCCGCCGTCGCACCTGCAGCAAGCCACGCCTCCAACTCCTCACCGCCGGAATTAATGGCTATCGCCGGAAGCACCCTTGTTCTTGCCGGAATTCGTGGCCGAAATCGAATCTTGCAACACAGCCTCAAAGCTCCGCCGAAGCCGCTGTTGAAGCCACGCAACCGTCGCTGGAAAGAACTGAAAGTGCCCTGTTCCTTTTCGTCGCAGCTGTCCTTCTCGCCGGAATGAAAGCCCAACACTATTCGACTTTGTTTGAAGAAGAAGGGGAAGAAATCGTTGAAAATAGGTGAAAATCGCTGAAGGTAAAAATGCATTTTTGCTTAATCGGCCGTGTCCTTTCTCTTGCCTATGGCCGTGTGCACCATATAGTCTTTGGCCGTGTCACACCTGCCGTAGCGAATGACACGGCCAAGCAAATAATTCATACGGCCGTGTCATATTTCTGAAGAAGCCGTGTCACACACCCCCTTAGCTAATGACACGGCCAAGCATTTTATTCGCACGGCCGTGTCAGCTTATCGAAGAGGCCGTGTGCTTGAAATTTCAGAATTTTTTTTATTTTGGGCTTGAGGTCTGCGGCCCATTTGTTATATCTGAGTGCCCATGCAGCTTGATTAATGAGGAGCAGTCGAATATATATATTCAGGAGGCATCAGACACAAAGGGTGGCCCTGAAAAAAATATACTCTCATCCTCACACACACTCAAATACACACTAGCTAGGATTTAATACTTTCTTAGTTAAATTTTGTTGGATTTCAAGTATTGTTGAAGATTCAAATTGTATTCACTCTCATTAGGTGATTTTTACCATTTATATTAAATTTTATTGGATTTATTTTAATGGTTATGATTTATTGTTTTTATTTTGTTATGAGCTTCTTTGATATGATCATGATTGGCTAAATATTTGGTGTTTGGGTGTTTGGAATTATGTGGGCGATTGATTACTGGAGTGATTTTGTGATTTTATCCTAATTGAAGGTTAGATGATTATTAATGAGAATTATTTGATCAATTGTATGATTTTGCTCTTTTAATTCATATGAATTGATTGTTTGTTGCAACGAGAGTTGGATAGACATTTTATTTCGTATGGGTGTGAGTTGAATTTTGTGATTTGAGTTAATATTGAGTTATCGCAACAAGAGTTGGGTAATTTCATTAGAAAATTCATTAATATACATTAATTGCTTAAATTAATATTTAGGTAATTAGTGGGGGGACAAAAGGTGGGGCACCTTAGTATACAAGTGGAAAAGCACGCTAGGATTTCTCTTAGGCTCGTGTGATTACCCGGGTGGGAAAGGGTGAACTATTCCTATAACAATCTACATGCTTAATTGATGCGTTATTCCTAGGCTTATCCAGTACGGTTTAATGAGTTATTTTATGTGATTGCTCCTATCTCTAACCAACAAAAGGGATAAATGAACTTGTCGACCCGTTAATCGATTACCCCATAAGGAAAAACACCCGAGCACATTTGTCTCATCTTGCTATCTTTGTTGATTTTTCTTGTGCTTGCTATTTTCATTGTCTCCTTTAGTGATTTCTTTGTTCTATTTTATTTGCTTTCTCTAGTTGATTATTCTACTTGTTGAGTTATTATATTTTAGTTAATTGGGAACAAGATCATTCACTCTACAATTGAGCACCGACATATAGTATTAGGGATACACTTGCCACTAATCCCGTGGATTGATAAATTTAACCGGGCACTTACTAGTACTACACGAACTTCTTATACTTGAGAAGTAAGTGTTGGAAAACACGTGTCAGTGCTTGATCAATTCTCTTGGACACGTCAATCCGGACTTGATTAATTACTTCCTTAAGCACGCACGTCGATTATTTCATTAACAGGAATGACAATCATTTATAGTCACTTCTTTATAATCAATAATGCATTTGATAATGCATCTAGCAAATTACTTGCTAATTATTGCAAGTTTATTTTTCTTTGAACTTCTAGTTCAATATAACTAGTGCTTAAGTCTAAATATTTAAAGATCTTTTTCATTTAGAAAAGATTCTTGGCATTCATTTAGTTTTATTTTTAATCTCCCCTTAATGCCGAGAAAATGATCATCATCAAATGTGCAATCAACAAACCGGGCTATAAATTGATCCACTATCAAAGGTTCTAGGTATTTTACGATAGATAAAGATACAAAATCAATGTGTATACCTAGATTCCTTTTTGGGCCCATTCAGGTGCGCTTTAGAAGTAATATAGGAATATATATTGCACAATTAAATATTTGCAGATAGAAAATGATTATTGTTTTCAACGCACTAGTTAACAAAAAGGAGTAGTAATAATATATAGTAGGTCGGATTTGAGTTAGAATGACTACGTATAAAATTTCATGCCCCAAGCATGTAGTAGTTGAGTTGGAATTTTTATAATAACTTATATTGCGATTAATTTGATGCATCACACTAGTGATTCAGCTAGGCCCTTCCGGTCGTGGAATTAATGGACTTAATGTTTTACTTTGATTTTCTACAGTTATATAATAAAAATATTAAATGTCTTCAACATGAGCTGGTTGTCATTGACATTATCTATTCGAAAGAATTGAATTGACAATTTGAGAATTGAGACAAAAGCTCAATGATTTTACAATAAATTGTGCAAAAGTAGTATGATATGTGGATAATAAACATATATAAGTTAATCGTGTAGAAGAACCAATTATGGTCATAATTTAATAAATAGTCCGGAAACTATATGTGTAGTCCACAAAATCTCCATTAAATTGCTCATAAAATATAAGAGATTTAATTCCAACTTTATTATGAGAGAGTCATGTTGTAAATTTATAATTAGACATACTTCTCAAACAAATTCATTTATAGAAGGGTTTATGTTATGTGACATAGTATGATCAATTACAATAGATAAATTCGACAAAACATATTATATTTTGGATGGACAAACTGTTGCTGCTATAATTTGAAATGAATATAAATTAGATATTAAGATCGCTATTCACCTCTTTCAAGAGATTGAATGTTATTGTTGAATACAAATTGAAATCAAAGTGTCTCCCACGCTTCAAGCGTTCTTTAGATTCATTAGCATCTAATATTGTATCTTTCGTAGACATTAATTTTTACCAGAATATTTACTACAAATATGTGATTTTGTAACTCTTCTGAAGTTATTAAAGATGTCTGATAATATATGATAAAATATATAGCCGTTACAACATATATATAAGAATCAAAATCATAATTACTCATTTTCTTTAAAGTTATCAAAATTTTATTTTAAAAGATTATCATTGTACATGCTCATGTTTGCTTCAGACAAACTAGTATAATTAGATTCGTTTAAGGGGCTTCCGATCTCAACTATCTCAATAATTCTCTTAGCCTTCGCCAAAATTCTTATGTATCAATTTATGCCATTATTAGCTGACATCATTTATTCACTTAAATGATCTTTCAGGGTTAAGCAATATGAAATCTTTTCAATAAGATATTCAATTTTCTCATTCTTATTGAGATAGTGTTAGAGAATAATTTGTATTTTTGCCTTCTAGACAAAGATAAATTCAAAAATTCATTACAATTGTCCCATTTAAGTCAAATAAAAAAAAAAAGTGAATCTCATTGTTGAAAACTCAACAAATAGTTATAATTATTATGTGGAAGTTTGATTAAATTTTATGAGTAATATCAGATATTTGATCTAATGTCCTAAAAAGTGAGAAATGTACAAATAAATTGTGAAAAAAAAAAATCTCACATGTAAAAATAATTAATTCAGTACCCTTGTTGAAGCTCTACTGGAGCCTAGTAACTATTGTTGTGATACTTACCTTCTTTTCAATCAAAATTTTATAAAATATACTATCTTTTCAGGATAGTATGTGGTAGTACTTTCTACCAAGCACAAAATATTATTTTTTTACATAAACTTAGTGTCTTTAAAAAAATGAATAATCAGTAAAATAAAAATATTTTTAACATGATAGTAATATGGGTATATTACATTCAAGTTCATAATTTTCATCCCTCTTTAAAATAGGTTTACCAATACAAATTGATTACAGATATGTACACTTTCATTTACATATATAACTATATATATAACTCATGGTGTTTTCTCTCTCTCTCTCTCTCAAATCTCACGCACATTTCTCTCTCTTTCTAAAGTTGTAAAATAAAAAAATAATAGTGTTTCAGGAAAGGGGCGATGGCGGACGTGCGACGGCGGTCAATGGCAAGCGACTGACGGGAACTTGAGTAGCAAGATGAGAGGGAAGGGCGATCGGCACTGGGGGCGACCGTTGGAGAGCTTTCGACAACGAGATTAGAGTTACTCTCACAATAGACTGGCGGGCGTTGGAGAGAGTTCAACGATGAGATGAAAGAGAAGGGCGATCAGCACTGTGGGCGACGGCAGATGTGCGATCGGCACTGGGGGCGACGGCGGACGGCCGACGCGCCTCTCTTTGTGCCCCTCTCTGTTTTCTTTCCACCGCCACCGCATTAGCGTTGTCTCTGTTTTCGCTCCACCGCCACGGCAATGAGCCTGTTTCGATCTATTTCTTACCAGCGATGAAGAATGCACGCAATGAAGGAACGCCAGCACAAATCCTACTTCGATTCAACGGAGATGAATCGGCAACACAAATCCGAGGGCGATGAAACGGCAAGTGGCTCCCCATATCAAGCTTAACACTCGTATTTATAGCTTCAGGGTGCAAGGACTAAAATACAAATTTTCAGAGCGAGATCATTTCAAATTAAATTTAGAAATTGCAACCTTCCACCCCCAAAGTGCGTGTGACGAAAATTCAAAATTAGGTATAACACATATGTGCTACAGTCGTGCTTGTTTCCCATAAAATCTATGATGGCATGAAAGCTAACATCTCAAAAAAGCAAGATTGATGTGACAATCATAATGTCACTAGTCGCAAGCACACTCACGCCACCGTCTCCAAAGCCAGGTCAATTTAAAGAAGTGCATCTGACACCAACAAACGCCACAACACACCACTCTTCAAATCCAATTCACCCCTCATGACAACCAGAGGCATAACTAGGAGCAATTGTTGTGGTCATAATAATTTGGAGCCACTAATCCATTTCAGATCCGATTCTACGGATAACCCGGAGAGAAGACAGGTCCCGCCTCCACAAGGCGAGGCCAACATAACAAAGACGAAGGCATTAATGTTAACTCGTCATAACCAAAGGGAGAGCCAAGAACCTTGCAGCATCAAGGCTCCGAAGCCAGGATCAAGCATGAAGTCGAAGTTCTGGGCAAAACCCATACGAATTATCTAGAAACTCATGTGGTAGCGATGGTAGTTATAAACTATACTTGCCAAGGATAAAGCACATAGATGCAGTAATAACTCCTAAAACATAGCATAAGAGGCCACACAGCCTTAGCCCGGTGTCAAGACACACATCTGTGTACGGACAACCGCTACCATTGATAGTGGCTCCAACTGTCTAGATCTAGAGTCAACTGCCTAGATCATGGGATAAATTCCCGAACAAATCATAATCTTGTTCCTTCAACTATGTAGATTTTACACTATAAATAAGACATCAAGCTCTACACTGATAGACCTAACAATTCTTGGTGTTCTTATCTTTTCTACACTAATCGTCCTTGGATATCTGAGAATTGATGTTGTACTAGATAGCTAACCACAAAAAATATCATAAATCATCATTACGACTCCATTGCTAGAAATTGGACAAGTAGTAGAGAATAAACAAGATTTGATGAAATTTTCATAACTCATATCACAATGTGTATACATACATAAGCCTTTAAAAACTAATACAACTTCAAAAACAAGGCAGAACCGAAAGCCAACCCTATGGTCAAGTTTTATCAAGCCCGACCACATACGATAAAGCAACATATGGGATACCACAAGCTATGATCCCATGTATTACAAACAATTTTTATCAGAAGGGATAAAATAACCTTTTCAAGATGTACTGACATAGAGCACAGGAACCAGCCCAGCCAATTTCCCGTCCCTCCCAGGCCTCTTCTTCTTCACCTGTAGCACCAACACAACATTATTACAATGTTCAATTGAACTTGTACGCTAGCGTGGAACATCTTATAAGATGTTTAAGCGTTTATAAGCTCCTTAAAGGTGTTCGAGTAAAGTTTCTATATTTCATCCCGAATAGGATATAGGAGCTTAGAAGTTGTTCTTTAAAGAAAGAATTTCATCTCATCTAAAACCTCAAACTTGTAAAGATGTGTGGAAATATCAATTGGGCTAGATTCTCGACTCTACCCTCGGGAGAGGAGACCATTGAGCGGACAACTTTTAATATGGCAGAATTGCTTTCCGTGGGAATTGAACCAGGATGTGGGTATGAGCAAACGACTCCAAAACTAGGAACTAATTTCATCTCATCTAAAAGCTCGAATTTGAAAGAAGATGTGGAATTAATTCATGTATATTAACTTCCTAACATTTAAAAGTAGGGAATTATCATGTTATTTCTAAAATATGACCTTAATGGCCAAACAACAATTACACAAGTTAACAGAAGCCAAGATAGTAAATTATGGCACTCATAATACTCAAAAGACTTCAGGATGCAACACAGAGGTAACACACTCTCCACATTACTTATAGTTAACATTCATTTAAGTGTATCAACTTGCATTATACTTACATAATACCAGCCGTCTACTTCATCCTCAATTTCAACTTCTTCATCAGCGGTAAGACTCAGCTGCATAAATAACACCATCAAAAAGGTAAAGATTTAAAATAATACACAATAAGATTCGTCACAGCTTAGATTCCATTACAGATCAACTGAAATTCAGCACAAAATCACACTTGAATGAATAAAAAATTGATTTCACCTCATCATCACCACCAGCAGTGAAATCATAAAGTGCTGTCCCGAACTGTGGAATTCCTGAAGATGGTCGCTTTTCATCAAAACTTTGGGATCCAGCTAATGGATTATCAAATGAATCGTGTCTTTGACGATCAGGTGATGAATATGGAGGAGGTTCTTCTCGTATCTGCAAAAATTCATCATTAGACACTTTTTTATGCAGTCTTACTAATCAACCGTGATAAAAGAAAGGTGTTCATAGTATCAAACCGGGGAACTTGGGCCCTCATATGCACTGTATCTACTTCCACCTGACCTTTCCTGCATAAGCAATTCAAATGTGTCATTTCTTAGAGCTTGAAAAACTTTATGCCAACTGTGAGTGATAGATCTTTATTAACCAGCTGGAGAGGGGATATCAAAGAGTCAGAATGATATGCTTAGCTTCCATTGTACAGCTGTAAAAGCTAATTAGTAGGTTCTATACTTAGAAATAGATTTATTCTACAAAATACTGTAGTTTAGGATTTAATCAAACTTTTGAAGCAAAGGTTCTATAGTTGTATTTCTCTTCATAACTCATACTAAAAATATAACATATATGCATGCTTCAAGTCCTGAATGAAATGCAATGTTGCAACCAGGAGAAAATCACCCGCTTTTTTTGGCTGATTCTCAAACAAAACTATAACCAATATAACATAGAAGCAAAAGGATTTTGATGGATAACCTCCCACACCTTGGAGTTTGAAGACCCATAAGCAGATGGTTTTGAACTGAACAATGACGGGTAGTTCATTCCTCCAAAGTGAGAGGATATTGATGTCTCGACGGATCCTATTGAATCTGGGGATGAAGACCCAGATGATCTTGCATCATATTCCTGAAGCAGAAAAGCCAGATATATAACAAAAGGCTGTTTACCCAGGAGAGAGTTAAAAGACAAGACCATGCAACAGAGCAATACCCCTAATTCTGTTGTTTCCAGGAGAGTCTTTGCCCACATATCATCATAACTCATAGAAGGTCTGGAAATAACGTTATCTTCCTCTACATCAGGGGCATCAGTACCAGCACCAGCTAGAAATTCATTAACCTAATGTGCAACAAATAACAAATAATTTGTCGAGTATATAACAAGAGTTTCATATAAAGGGAGGGAGTACGCTTGGTAATATGTTCCTAAAGAGTAAAGACAGAAATTTCAGTACAATCAGGATATTAACTTTGCGAGAATGTTTCTCCAGTTGACATTGTCTAATTTATTTCGCCACATTTCCTTATTGGCTAAAGCATAGTGCCCAACCTCTTTCTGTTTTATCTTGTTTAGTGTGAAGACAACCAAACAGGTGAACTGGTGAAGGAGGAAGGCGATACCCAATCAGTGCAATTTCACATAATGTATATTACATCTGTTCACAATTTACCGTCCTCTGACTATATCAAAGCAAACTGCATCACTTAAGATAGAACGCGAAGGGAAACCCCTCGAATTACAAATAAGATTAGTTAAAACCTTGTGAGAAGAATAAGGTTATTTTTCTCAACACTTGGAAACCTTAAAGGCAACTACTGAAAATTTCTTTTCTCAAAAAACTGTAGTTTCATTGCTATTATATTGGATAGAGATTTTCATATTAAAACACGATGTTTTATGATAAACTTAGAATTCCTAATCTACATTCGAATTAAAATTGTGTGCTCTTTATCTATAATCCTTAAACTACCAAATAAGCAGATGATAAGCAGGCCCAACTTGTTGAAGATATTACTGTACTTCCCCGATAAATATTTGTTGGTTTCCTAATAAATCCCATTTACAGAATTAATAACAGCAATTAATTTCATGAAAAGTGGTGGACGTGAGCCTCTAGCAAAGTAAAACTATCCAAAGGCAGTAATGCCTTAATCTTTAGATGAAGCAGAAGATAATCCAAGGCTGAAATTTTGATATTGCTTTTCTGGAATATTCTAATTCAAATTACGACCATAGGATTTTTGGACAGGTTCATTGACACTTAGTTCTTACCCTGTTCATAGCAGGTGCACCATCATCAGCAAGATTTGCAGCCCAAAAATTAACTAGGTCATCATCAAGTGCACCTGGCTCATCTGACTTTGTTTTGGTAGATTCATAGATAAGATCAGGAACCCTCGTCTTGGAAGTTTCATAAATGAGGTCAGAAATCCCAGTTGCTACAGCAGGATCACTGAATCCCGTAGATGCACTTATATTATGCCGAGTGCGATAGATGTCAATGAGTTTTGCACTGTTATAAAATCAAATAAAACAAGAAATAGTGAGATTGATTTTTCACCAACTGACTGCCTTCCATTTAATAGCACATCAACACTTACTTGGAAACACAAACATTATCATCTCAAATTGTAAGCCAAATATTGGAAGAATGAAGAAGGAATTCAACTGGCCACGGAAAGAATAGTTTATGTTTAATTGTTTATGCGAACACACATTATCCAAGAAATATTTGTTAGAAAGTATTTGCACGTTGCAAGATACTCTAAATAGTAGGGAGAAATGTGGAAATATGCAACCGACGCAAAGAAGAAAATATTTGTCTAGCTTGATGCATCATAAACGTCGAGTTTATATAACCAGCTGTGAGTAATTTAACACAACAGAATTGCTTTATGGGTAAAGGGTATTATGTTCAAAAAACCACAAGTTGAACTTGTACAACCCTAAGATACTTTGGATTACAAGATGAAGACACAAATGAGCCACAGATAAATAGCTAGTTGAAGCAAAAACTAAAAGGTTTAGTAACAATGTGTGAGCCATATCGCTATATACAAAGTGATCTCAAGCACTAAAAATCCACAGTAGACCATTGTTCATATAAACTAGGCCTCTCCACATTCCTACAAAGTGGACCTCTTCCTCAACTCTAATAACGTAGAAGCTTAACAGAATGCCATGGAGGCATTCACACCAGTCATCGCACCTAGCACCAACATTGGCAAAAGAACAGCTCCTCAATTTGCTGCTTAAGAAGTTGACTATCTTAACAAATCTTTTTTCAATTTTTAAGCACTACAATAGCACTCTCTCTACTACCCATTATGCAAGTAAACACAATTCTAAAATCATCAGCTGAAAGGTAAAGCTGGAGAAAAAGTACCTTGTAGGGCCTAAGGGCAGATATTTTGCTCTTGGAACATAACAAAAGAGCGAGACAAGATCTAGCAACCTCTCATGAGTCTCGTACAGCTTTTTAAGCTCTTCATCTGTCCATTCCTTTTTGGCATTGTCGTGATTGCGCATCTCCCTGAACATTTCAGGACAGAAGTTAATATTCATCAATATAGTCACAGCTGAAAAAAGTAGCAAAATTATTTCCTTACTTTATAAGTTCATCTTGTGCACTATACATTTCATCTAGGACTTTCAGCATGGGACTTATTAAAGATCCAAGGCCTGTACCACTAGCTCCCTGATCTTCACCATTACTAGAATGCATATCTGAAAACTGAGACTGTACACCACCCTGAGCCAAAGTATGCAAAAATTCATAGATCTGTAGCCTATAAGGCTCACCAGATCTAATTGCCATCGTCGTAAGAGCTTGAGCAGCTACAATGCGAATCTGGAAGACAAACAGTAAAAGGAAAAAAAATAGTTAACCTTCCCTTCTACTTGATGAAGCACTTGAAGTAACTTGTACCTTCAACCATTTTTTTAAACATATTTGATACATCTATCCGCAGAAAAGTAAAATACCAAAACCTTACATAGTAAGCCACCTTGCATGCTCTTTTATTGATAGGACACACAAGATCATAAACCAATCAAACTAGGTAATTCAGCATAAGTTCATTTAAGTTGAGTTATCTGTAAAAGTTAGAATTGTCATTAACTCTGTATACACATACGAAGAACCTCAAAGTAGTCTCAGATAAAATTGTAGAGAACACGAAGGGTCATAATAAACTCAAGCTGCTCCCACCCAGAAGTCCCACTTCACAAGTATAAACCAGGTAAAATCTTCCTCTTAACATCTGTTTGGTGAAAATTTTAATGAAACAATAATTAAAGGTTGTCGGTGTTTATCATGCACATGGTAGCTAGAAGGTGAAAGGAAGGGACTCTTATGTTGAACTTGTCAGTTATTCCCAATCAAAGTCAGAAAGGAGGTCTCATTAGGTAATCAACATTTTTGGTTATAACCCAGAAATGACGTTTTGTGCGCATAGTTTGTGAATTGATAGCAGCCTCCAATAACCAGTAATGGAAATATTTCCAAAAGCAGCAGATGTTTCATAAACCATTGCTGGATCTTGCATAAAATGTTCAGATATACACACATTTCAATAGCTGCATTAAATGGATGAAAAGGAAGGTATAAAATACAAACCTCCCAGCTACCACTGAAAGCACACCTTTGAAGTCGAGTCAAAGCACCAGCTAATGTAGGATTACGAGAGCTGGCAGCAGCAACCATTTTATCTGCATCTAACATCATTAGTGCAGTACCAGGTGGGGTGGCTGACTCCCAGGCATATTCAGAAGCAGCATAATTTGCATTTTCTCCAAGGAACCAAACCTAAATATGGTTGAAAGATACATTAAAACATGACAAAATTAATGCATATGACTGATAGTTATAGACTAAATATTCAATCATATATTACTAAAGCATATTACTTACTGCTGCTTGAACTAATCTCTGCAATGCAAGAGCTGATTTTGGATCAGAGGCAGACACTTTATCAATTGAGGTAAATCTCAAGACTGAGCCAGGTTGAGGAGGTGGTAAATCAAGAACTATAGTGACAGCCTCCAGAGCTGTGTGTTTTCCATCAGGTCCAGCTCCAACTAAACAAGTCTAAAGAAAACATAAACTATTAAGACAAAGATTTGATGAGAAATAATACATAAACTGCTATGCATGCCTTGACAGGATCATTTAAACATACCTTCCACAAAAGTTGAAGAACATCAGCATCTATCTTTCCTGGAACTTTGGTCGCAAATATTCTAGCAATTTCAAGAAGAGTGACTGCCATATCTGGTGTTGCCTAATAAATCACAAATAAGAAAGTGGAAGATGTAAGAACAAGGCATGTCCATATGCTAGAGATTTGAGAAAGAATGAACCTAAGCTACAATCAAGAATGATTCAAAGAGCACAAGTGTACAAGAAAAGCGAAAGTGGTGATATACTTCCAAGTTCCAAAACAATGAGGAAAGAGTCAAAAGCCATCAAGCAGTAATTATTATGAATGCAGGAGTATAAAATTATTTGCATCAACAGTTGTATCAAATCACCCTAACATAAATAATTCTTTATTTTCTATCACAAATCTAAAATTACTAAAAAAAGTCATCTAGATCATACCTAATATGATCAAAAAGGGATTTAATATTATAAAATGTGAATACCTACCAGGCTATCCACGGAAAACAACAGGAACAATAAAACTAAGGAACTTGCCCCCAAAAATAAAATCAGCACAAAATATTGTACACCACAGAAATGCCAGCAAGGAAAACAACTGTGCAGGCAAGCAGACTACATATATGTTACAACACATATGCTGGGGCGTTGTTGCATGCTTTTTTTGCAAAAGCAATAGTTGGGGAGCATCTCCAAACTACTCTACTGCCAAGTGCCAAGTATGAAATCAGAGGAATCTGCAGCTACATTGCAAGAAAAATTCTTTTCACGGACGTTTGTTTCAATCAAATCCACCCAAGCTCCTAAACAGTCAAAAAAATTGCTCCAAATCATCACCTGCTAGCAATCATTATACTAGCATCTGCGCTCTTACCAAATCCGGCCCCATTTTTTAAACGTCTCAAGTGGCCTAACGAAATGAGGCATTAAGTAGATTATGTAATACTCTTCCATTCTATAGAAGTACACGAGAAAGCCCATACGATATAACCCAAGCTAAGATGTAGTCTTGTAGACATTCTCAAAGTCGCTGTATAGGTAGCTAATTTTAAAAAACCAGATCAAGCCAACAACTGAAACATAAAATTGGAAACTTTGGTGATCCAATAAGCACTTGCAAAAAGCTAATGCACTAAGGAGATGTTAGCAAACTCAAGTGGAGAGGGCAGAAGCACTTATTTTTAAAGCTGCACTCTCACAGCTTTAGCTTCAGAGAAGTTCACTTGTGTTTGCAAACACAACCTAATTCTACAACTAATTCACCTGAAAAACAAGGGTGTGCATAGCTCAAATTCTTTAATGGCAATGATAACGGGTTTGATTGAAGAGTGTGATTGGTGAGGCCCGGTGTCCGAGAAAAGAACCAAGAAGAAGGTTTTATTGAATAATGATAGGCTGAGAATAAGTACAGGAAATAATAGTGGGAATACTCGCACCCATAAAGTTACACAAAATGTGATATGTCAATAATACCTTAATATACACATCTAATTCCATTCACCCGTAATTTGGAACGAAAAGCATGGTCACTGTCAGCCAATTCAACAGAAGGAACATGGAACTATTTGTCCAGTTGGCTTCAACCGAAAAATTAAGGAACTGTTCGGTCAATTCCAACCGAACAGTATGCACAGTTCGCAACAATTTAACCTCGTCGCTTCCTAGCCAAATTCTAATTTTCAATGTAATTCAACCACAAAGCATATTCATATGTTTTATATACTCTTATAATATTACAAATAATATCAAAAACCAACATAGATTCAAGTATTTTTATTATTAGACTATAAACCCCAGAAACTTGAAAGATCACATGCATAGCATTAGCAAGAAGAATAAAAGTGTAGAGTCTTGTTTCCTTTGAATCCTCTAATCATATCCATGGTGTTCGTTCAAATAATGCACCAACAATCATGTTCGAACAAAGTTTGAAGTGCACTTTCTTTGCAAGAGAAACACATGTAGAGAGGGAGGGCTGGGAAGAGTTATTTTCTTTGGTTTAAGGGAGGGATAGAATAGTTCTGAAATGGGATATGTATAGTAATGTAGATTAGTTTTTAAATAATAACAGAGTGTGAATTAAAGTTTAAGAACTGTGTAGAGAGAGAGAGGAGAAAGAACTGGTAATGAAAGAGGGGATTCTGAGGGAGGGACAGAATAGTGGGAGTATAACGATTGGGGTACGAATAAAGTTCTATGGGGTGTGAGTAGGGACATTATTTCCCCAACAGGACCTGTGATCCTGTCCCCCAGGACTAATTTATTGGAATTATGATATTTGATACCCTTCTATCTCACGGACGCTTTATTTATAGCCATTACAGAAAATAATTAAGGAAATTAGTAATTATTGTCCATGGCATATGCTATTGAGATCTATCAGCGAAGTATTTAACAAAAATGGGGGAATTTTTAACTATACGAGGGACCAATGTAACCAAGCATTACCAAATGGAATGAATACCCCCTAACTCTCATTTTCCAATCTCTAATACACCCAGACCAAGTAAGCAAAGTTATGCTCCATGTAAGGAAATAATATAGAAAATAAGCTTGAAAGTTGAGCAGAGTATCAAGGCTTATGTCATCACACATCACTAACCACAACCAGCTAGATCACAAACTCTTAGAATTTAATACTCAGAACTAAGAGAAAAATAAGTAGCATCTCATGTTTAGCAAGCAAATATGAAGGTCCCTAATTATTTCTTATTTATTTCAATTTGCAAAGTGAGGTCAAAGCAAAAACCCTGTAAAAAGGATGGTTTAGAACAAAGATGTGATTAAGAGCTCAAGTGACAGAAAAACAAGTTAGACCCGGAGCCAAAGAGTAGAAAAGTATTGAAAGAGATTAATTGCTGTCTTTCCAGGCCTAGTGTACCTTGAAACGAGCATGCAACGTGAGCAATATATCATTCAATAAAGTTGCTGGCCAAGATGGATCTGAGAGCTCAGATGCAATTATGGATTCCAGTTCATCAAAAGATTCGTAAGGACTTTGCATCCATATCAGTGCTTTAATCACCATTGCACGCACATAAACGCATTCACATGCAACAGTTGTACGCACAACTTCCATTAGTGAAGCCAATAAACTTGAAACTGTATCCTTAGAACCCATCCCACTGGATATTGAAGGAACTCTACGAATACCTAGCAGCAATAGTAGATATAGAAAAATACACGTTATAAGAGGGGAAGTGAAAAGTTATGAAGCAGAGTAATTCAACATCAAATGCAAAAGTTAATTAGAACAGGTTTATATGCATCAACATGCATTTAAATTGCCCTCCTTATAATTATTAGCATGTTCTGCAGAACCAAATGAATGAACAATGCATTTCGAGAAGCAGTTTTCAAGGAGACATGTAATCATATCATAATTTCAACCATATGAAACTAATTTCAACCATAAGGGAATTTATGTACTTCGTATAAACAGTGGGAATAAATATTTATACAAGCATCAATTGATTTCTCACTAACTCTAGAATGAAGGTTCAGCATCAAGCCCAAGGACACTACTCATACACATGAAGGAAATAATAAATTAAGCCAACTTGGCCCAAAAGGCAAGAAAACTAATTACAAATTAAGAGGAACTCCAGAGTAAGTCCGACTGGAAAGGGCTACTTTTTCTCAAACATCCTTATTTTGTTTACTTTCTTGTTTTTCATAGGAAATGCATATAAACATTTCCACCCAATTCCTCTCTCCAACTCTTTCCCCTTCATAATCATCTGCTTCCCTCCACGAGTCCACCCACCCCCAGCATAATACATCATTTAATTATATTCTAAGACAAATATTTATATTAGCTCTTCTGAATAGAATAAAACAAACCCAAAAACATAAGACACATAATCTAGATCATAAATCCGACACAATTCATTTTGTTATTCAGTATTAGCATGGTCCTTCATTTTGAATTTATAAATGTGTTTTCCCTTCTAACAATGACATAACAAGTATGAATTACATCTACTTCAAAGTCAGAGTGCTTGCAGCTTGCATGTAAAATGCAGATAAAAAAAATACCTTCACAAGAGCAGGAGAAATTATCCAAGTCACATAAATACCTCATGATCATTTAGCTATATATGTAGTGTGACCATTTTGTTCAACCACCAGCAGTACAATGGACATTATTACCAGGATAGTACAGGGAACAAAATACTACCTTCAGATGGTGCAGTTGGATTTACATCTGGATCAAACGAGTCACTATTTTCGGAAAGAGTATTAACGTCAGTTCCTTCATCAATATCCTGTAAACCTAATGAAAATGCTGCCGCACGACTTTTTCCCATCTCCTGAACAATCCTTGCTGCTGCATGCAATACAGGTCTAGAGAAACTTCGGAAAGAACTTTCCAACCTGTAAATAAAGGGCAAAAAAGCAAGTAATGCTCAAAGCTCGAGCAAAACTACTATGTAATGCTCAAAGCTAATGCAAGTTTATAATTATATACATACATATATATATATATATATATATAATAGAGATATGTAGAAATCTTTTGCCTGTGCGCATTATGCATGTAGGCAAGCTTTTTTTGTCTGATGAGTGACAAAATTTTATTGCTCAGAAAGATTAAGGATGGCGAATCCCAACAATTTTTACAAAGAAACACAACAATTTTAGTTGCATGCATGCAATCATATTAAAAGTAAAAAAGGAAATGACCTCCGCATGACAAGTTTGATCAGTGGTTGGGGTCGCCTAGTCTTTGAAGATTTATCTTTGGTAGCTTTTGGAGCATCTTTTTCATCAGAAGCCAAGCCCTTTACAGAAGGAGTATCTGGAACCTTGAGAATTTCTCTACTTAATCGATACCATCCAGCAGCTCTTTCCTCAGTCCTGAATTGATTTTCAAAAAATTTACCAAAAGATAACCAGAGGCTGTCAAATAAAAAAGCCAAAAGAGAAAAATTATAAATGCAAGTGTACTCGTGTACCTTTCAGAATTATCAAATTTACCCAGTACACAAAGTATGGCCTCAAAACAAACTCTTTCGCTGGGATCCAAGAGAAGTTGATAGAGGACGGTATTGAACTGAGACTTCACATCTGGACGTTCTGTAATTTCAACCATATGAAAATTACATCTGATATAGTAGCTTAGAATCTAAACTGCAGAATGAAGGTAAAAGTTTGGAACTAATTCCAAATATTGTACCATCTAATGCTCGAGCTCTGGACACCGTATGACATAATTTAGCTAGTGCAACTCTGGCAAGAACATCATGCAAATGGAGGACATCCTGCAAAGCCCCTGATTTGTAGAAATTCTGATAAAGTTGATAGTATAAGGAAATTCAAGGTGGTTTCACCCAAAAGATAAAAAAAAATTAAGAAAAAAGAAAATAAGAAGGACAAAAGCCATGGAATATCAGACATACCCCCAGGTTGGACATGTGTTCCTGCAAACACCAAAAAGTGTGAAGGTTAAAAGATAATCAAAAATTTCGAACTTAACCAAATCGCTTAGACGAATATAATGTCATACTAGTAGTGAGGTAATTATATAGCTAGGTACCTGATAGCAAAATAATATTGTTTATCATTCGTGGAAAAAATTTATATACTTAACAGTAACAAAACCAGATCATTTAAAAACTAAATATGATTTACTCGCTTCCATGCACAGTGGGTAGATCGTTAATATTTTGTATTACTTGAATTGGCTATAACCCTTGGTCACTTTCTTCCACAATAAGTATGGGAGTCTTGTACACATATTCCATAGCTATTTTCTTTTAAGTGTAAAAGAAGCATGTAGCTTGAGTACCAGATATACGAAACGGTGAATTGCTAAAGAAACTTTGCAAGATTTAAATATGTTCCACCATTTGATAGTTATATTGCCAAGTACGTAAAACACCATTAACAGGTCAATTCAGGTTGTAACAAACCAATAAATGTTGGAGCAAGACTCAATGAAACTTCAAAGTGATTAGTTGATTACTACCTAACGCCATTGCAACTGCATAAGGGTCTTTTGAGGCTAATTCAGATAGTATCTCCAGTGCATGCCTTACTGCTACTGGGTCAGAGAACAAAACACTGCATGATATGTAAAATGTATTGGGGATTATAAAGGAAGAATTTAATATATGATGTTCTGACTGACTACATGGACATATAAGTAAAACTTGAAAATGTAGCCACAATATAATGATAGAGCACGATTAGCCACATAAACATTTATAATTTTGATCCAATGGTCCAAAGAAACTAATAGTTCGTGACGCTTAAAAAACAAAACATTCTGAAGCACAAATACGAATCCTCTCTCAGCCCCTTACACAAACTTCACAATAAGTTATTTAAGGACAGATATTTTCTTCCTCACATCATGTCTGAACAACATAAGAGCCTTCATATGCTAATGATCAAAATTTTCATTGCTAACGCCAATTGCTGAATTACAACTCTCTACAAGAAGGGATGAGATTTGTCCATTATCATGTGTCTCTTTAATTCTTATGGTTTCGAAGATTAAGTCACGCACTCTAAAGTTCCTTTTGTTGCGTATTGTTCTTCACCAGCAACATTAACTGTTTTGAAGAGTACTAGACAGTTTAGAGAAACTTCAGCAAAAAACCATCATTACATAACAATGAAGGCGCACTGGGAAAGATAACTAACTGTCCCACTGAAAAATGAGATCTAAAACAAATTTTTATTCATGGTGAGTACATTATTAGAAAATACTCCCTACGTCCCAGGGGAATTTGCACCCCTGGGATTTCACGTTTTTTAAGAAAAATATATTTTTTAAATAAAGTAGTGGCATATAGGTAAATATGTGTATAGTAATGTGAGTGTGCATACAAATCAATGTTTCTTTTTTTAATAGTGTGCAAATTTGTGTGGGACATTCAAATAAAGAAAATGTGCAAATTCCTATGGGACGGAGGGAGTAATAAATTACTTAAGTTAAGATTGTGAATGTATACTGTCTGCAATGTACGTAAAGTAAATGAAGATGGCCAACATTGAGAAAGATAAAAGAGAGCAGAAAGCTTCGTCATATGAATGATTAAGAGGGCAAATGACAACAGCAGATTAAGCCACAATGAGCAGTAATAATACAAGACAGGCCTTAGAATTCTGTTGCACAACTGTTTTGTAATTTAAATCATCAGTAAAATACAATAAGCTGACCCTTGTACAGCACGGTGAAGAAATGCAGGATTTCCTGGATCTAGTGGGAGTCTTCTCAAAGCACTTAAGGCTGCATATTGCAAATTGCTCCGGATGATAGCCTGATAATTAACATCCATAGAAAGGTAAAACAAGATCAGCTAATAACATAATAGTCACAATTACGCTAAAAGACTTGAAAACAATTTTTTTTGGACATAAATAGCCATCAACATAGATCAATTTCAATGACCTCTAAGACAAAAATACAGATACAATTAACAGGCAAAAATAATCACTCAAATTAACTTAAAACTAGAGCAGCAGATAGTTGAACTACATCTCATGCTGTTTTAGAAAAGGATACAACAATTTGGCATTGGGTCAATTGTCCTAGTTTTGCATTGACTGCAAATAAACAAATAAAATTAGATTAAAACACCCCAAAGCCTAATTGTGAATTTCATTAAATTAGCCAATGACACCTTGGCGGAATGATAAAGATCACAATGACATATTTTTCAGGATCACTATTAAGGGTTAGACTAAGAAGGAATATAGGTCGTAGGAGCATAAAGTACATAAATTATCAAGGATATCTTTCTTTACTCATTAAGTTTTCAGCATTGTTTCTCTGAAAATAAATTTACGAACACCACACAGGCATGTGACCATTTGACATTGAGAATTTTCTTATTGAATCGAAAGCATAAAAACTCAAATATTTACACGGGAGTACATATAGAAAAGTCAGAGAAGATAAGCCAAAAAAATGTGGATACTGATGATAATCAGTCACACAAATTCATAGTCTGGGACAACTGGATGTTGGTTCTAGGCAATTTTATGATGACAAAACAATATGCCTGCCTCTGAGTTCAAGTCAACAAAGAAAAAGGCAAAATTAGGAGGTCCTAACTAAGAAAAAAATCAGAAGCAAAAAATTAAACTTATAGCAAAAACTAGACTGTCTTAACATGATCATACCTCCTTATCACCTCCTTTTGTTCCAAATATGCCCTTCTTTCGCTTCTGTGGTTCAGCAACCTGGCAATCAAACAGCTATTATATTATACAGAATACTTTAAGCTTTCATGGTGTTTATCGGAAAGATATCATAACATTAATCTCATTAATATGATAGGTATACCACAGAAAGAACAACAACACAATAACAATAGAAATATAAAACACAGAAGAAGTAAATGATGCAACAATAATAGCAGTTCAGTTATACAGCAACATTAGCAGTCATCTTAGATACAAAAATTCATTTCATTCCAACTGTTAAGCGATAGGAAACAATGAGATCAATTTCATATAAAAGCCACCCTTAAAAAATGGCAAGACTCGACAAAGTTTAGCCCTTTAGTCAAATAGCTCATTAGCTCTTAGGAAACAGAAACTCAAATGGTTACTGCACTAAGAGCATCTCCCTTATAATCAACATCTTAATGCGATGTCCATTTACAAGTGAATCAGACTCCATGTCAAAAGGGGGCGGGCCAACTTTGTTAATCACAGAAAGGAAACAAACTTGCATGAGTTTGCAAGAAATATGATTATATGAATACAAGAAAGACGAAAGGTTATACTCTTGGGATTTCTGGCAGTTCCCATCGCAACGTTGATTGCAAATAAGACAGAATATAATACTAATTACATTTCACTTTCTTAGGATCTCCCACACATACTGCCCCTATTAAGACAATCTGGAGCAAAAGGATAAATACTAATGATTGCCAGGTCAAAAATTTATCAATCAAAGAGTTGGCTTACATATTACTGGAAAAGAAAAGTAGAAGATAGAACATGAATAGCGAAAAAGCAACAATCCGGATGCATAGGTAAAGTAGTAAAAATTATTGATAATAAACAAACCTTATCCAGAATGCTAAAAACAATTTCATATAACTTGGATAGGATATCTGAGCTGCTAGAAGGAGCATAAGTAAGAGCCTTTAGTGCTTGCAGCCTCCGTGCATGAACTGCAAGAGAAATAAAGAAAGTCTGTTAATCTTCAGCTTTTAGTAAACGCTCACACGAAACATGAAGATCTGAAATATTAATCATGAAACATAGAACTATGCAGCCCGCAGCCCCAATTACTTTTTTGGCTCGATCAGTGGATGCTTTTTTTTGTTCTCGTCCTATGTAACTTGTATTTTTCTAATAACTTGTTTCTTACCAGTACATGTATATACATATACATATTTCACAACAGTCATTGACAACAAATTTAATTTAAAATTTACTGCTAATCTTATGTTTACTTGACCAAATGAGTAATTCAAGTAACAAAATTCAAAGGAGGGGTAAGAATTGGCAGCTAGGTTGGTCCCAAATGGCAAATTATATGGCAGCAAAAGATGATTTTGACCAGGAAATGATAGAACTAGCTCCAGTGGTTAAATAAGAAAGCTGCAACACATACAGGCAATTTAAAATAGATAAAAAGCAACACAATGATGAATAGACATCATCAATTATAGCATTAAAATTTTGATTGACAGAGTAAACAGCATCCCAGTCGTTCCTTTGCAAACAAGTATTCAAAATGTAGGTTGCAAAGGCAACTGAAGAACTAATGGTGCAGGCAACTAACATGAATACACAGCCAAATCTCTAAATCATTAAAAAAATCTACGTGTAAAAAAAAAGAAGAAGATACAAACGCAAGGAAGACAGAGCTACAAATACTAGGATAATAAATTCTTGAGTACGTGAATAGTAGTCATCACTCACATTCAACTTCTTCATTTAAAGCCTCTGAAGTTAACTGATTAACTACTCGAGGAACAACATCAGCTCTTGTAACACCTCCAACTGCATCTATGTCTGCCAAAGCATCCCAATTCGGAGTAGGAATGCCACCAGCAGGGCTTAAACCCTGCGAACCAGAATCTGACAGAATTCTTGCCAAGTAGTAATAAACATACCGCAGTACAGTCCTATCCTCACACTGCTGGTCAAGCTAGAGTACGAAAACAAGAGGATAAACATAGTCACTATTTGTTATTTGTAAACAAAACTTTGTTAGCATGAGAAACATGAAATAATACTGGGGAAAATGCACCAGAAGATGAAATAGGCTATGATTTTCCGCTGAAATAAATTCCCTATTCATTACAGGTATGTTTTCAATCTCTACTATATAGCTAGAAGTGCTTCTATATTTCAAAAGCTGGGTCACACCAACTTTGAAAAAAAGCACTTCCAACAGTAAAAATAGAGTTTGCAAACACGTACTACATGGATACATATACATCTTATAAGCATGATAGGAGTTAAGCATAGTTTTGAAAGGCACCCGCAAGGCGCTAGGCACCTTGAGTCTATAAATTGTGATACACATCTCATTTTTAATTAATTATTGTTTAGAATTTTATTTTAAAGTTATGAAATAAATTGGCCCATGGGCTTAGTTTCTTAGGGCTTAAGTTAGGATTAGGGTTAAGAAACCTATTTATTTGCTGCTTGTTTTGTTGTTAGGGGAGATTAATAAGAATTGGTTTGATGCATTTGATATGTTTTGTGTGTTCATGGAATCTAACTTCACAACTTTAAAGTTTATTTCACATTTATATTATTTCCTAATGTTCGTTAGTTGTCTTTTAAGGTATTATTATATGATTTTATGTGGTATTGAAGCTTTAGTTGTGCCAAATATGTTATATAAGTGAAAAACGACAAGAGGTGCACGTCTTGCATCACGGGTGCTAGGACCCCTCTTGCGCCTTGGTGCGCCTCGCGCCTATGGAGTTAACTTAAGCATCTAGGTGCCATACGTAGGACAGCTTTACTGAACAAGACTATTCAGCTTTTCTCCTAGAACACTCACTTAGGTATTCATCCCGAAGCATAGGTACCTTACATTATTGAACAAAAACGATCAGTCATAACCTAACCAGCCCATTTCTAGGGACTAGCATTAAGAATAGGAATATTAACAAATTGACTCCATTTCTCTTATCCAATCACTCATCTTTAAGCTTGATCTTAGGTCATGTCTGAACCTCTTCATACAAACCTTGTGAAAGGACTTTCTAGGATAGGATAATATTACTTCTATCTTTTGGTTATTCTTCTTGAGCTTGTGGCCATATCATTCTAATCATCTCAATTCAAAGCCGTCTTCCAATAGTAATTCTTCGACCAACAAAATTCATGAAATTTTTCGCCATGCTACTGGCTTATATAGTTATAATTTTTAAATTAAAAAAAAAAGGGCAAACCGCCCATCCAGACGAGTGGCAGCAAAAATTAAGAAGCTACTTTTCATAGTTTTTGAAGGCGCACAAAGGAGCAAGAGGGGCCTCTGAGCCCGAGGCACAATACGTGCGCCTTAGGCGATCCTCTTGTCCTTCATTTTCCTGAACATATTTCACATATACTCCCTCCGTCCACGATAAATGGTCTACGTTGCCTTAAATGGTCGTCCACAATAAATGGTCTACCTACCTAAAATGGAAAACTTACAATCATTATTTTCATTTTTTATACACATATACTCACTTTTACACATCACATCAAGTACTTTTTTAATAATTAAATATTTTTTTGTACTAATACATCCACTTTTACACATCAACATCTACTTTTCTTAATAATTATGCATAGCAAGGGTAGTCCAATTTTCATGGACGGAGGGAGTATATTCTGTAGAAAATCATATAAAACCACATAATACTACCAAAAGGCCAATTAATAAAGAGAATAACACAACTTACCATGAAATTAATACTAAAGTAATGATAATAGACTTCATTCACACACATAAATCATCAAAACAGCAGTTATATTAGTCTAATTAACTAGTCCTCATCAAATTCAAAGGGTGCCTTCTCCTCCTCCTCATCACCAAATTCATCATCAGCAATATAGTCCTCTTCCTCTTCTTCCTTCGATTCATATTCATCTTTGTTATCATCTTCATCTATAAGTCTTATAGATGAGTTTTTTACGTTCTTCATCTTGCCCTTGCTCTTATCCACTTGTTTACCTTTGCCCTTTTCTTTAGGCTCCAAGCACTCGAACTACATACACTCGTTGTGGGCTGGACTCGGTGGCAGCAGGCTGGAGACGGCTGGAGGGCAGATGAAAGGCTTGGAGATTTGAAGTGGAAATAACTAAAATGCCAACCCTATATCTTTTTATATATTTTCAGATTTTAAAAAAGCTATAACTAATAGAAGTGTTACTTTTAATTAAAAGGCCTAAAAGTGTTCTTACTACATCTAAAAACTGATCTAAAACATGTTTGACCAAGAGGCGAGCCTAAGGTCACCTTAGGAAAGGCAAGAAAGGCGCCTAAGGCGCGCGCTTGTTAATCTCCGCCTCATTTTGCTCGTTTAAGGTGCTACACCTTGCGCCTCGCGCCTTTTGCGCCGCAGGTGCGCTTTTAAAACTATGCTACTTGTTTGCAAGAATTAATTAAATAATTAGTAAAACAAAAGCTCCATATATTGTTTCATCCATATCTGTTAGTTTTTATGAATAGAACTGAAAATGTAGAGAATATTCGCAACGGAAAAGCATACCATTAAAAGTGATGGGGCTAAAGATGGGTCAACAGAGTTATACACAGCAAGCTTTGGAAATACATGGTGCACCAACTGCCTCTGTGAACTTTTCTAGAGATGTACACCAAAAAAGAGAAATCAATAGGAAAACAACTTATATCACAAGGAAGAAAGACGTGCATTAATAAACAAAGAAGAAGAGGAGAAGGATAAATACTTGATCTGATGCGGCTGCTAGCTCATGAATACTCCTCCCAAGTTGGGCATAAGAGACAGGTTGCTATATGCAGATAGAAAAGTAATCAACAACAAAATTAATAGTGGCATCTATACACAAAATACATCTATGTGATTCTGCACCAACATAGACTGGTGATGATCACATTTTACAAGGTCATTGGTAAGAAATATAGTCTGAGCACATGCTATAAACAACAAAACTGTATGTTTGCACTGTACTTCAAATGTTTAATCAATGGAAAACCTATTGTCAAATTTAATCGCATTTAATCATATAGATATTAGTACCTATGAGTTTTTTTGTAAATCTCACATATTTAGAACCGAACTAGTAAAGAGAACATTGAACTTCTTAGTAGCACACTAAGCCCCAGAAGACATCTGATCCAAGACAGAGAGAACACAACCACACTCAAAATCACAGCAAACATACATAAGCACACATCAATACCTTTTTCTTTTGCTTTTGGGGCATGATATTGGCCCGTACTGGGTTGAAAGCAGCTTTGGCGGCAGAGATGGTGTCACTCTGGATCTGCATTAGGGTCCCCTTCTTCGACTTCCGCTCCACCGTAACCGGCACCGACGGGCCCGTTGCCGCCGCCGAATCAGCGGGCGGCGGCGCCGTAGCCGACGTTGGAGGGGGAGGCTTAGACGACGAACCGTCGGACGTTATCAGATCCATGAGCGTCGTGCCCGAAGACTCCTATATATTGTGAGATAAATTAAACAGAACTCCAAGCAAAAATTGGAAATGGCAACTTAGAGTTGATTACTGAAGAGGGAAACTAAGAACAGAAGGAGGAGATCTCAAACAACTTACCGCCATGGACTATGGCTTGGATGTGGATGTTTGGTTTGCACAGAAGACCGTGTGTGAGTTACGTAGTTTGGAGGGCGTCAATGGTGGGTGCGTGCAGGGGCAGCGACCAGTTTTCTCAGCAGAGGAGTCCAAATTTTGAAACAAAACTGAAGAAACCGACCGATTTGGACCATTTGGTTGCGTCTCTTTTTTCTTTTCTTTTTTCAACCGCGTCGATTTTCTATAATGGGAGAAATCAAAAGATGCTCATTTTAAATATTAATAATTTGGTGTACAACATATTTTATATCATGCAATAATATATATTTTATTATATAGTATTAATTTATATGTATTGTAGTGTTAGTTTATATATTATATAGTAGTATTAGTTTTTGTTTACAATGTAATTTTAATTCTTACCTGTTTGTTTGTTAATGTATAGTGTGTTGTTAGTTTATATATAGTATTTTAAGTTATTTATCTTTATAACAATTAGATCTTAAAACTTAGAATGAATTGGTGTTCACAATGTTGTGGTACGATTATTACAATGCGCTCAAACCCATAAATGATCGGACGAGGCTCAAACTCAATATGGTAGAACTTATAGTGCGAGCACGAGCAAAATCAGTGCTTACGAGCACGAGCAGTATCTTACCTACGGGCACGAGCAAGTCGAGCACATACGGGCATCAGCAAGCTCATAGTAACTCTTACAGAGGAATTATAGTCATTATGCACAATTTAGGTCATAATTAACAACATTTAATGTTCACACAAGGAAACTTCCATTTATGGTGGAAAGACCTCCTATAATTACTTTGTAACGGATTAGTTGGCTAGCATAACATAATAGACGCACGTAGAACTGTTAAATGAGCCGAGTGAACCCAAGTAGTGCAGGCTCGGCTCGTTAAGAAAAATTGAGCTTGACTTTGCTCGGCTCGGCTCGAAATTCAGCTTGACTTAGCTCGAAATTGAGCTCGACTCGTCTCGTTTAGCTTAAATTAAACTTGAATTTACAAACAAAACTTAGTTGAGCTCGTCAAAGCTCGACTTGAGCTCGAATATCCTAAAAAAATATATTTAATTAATATTATATCAACAACTATATAATTCAATATACTTATATTCGCATACTTCAATAAAGATAAAAATATTATCAATCCATTAGTATTAGTGATTTGAGAATTAGAGTTGCATTATTGTGTAAAATATTATAATTTTATACCCCAATTTATATAATATTTGTAAAGTAACCCCAATTTTTCGAGCCTACCGAGTCGAGTCGAACCGAGCTCATTAATCAAACGAGTTTTTTTAGCTCGACTCGGCTCGTTTAACACATCGAGTCGAGCCTTCACGAGCTAAGCCAAGCTGAGCTCACGAGCAGCTCGTTTCGTTTAACAGCTCTAGACGCATGTACCTTATTTAGGACTGTCTATAAATATAGCTTGAGGCCATCATTGTAAGATCCACTAATTTGTTTAATACAAAGAATACACTTAAGTCTCAGCTCTTGCAATATAAGACCTGGACAAATCTCTGTGATTTACATTTTTCGCACGATTATTCAAGTATTATTATACTTGTTTGTTATACTGATCTCAGTCAGATAAGGATTTAATCAGGTAATAACAATTGGCATTAGAAGGAGGGCCTCGAATATGTACATCTCCAGATTTTGAAGGTCATATTCAAATCCCTAAGTCTCTAAGCAATTTTTGAAGGCAATCTTCAAAGTTTTTGTTTCGATCATCTTCTCTGATTCATCATTAAAATGATAAAATCAAAGGTTGTTATTACTCCCCGTGCTACTCTCCACAGCAGTTCAGCTGGATATTCCACGGCTCATCTGGAAGGGAATCCATATGCTAGAAACACACACACCTTGGACCAAGCCCTAGTGGTTGAGCGTGCTCAATCCATGCCCGGGCATCGAACAAGGGAATTGATGACCATTCCTATGCAGGATTTTGAGTCTCCGGAGCAAGTGGATACACTTGTCCAAGAACTCCGGCAAAAAGCCAAAGAAATAAGAGTAGCACGGAGCTCATCCTCTGCTCCAAAGAAAATCTACAATTTCATCAGCACAAAATGAGAAGGGTTGATGAGCACAAGGGGAAAGTCAGGTGCAAACAACTGAATCTGAATCTCGCTCAATTTTCAACCGACTTAGTTCGGATCACTCCAAGAGATCATCCTCACAGCCTGCCAATCGGGAAGTACCACATGTTTCTTCTTTTCTAGAATCATTGGCGAGATCCTCTAACTACACTCCTATGCAAACATCGTATTTAATAGAAGTTGAACCTAGAAACTCAGCTAGGCAGCAAATGAGTATTTCACTGAGCACATTGCTTAGGCGCGACCAGTCTCGTATTTCGGTCCATGATCGATTGGGCCCAGGGGGTTATCCTCACTATACTTACCAAGAGTCTGCCATTGAACTGGTAAGACCAGCGGCTATGCAAGATAGCCAACAATCCCTTTTGCAGAATTTACAAAAAAGGCTAGCCAAGGTGGAGGGCAAGGTGAAATCAGAAAGAGATCTCCACAAGTAGTTAAGCTCGAACAATGAGCTTTTAGCCATCAAGCTAGAAGATGCTCCGGTCCAATCGAAGATAACTCCTCTCCAAGCTCCTCTCTATGAGGGAAGGACTGATCCGGAGACTCATCTATCCAAGTATGGGATTTATATGACTGGTCGAAGTGAGACAGATGCAATAAAATATCATCAATTCCCTCTCACGTTGGGTGAACTAGCCCACAAATGGTACGTGAACCTTGCTCTCTGCTCCATCCATTATTTTTTCGAGCCTGGGAAAAAGTTTGTATCATACTTCGCTACAAAAATCAAAAAGTCAAAAAGTCACCATTGACATATGAAGTTCGGCAGCAAAAGGATAAGGGGGTCGAATAATACATTGATAGGATTGATGAGATCATCCTCAGTGGTGAGCCTGTCAGCGATGAGCTCGCGCTTCATTCTCTACTTGGAGGATTTAGGGGATATTCCCCAATATTCCACAGTCTTACCAAGGACCTCCCCACGACATATGCAGAGTGCAGAAGATGAGCAAGCGAGCTCATTAACCGTAAAAAATTGTTGTCCCAGAGATCGGGGGAGGTGAAAGTGGACAAAAAACTAGAGAATTCATCTCCATTAAAAAAGGAAAATTGAGGACGAGAATCCAAGACCCAGGAGACCTTCAAAAGATTCAACACAGTTGAGGAAGTAGGTGTCGTTGAGAAACTCAATCAAACATTACTATAAAAGACAATGATATGCTTGAACCTTCTCGCCCACTACGGAATGTGCCACACCAACCCAGTAACAAACGATTTTGTTCCTATCATGATAGTCCTGCTCATAATACAAGCAGGTGTCGTGGTCTCCTTGGACAGCTATGAAAGTTTTTTGAGGAAGGGAGGTTGAACGAATTTGTAAAGAGGTCGGTACCAAGGCGAGACAATACTGATCAAGGTCTTTTGAAGAGAGGACGAGGAAACTGACTTCCACCTCGCCAACAAACTAAAGTTGCCAACATGGAGGATGAAGATAATTATTCTTTTGGAGAGGAACTTCCAATTCGAGCTGGGGGCCTGTGCATATGCTCTAGTCGGATAGTAAAAAGAAAGTACTTCAACTCCAAGATCAAGATCAAAAAATTCAGAGTAGAGGATCTCGTACTAAATAAGGTGTTAAACTTTAATTTTGTAAAGTTGTGTGGGGGTATGTACATATATTGTCATATATGAATAAAAATTTTACTTACCTTTTTAAAATTGTAACTGGCACAAGCTTCATTTGAAGTTAGCGAGCTCCAAGTACCTCGCGCAAGCTTCATTTGAAGTTAGCAAGCTCCAAGTACCAAGCGCAATCTTCAGTGGAAGTTAGCGATATCCAAGTACCTCGCGCAAGCTACAATGGAAGTTAGCGAGCTCCAAGTACCTCGTGCAAGCTATATTTAAAGTTAGCGAGCATGACTGTGGTTGGAGCCAAAGTCGTCTGAACTAAACTTAGGCGAGCTAATTATATTGCAAATTGAGTTTAGTGTGAGGTGCGGCGGATTTAGCTCGACAAACATAACTGAAGAGCATAATCCCTTAAAAACAAAGTCCCTTGACGAGCTAATCATCTCTCAATACGGGTAAAACCAACTCAAAGACGAGCTAATTATCTTGCAAATAAAAGTTAGCAAAATACGATATCTAGGCGAGCTAATTATCTCCGTAGCACAAGCTTATGAGAGCATAACTACAAAGTCTGAATATTGTACATGGACAAAATAGTCAAAACATAGTCAAAAATTTCGGACGTCCACTGCTTAAAGCATATTCAATTCTGAGTTCGTATTATGTGATCAAATTGTTGTGATGATGTTAATTGGACACAATATATATGTGGGGCCATAAAGAGGACAATTTAATTCCAAGCATACAACCATCAAAAGTTAAACGACTTGTATTGCATCCGCAAAAGCAAGGTAGAGCGAGTATAAACTATGAGCACGGGATCCTTAGTAGAATCTCATCATTTGTCTGAGCCTTATCAAGCAGTTGCTTAAGAGTCTGGTCAACTTTGGTAAGTTCTTTTACGGCAGTATAAAGTTTGCCCTACAGATCGTCATTCTCTCTAGTTCTTTAATTTCAACTATACCAATGCAACATCCGCCCTAACACTTTTCTTCCCCTCGAAAGCTATGCGTTGAAGGTTCTCCACCTCCTACAACTCTTCTTTCAAGTATGACTCCATCACCTTAGCAGAAGTTTCTTTCTACATCGGATATTTTCATGAGGTCCATCACTGCAGACTAAGTTAGTTCTCTCGTCGTGGCCTTGAACTCATCAAGCTCTTTATAGTGCTCGATTACTACTTGAGTAGCCAAGGTGACAGTGTGAAGGACTAACTGTTAGAAAACTTAATTTAATCAAATAAACATGTCTCAACACAAAGGTCTTAATACCAACAATCTACCATGATATCCTAAATTAAAAGGGCTTTTAATCATAATAGCGGAAGCATACCTGGATCCATGGATTTTGATTTAAGACTCAACAGGGATGATTTCCCAAACAATCAGCCTCACCTCCTTATTACTTTTCCGTAGAGAGAATACATAATTGTGTGA
>JAPKLY010000128.1:449083-517783 GCA_026898435.1 Prunella vulgaris | reverse complement strand
AGGATCATCGCTTCTAGAAGGCGCATCGCCTATATAGGCAGAATCATACCTCTGGGAGGCGCATCGCCTATGTAGGCGGCATCGTCTATAAAGACGGGATATTCATGCCTTCAAGAAGGATCATCACTTCTAGAAGGCGCATCGCCTATATAGGCGGAATCATGTCTCTCAGGCGCTGATTCTGCCAGGACTGTTGTGTCTTGATTATGTTCTGCTCTTTGTATGTTTTCTGAATGTTTGACCTCCATTGGTACTACTTCGTCTCGCAAAGTAGCCAACTTCTTGGGTTCATTGCAGTTCGTACGAGAGAACTTTCAAGAAACATTTCGCATAATTCTGCAACACAGGAATTTTGCATGTTGTTAATGGCATATATGGCATATTTTTTTGCATTTATCTTGTACAAAAATATAAACTGAATATGTGACGAAAACTTCCCCGGTATCAGAGTTGATAAATTAGGCAATTCGTGGCCTTCTAGTTGGGGATAATTTTCCGTCTTCATAAAATCTTTGCTATTGCCACAACAAGTCTTGGAATTCATATGTGTTGTGGTTGATACTCTGATGACATGCATAGTACTTGTTGGGATTTGTCTTGCTTTTGATTTTTCCAGGAACAGCTCGGAGTCCCTTGCTATTAATAACATCGTAGAGTTGTCTGATTGGGAGGTTGAGTGTTTGATCTGGTCGTTGTCCTTGTCCGGGGATAGTGTGCGTCTAATCTGTCGGTTGTCCTCCTCCTGCCCCCCACTCGAAGTTTGATTTATTTTGTAATCAAACGTCGAGGGTTCTTGTAGCTTTGTGTCAGCTCTGCTTCTCCGGTGTCGGGCTAATGTGTCCGCATGTGTATTTTGTAGTTTGACTATCAATGCTTCATACTCGGTCTTGTTGTTTGTAGCTGTGAAGTTGAATCTGATTGCCGAAGTGAAGACTTGTCTACTACAAGCTCCTGTTGTTGTGCTTGTTGATGATTCGTCTATATAGAGGTACTATGGGACTTTATGCCCCCTCGTCGGATCTTGTGGGAAAGTTGGCCCGACAATGAAATCTGCAAGCGTTTGTCCCTTGATCGCTGTTTGGGGTGCGTAGGTTATTCCATATTGGCTGACCTCAAGTGACTAATTCAACAAGCGCCTTGCAATGTCTGGTCGATGTAGTATTTGCTTCAATAGGAATGTTGTCAACACTTGCATTAAGTTGTGTCGGATGCCTCCCTTGTTGATATCATTAGCACATCGTCTTCAGGTGTAGGTAGAGAGTTTGATTTTCTACTCACATCGTCTTCAAGTTCAGGTGGAGGCCTCGATAGGTAGCGCTCAAATGTTATTTTTCTTTCTTGACATTTTGATAGACCCATCTTATATCCTTTCATTATTCTCTTTTCCCAGATCTGGGCATTGCAATCGTTCAGAGTCCGATTCTCCCTTGTTCAGCTTTATTGTCGAATGTTGGACTTTTCCTTGAATGGATGCTTCTGGGATAATAGGAAATTGAGGTGATGTTGGTGATAATGAGCTTATGTTGCCCTCTGAATGAGTTGATAACTTTGCTTATAGGCCAAACTTTTTATCTTTAGAGGATCTATTCTCGGGAAACTGTTTATGATCCAATCGTCTAAGTGAGAGGATTCACGCAGTCTCTCACTCTGAATAGATACCCCAGATATTCGTTGCGACCTATTTGCTTTGTGAGGATCTAGCTTCTTTACCATGAGTTGCCTTGATCTGTCTTGGACGGGTCATCGTTCTGTAATGTTACTCCATGATGAGTTGCATGTTGATTCCTCCGTGTTCTTCAACTGCATTTGCTCCTCTCCATCTGCTTGAGAAATATGGGCCAGAGCTTCTGATCTGGAGCTCTTGGCACTTCTTCTTGAATAAGGTTCGCCAGTCGATGCTTTTGAGTGAAGCACTATGCTTTGGACCAGAACTTCCTTCATGTAGGTTTGTTGCCAGGTACCAGATCTTTGGCAGGATCTGTGCTGAAAGAATTGATGGCGGCACTGGTGACAATGGGATTTGTAAGGTTGAATCGTCCTCCAGGAGTAGAGACTCTTTGGCCTGTAGGTCTTCAATTGCCTTTTTCTTCATAGACAGCAAGATTTCATCTGAAGTCTCTCCGCTAGGACGTGGAGGCCGTTCCTCTCGCTTAAAGCGAGCGGAGCCGGACACTCTGTCGCCTGGGTGTGACTTCGTAGAAATCTTGGTGGCTTTTTGAGCATCTTCAGGGCCTAATCTTTCCATTTCTGGTCAATGTAGTCGTTCACAAACTGACGGTTGCTTTCCCCTGACCTGTCTCCCCCTTTGCTTGTTATCAGCTTCATTTTCTGGTTGACGCTGAACAATTCGTTCATAGACAGGTTCTGGTTCAGGTCGTATCTCAGATGGACCTGCTGTTCTTTGTTGTTGTTGCTGTAGTATTTTGGGTAGCCGGAACATCAGTGTTCTCCAACTGTTGCCTATTTATTGTAGCATTATGTATCGCCATTTACTGCTCGGAGGCGGGTTCTCTCTGAGTTGGATGATTATCATTTCTCTCATAGGATATTACACGAGGTTGAGATATTTCACGAGCAGGCGAACATATGAGCGGGCATTCTGGCGAATGGGTTTGCGTGTTGGATCAATGTTGAGTCGATGGCAGACATGTTTAGTTGGAATACCCGTCATATCTGAATGAGACCATGCGAAAATATCTAGATTGTTCTTCAAGAAAGTGATCATTCTTGATCTGAATGGTTCAGGCAATTCGGACCCGATGAAGAGTTCAGGCTTGGACAGATGTCAACTCTTCCATCGGTGTAGCTCGCTTCCGCTTTTCTTTCCACCTCGGATCTAAAATAGATCCATCCGTGTTCAGTTCATCTTCTATCTCCATCGGTTCACAATCGAGCCTAGGTTCGAAATCTTGGCTGAGTAGGCATTCGTCTGGGTATTCGCCCTCGAGATGCCTTTCAGGCTCTGATTTCCCTAGGACTTGTACAATAGGATTAGGTACACTCTCTGGTACGCAAACTGGATTATCAACCTCCATTGGTTCCGCTTCAACTTGGGAAGCACTCAATGTCTCAGGTTCCAGTTCGGTATATGGGGGAGGACTTTCAATCATGTGTAAATAAGTGAACGATGGCGCGTTCTGAAGTAAACATTCTCTGGCTTTCTTTTGATCGCCCTTTATTGTGCCAGCTCCATTTGGCGTTGGAAATTTTATACAGTAGTAGTGAGCAGGCGGCGAGCAGCTAGTGTAATTTTTTCCGAAGGAGGCGAACAACTGAGTCTCCTTCAAGCGAACAGCTTCAAGGATTTCTTCAGGCGAACAGGTGATCAACTAGTGTAATTCTTCGCAGGTACGCTAATTTTTTATCTTTAAATTCTTCTAGTTGCGAGCGAAGATCTTCAAGGATGATAGGCAATTCTTCTGGAAATATATTAATAATTTCTTTGCAGGCAAATATATTCTTCAACATGCAACTGGAATTAATTTTCAAGGCCGCCAATTTTCTGCATTTCTTGGACTGTGATTGATCTTCGTTTCAAGGGCTTCATTTCTTGAATTTAATTGCTTTAGCAAGCAATTCTTCTTTTCTTGTTCCGTCACTTGAATAAATTACTTTAGCAAGCAATTCTGTTCTTCTGGACTTTAACTGCTTTAGGAAGCAATTTTTACTTTGAGAATTTAATTACTTTAAGAAGTAATTGTTTCCGCTGAGAATTTATTTGTTTTAAGAAACAATTTATTCCTCTGGAATTTAATTGCTTTAAGAAGCAATTTTTCCTCTAGAATTTAATTGTTTAAAAATAATTGTTTCCGCAGGGAATTTAATTACCTGAAAAAGTAACTAATCCTGCAAATCATTAATTTTCTTATTTTGCAAGATTAATTAATTTATTTGTTTGGCCCAATTTAAGAAATATCAATAATCTAATTAGGCCCAGCAATTCGATAGTCTAATATTCTTGAGAGGCCCAATTAATTCTTTCCTGAATCAAAATGTAATTGCTGGTCCACTTCATATGCTGGTTAACAAATTTGAGTATGCGCGTAATCCTGCTCCCCAAATTCCAAGAATTACCCACGCCCGTCGCACAATCAATCACCCACGTCCGTCACGTAATCAATTGGATCTAAAATTGGGCGAGTTACTTTCGGATCTGTGTATGGCATAAACAATTGTGTCATTCGCCTACTCAATTTGGTTGGTGCAGAATTATTTCCAGTGAGCAGAAGAAATTGTTGGGCGCGATCAATTCGCTGGCGAGCAGTAGACGGGTTTTGCGGTACGCGCAATCCAGGAATATGAATGAACAGCTTCTTCAGGCGACCATCTCGTTGTGGCGAACAGCCTCTAATATGTTCGGGGCGAACAACCCGTTGTGGAGCGAGCCATTCCTCACGCGATGCGATATTTGGGCGAACAACTCTCTTGTAAAATTATTTCTTGGCGAACAGCCTTTTGTAATAATTAGGGCGAACAACTCTTACAATTTGGGCCGTGAAAAATCGTCATCCAGCGAGCAGGTTATACACGCGGAACTTCGGGCGAGTAGCTATGCCGGTGAGCGGCGAACGGCAAGGTGCGCGGATGTCAGCGAGCAGCCATCGCGGCGAGCAACTCCGCGGCGAAGAGCTCCTTAGGCGAACAACTCATACATTTTTGAGCGAACATCTTCTTGCGGGTGCGGCGAACAGGTGTGCTTGGGCGAGCAGCCTGCATTATTTGTCGAATGAATCCCGGTGAGCAGCCCCCTTCGGCGGTGAACAACTTGTAAAGTGATCAACTCTTTTAGGCGAGCAGTCCAGCTCCGTGCGCGAGCAGCCCCGCAGGCAAGCAACCCGTCATGGCGAGCAGGTCCCTTGGCGAGGAACTCCTTGCGCGAACATCTGGTGAGGCGGGCAGTCCTTGCAGAAAATCAAGCGGGCGAACAGCTCTCACGCCGCATAGACCGATTCGATGACCTACTTTGACCAGTCAAATTCGCACTTCACTTATCCGTCAACCGTTTTTGAATTAATTTGTTGGTCCACCACCTTTGACCGGTCCATTTCATTCCTTTTAAGCTATGTTTTAAAAAGCGAAACCGGACGTTGAACCGGACACCTTAGAAATTTTGGTCGGACCGGGTTCGATCGGTCGGACCGTAAATAAAGCAGTTGAGCCGGTATGATGTCATAATTATATAAATATATATTTAATATTAAAATAATTCTACCAAATATCATACAAATATCAAATATGAAGCTAAATTCACTACAAATCTAACAAATTAAGAATTGAAAATTTTAACATTTAGGAGAAAACACGGGAAATAAATACCATGAGAAAGTTGGGCCCAAAAAAAATGGACTAAAAAATAAATGATAAAGTTGGGCCCAAATTTCATTAATGGCCCATGAGACCTATATCTAAACCTAAAATTTCAGAAACCCACTTATCCACATTGTAGTCTTGTTCTCTTCCTCCAGGACCTCCACGGATTTTCAGCGGCGCTGCCTCCTCCACGGCTCCACCTTAACCACCGCCTCCCATCTATTATACTCTTGTAGTCTTGTTCTCTTCTAATCTTCTTCCACGGATTTTCAGCGGCCAGGCATCGCTAGAGGAAACGCGCCGCCGCTGCTGGAGGAAACGTGCCGCCGCCGCTGCTGGAGGGAACGCAGCCGCCGCCGCTGCTGCCACCGCCACCGCCGCTGCAAAATAGTTCTTCAGTTTTTCTTTTTTTAATTTAACTCCCAGCCGCCGGTTCATAGGGTCGAACCCAGACCGATTCGACCCGTTTATTTCTGTTTTTGGCCGGTTCTCGAGCGGCTCGTTAGTTGGGCGGTCCAACGCTTTAGAGCCGTACGTTGCTTATCCCGGTTCGCGGTTCGACTGGTCAGACCGGATTTTTAAAACATAGCTTTTAAGCAAACGGCAGATATTGGGGAAGTGAAGAAATAACCCCACTATCTTGGTCATGTGTGTGAATCGGGATAAGAAACCCAATTTCAGGTGGGTCTTGCGACAGTTTCAAGCCTTGGTATTTTCGGCCAAGGCGTGTATCGAGTGGTTCTCTGTGAAAGCGCCGCCCGCTGCGTATAGGTCTATTCGGCGTCTGCTGTGGTTGCTCAATCTCGATGAAATCCGCTTTCAATTCTCGTGCGTCCGACAGTCCATACGTGTGAAAGAAATGGAGCGGCGGTCGGCGGCGTTAGATCTTGCCTTTGTTTGTGAACATCACAATTTTTTTTTATTCCAACAACCGGAAAGTTAATAATAGTAAGGACTTGGCTGCTGTAATTGTGAATCTTGGTAGGCTGATAATGAACAACCGCTTCACACGATACTTGGCCGAACTGTTGAAATTTTCTTTAATTCTTCAAAACAACGATTCGGAGGTTCGAACCCTCCTTCTAGCGTTAAATTGTTGATGTAATTTTCGTAACCGCAATTATGTGGCTATAATACATCGATTACACCAACAATCTGCTAAAATAGATGAACATGCGAGGTTTTATGAGTAAGCAGGTAGGTCGTATATATAAGCTCGTCGTTCGAGCAGAACTTCGTTAGGGAAAAAATTTCGTATCCTTTATTCGAATGAATTCGATTACATTATATAGGAAATACAAGCTGCTGGATCATCATCAGCCAGCTTCATCATAAGCTGCTGATCAGCTGCCTGCTTCACCTAGAAGCTGCTGACTCGTCATCAAGTTACTTCGTTAATAATTGGTGACTCGTCAGAGCGTTCTTCGATCTGGTTCTTTCTTCGTGCTTGATCAATTCTCTTGGACACATCAATCCGGACTTGGTTAATTACTTCCTTAAGCACGCATGTCGATTATTTCATTAATAGAGGACTTATTGGTTCTCTGCTGTATATCACTGCCAGCAGACCTGATATCAGCTTTGCAGTAGAGGTATGTGCAAAGTTTCAGGCAAATCCGAAGAAATCTCATCTGGAAGCAGCAAAGAAGATTGTTAAGTATTTGAAGGGTACTTACAATCTAGGCCTCTGGTACCCAGCTGATGACAACTTTCAGCTGAGTGGGTATTCAGATTCTGACTATGGAGGGTGCAAGATTGATAGGAAATCAACCTCTGGCACATGTCAGTTTCTGGGAAGTAAGCTGATATCTTGGTTCTCCAAGAAGCAGACTTCAGTAGCTACTTCCATAACAGAGGCAGAGTACATGGCTGCTGGTAGTTGCTGTTCTCAGCTGCTCTAGATCAGACAACAGCTGAGGGACTACCATGTGATCACAGAAGAGATACCCATCTTCTGTGATAGCACAAGTGCAATAGCCATTACTCAGAATCCAGTTCTCCATACCAGATGCAAGCATGTGGACATAAGACATCATTTTCTTCGAGATCATGCTGAGAAGGGAGATATCAGGATGGAGAAGATTCACACGGAGAAGCAGAGAGCAGATGTGCTTAACAAACCTTTAGTAGAGGTAAGATTCAGAGAATTAGTAGCAGAGTTAGGAATGATAGATGGAGGTGCAGTTCTCTAGAAAGAAAGTTTTTGGGAAAATGGGTAGTCAGCTGGTATCCAGCTGAGGACTATTCTGCTGAAGTAATCAGCTGATCTGGTATGTCTTCTTATTCTTTCATTTCTTTTCTCTATCTTGTTATGTCTAACTTGATACAGGGATAAGTCATGAAAAGTCAGACAAGGCAACCTTGCTTCAGCTGGTCCATGTTAGCTGACAATATAGACCCAGATGAGCAGAGAAGATTTTTCATGAAGATTATTCTTATCAGCTGACTTTGCCACGTCAGATTCACGATAAATATTTCTATAATCTTCGTGTCGGTTTTAAAAAAAAAAATTCAAATCTTTTCAAAAATTAATAAATCCCGTATTTCTAAAAATAATTTTGGAAAATTGGCAATCAAATCGTTTCTCTTACGAAAATTTAGGGATTTATTATCTTTTCCAAAATAAAGTGTCAGTGGTAATTAATTCCTCACCGCCCAAATTTCCTCACTAAAGTTTTTCATCATTACCTTTTTACCAAAAGGCGGAATTTTTTGCGGCCAAAACCTTTTCGAAACCTGACACTTACGCATCACCCCCAAACCACTCAAAGGTCAATTAATCTGGACCTTTGATTTGTGTGATGCAATATACAAATCTACGATCAAAATTGATCAGTTTTAATTTTTGGAAAAACTGCTCATCTCTTTCGATTCATATATATACCCCTTTAACTTCTTACTGAAGACCATTCTGCTCCGAAATCTTTCTTTTCTTATTGCTCTTGCATATTATTCTCTGTGCACTTAACCTCTGTGTTGAAGGTATGGCATCCAAAGCTATACAAAATATGTTCAAAGAAAGGATGTACGCCGAGATGTGTGTCGATTACGACACGACTAAGGTTCCAGAAATTTGGGAAATCCTAAACCTCCTTCAACATCACAATCTCCGGACCTTCATCTCCATGACCCCCCTGACCATAAAACCCTAAATTTTTACGCCTTTCAATTCCTCCTCAAAGCCCAGTTTAGCTCATACTCCATCGGATCCTTGGTTGATGGGAAAGCTGTTGTCATATCCAAGGATGCGGTTGCTAAACTTTTTGGCTTATCCTCCTCTGGTATTCTACCACATAAATACAAGGAAGCCGACTACCTGGATACTTTCAAGATAATGGCCAGGAAGAGTCATAGGAATACCACCACGAATCTGAAGAAGTTTATGTTGAGGAGAAGATTCAGGTTTCTGATGGATGTGGTGACCAAGGTTATTTTGGTAGATCAGGGGAGTTTGGACGCCATTACCAAACTTCGCCTGAGTGTGGCCCGCACGATCCTTGATGGGGTTCAAGCAGACTGGGTGAGTCTGCTATGGTTTCGCTTGGAACAGGAGTCCAAGATATGTGTTGCTAAGGAAGTGGATGGTCAACAAGTTTACAGCTTCAAGTCGAAGTGCTCTATGGCCACCAAGATTACCATAATCTTGAATCATCTGCTGCCCTAGCACGAGTGGGATGAAGATTGGGTTGTTGAGTACAACCATACTAAGTTTCTGAGGGAAAGTAACTTAGATGTAATTAGGCCAGCTGATTCAGATTCAAAAGCTGATCCAGCAGCTGCTGCCCCTGGTCCCTCTGCTGGTCCTGAAAAGAAGCAGAAGAGGAAGGCTTCAAAGCCTGCTGGAGGGGGAAGAAAGAAGAAATCTAAGAAGGAAACTACTCCTGTCCAAAGGAAGCTCTTCTTTGATTCTGACGATGATGATGATACTGTTGTGCTGAGCAGTCTGAAGAAAAAGAAATCTTCAGCAGTGAAGGCTACTCTGCTGGTTGATGAGTCTTCTGATGAAGAAGAGGAGCATGCCAATGTGGAATCAGTTGAGAGAGCTGGTTCAGATGAGGATTCTGCCTCTGACTCTGATGGAGGGGAAGAAGAGTCAGAAGAGAGGGAATCAGCTGAGCCATCAGTTGCTGAGACAGAGGTTCTACATTCCTCTGAAGATGCACCATCAGCGGATACACCAATAGCTGTCTCACCCATTAGGTCAGCTCAACACACTCCCTTATCTGATCCTTCCCAACACAATTCCCCATCACATTCCCAAAAATCCCATACCTTTACACACTCCACACCCCCAGCTGATCCTTCCCCAGTTTCACAAATCCCAGCTGGCAATGAACCAGAGGAGATAGCCACCTCTGGTGAGCCTTCAGCTATTCCCAAACCCTCTCACCCTGAACCCATTAATCTTGAAACCCCCAACTCCCCCACAGAAATGGCTCAACAAGCCCACCTATCTCACCTTCGTTCAAAAGGGCCTCTTGAACGAGGGATGATCATTACTGCCTTAGCCCACATATCCCTATACATCCCAGAACTCAATCCCTATCCTGCCTATCAAGATATTCTTGCTGATGGTCTTGCTTGGGCTCAAGTGAGAGAAGGCCCAGTTACCTTCCTTTTGGAGCTGGTGAAGGAAATGAGTGAAGCTGCCTTCACTGAGTGGGAAGAGATTCTGATGGATGCCTTGGAGGTTAAGGCACCATCCCAGCTGACATCTCCTGAAGGACTTAGGAAGGTTGCCCGTGCCTTGCTGCTCAAGGATGGGGTTGCGCTGGATTGCCCGGAAACAGCAGAGTCAGAGTTCATCCCTCCGGCCGCAAACTTTGAGATCAACCCGGCTGATCAGGTAACTCCTAAAATTTTGGGACAGCTTAAAGATTATTTTGATGATCACATTAGGGAGGTCAAAGCCACTCTGCTGGCTGCCAAGTCTGCTGCCCCCTCTCTGGATGAACAACACGTTCATCAAGTTCTGCTGGATCACCAAAACAAGCTGAAAGAAGCTATGGAGGACAGCTTGTATGCCACCAGGATAGAGTTTTTCCACATTCTACAGAATTTCAAGATGACTGCCAAGGCATTTACTTATGATGCCTCTGCTACCCTCTCTGCTGAATCTGAGAGATTCAGACTGGTCACTGAGAGGTTGGAAGGTCAGATTGCTGAATGTAAAAACGGTCAGGAGGACCTAAAAGCTATTGTGGATAATCTTCCTACTTCTCTACCTTCTTCCTCGATGATTGATGATATCAAAAAGGAGGAAGAGAAGAACTCAGCTGCTATTGCTGCCCTGCAATCTGAGATGGCCTCTCTGAGAGCTCTACTGGTAGATAATCATGGTGTTCTATCTGCTAGAGTACAAAATGTTGAAGATTACATCAACACAAGAAAGGTTGCAGCTCAGAAGACTCAGGAGCTGAGAGATCAGAAGATGGCTGAGGCACTACAGAGACAAGAGGTGGTAGCTGAAGAAAGGGAGAAAAAGAAGAGAATTATGAATGCTGGACTGGATGAGAAGCTGGCAAAGGAGTTGCATCTAGCTGAAAAGGAGACTCCAGAAGAGAGGAGTAAGAGGCAGGAAAGAGAAATGAATGATGAGCTGGAAAGACGTTATCAGAGGAAACTGAAGAAGCAAGGGAAGACAGTTTCTCAGGGTAGTAGGACTAGAAGTGGAAAGTACATTCGGGATCCGAATGAGCCTTTGGTTGATGGACCAATTGACATGTTCTACAATCAATTGTCAGATGAGCTTGTGCATCTTTGGAAAACTATAAAGGCTAAGACCATGATCCACTTCTATGTTCTCAGAGGAGAAGATACCAGAGGAGAAAGAGAGAAGAATGCTGAATTCAGAAACTGGTTAAGGGAGACCTTTCCAAAATTCTTCAAAGCTATTTCGGATGAAATGCTTAAGCTGGAAGTTCAGCCGGAGTTGCCAGAGATAGAGTACCTTCCAACTCCAACTGATGAGAGTGGGAAGATAGACTGGGTGGAAATCAGGAAGCATTGGTTGCAGATTACTCTACTTTTTTCATAACTCTCTGACAATTCTCTGCCAGCCCTGAGGGAGATAGAGAAGAGGTTCCTCGACTGGATGCAAGTTCCTTTCGACAGCAGAAGACCTCTCCTTATGTAATTGTCCAACTGAGTCAGCTGAGGATTAGGTACTTCCTTTTGATTGTAACTTCTCTTTTGTTTAATGAAGCTTTATGATTCCAGACAACTTCTTGTTGTCAGATGCACTTTTTATTCTGTCTAAGGATCTTATCTAAAGATCTTCTTTTCTGTCCTATGTTGATCTTGATTTTGATTGAAAATGCTTATCTGTTGATATCAGCTGAGTTGGTTTTGATATCATAAAAAAGGGGAACTTGTTAGGATATCTGTGTTAGATGTTTTGATGATATAATAAACCAATCAGCTTGTAATAGGACCAGCTGAACATGTTAGTCAGCTGATGAGTAGTTAGGATTAGATAGGTTTGAGTGAGGGGGAATCTACCTTGCTGCCTAGAAGATCCGAAGCTATCATAGAGAAGAAGACCAGCTGAGACCTTGAGGACTTAGCCGATTTCAGAGGACATAAGATTTAAGCAGCTGACACTGGAGTATCGAGAGCAGATCATCAGAGGAGTTAACATCAGCTGACATCAGAAGATCAGCTGATCAGCTGAGAGCACGTCGCAGACAAGACAAGGACCATAGATAAAAGACATATTCAGACGAAGTTAAGAAGACCAGCTGAGGTGCACACCAGTAGACTTGCACATCAGTTGAGGTCCTGGTACCAGCAGACAGTACACCAGCTGAGGAGACAGATCAGCTGAGGTCTTGTGCTCGGCCCAGATTCTTCGGAATCATTTCAAGGGTTGACTTGCGACATAAAAGGGATTCCCAGAATAGAAGATCAATCAATCAAGGGGACAAACTTGATTGATTGAAGATCGCGAAGATTGACGGGAATCAAGAAGGAGATTCAATCAATCTCAATAATTGATTGAATACGAAATTATAGGATCTCAGATTTCTAGTCCATCCCAACGGCTAGTTATTTGACCCTATAAATTAGAGTAACAGTGATGATTTCAGTATCGGACTTACACGCATATTAAGCTAGCCGAAACTCTGTCAGAATTATCACTTGCACTAAAAAACCCCATTCATACTTATCTTTTGTAAAAGCTTTGTAGAAGCTGTGAGAAGTCAATTGCGATTGAAGAGTTGACAATTTGTAAGAGAGTAATACTCTCGAAGTGTGTAAGTGAGTAGTGAGTGAGTTAGTGGAGAGCCCCACAATTCCAGTTGGATTGTGGAGAGTGGAGTAGGAGATTTGTCCGAACCACTATAAATCCCTTGCGTCTCGTCTTAATTCTTTCTGTTCTTTACTTGTGCACATCACCTAAAACTGATTTTCATTAAAAACGTTTCCGCACAATTCACAGCGCACAACTTTCAAATTTAGACTACCTCAAGTAGTCTGCTGGTTTTCTGAATAAGCAAAATAATTTGAAAAAGGTTTTTGAATCCTTACAAGTCTATTCAACCCCCCTTCTAGACTTGTACAAAGGTATTCTTCCCTAAAACCTGCCTTTGGGACCAACAGCCTCCTATGATGTTTGTAACTAGCTGCTCGCCGCCTCCATACCTGATCTCCAGAATCTTGTTTTCTCTCTTTTTGGCTGATTTTATGTTGTAATTATCTCATTTAACACGTAAGGGACACGTGTAAGCAATCTAGAAAGCATGACAAGGCCCTTGCCACCACCTGCTTGTACATTTGCCTATAAATAGGCCTCATTTTTCAGAAATGAACCAAGTTTTCGCTGCCTTAACTAAACTTTGCTTAAATCTTTCCAGAATTAACAATACGCAATTCCAGTTAACTTAATTTGAGATGTTGTTAGTGAAATCGAGTTTAAAAGCCATATGTAAACTCGAATTCTGAAGATTTCATTAACACCCTCCTTTTAATGTCATATGTTGATACTGATTTATCGGGTTTCATGGGTGGATTAATGTGGTTATAGGGTATCTTCGATTAATAGATTAATTATGGGTGAATAAATAATATACGAACAACAATAATGGGGGGAGCTTGAGAGTTCTTCCCTTGAATATGGATTTAAGTGCACCTATGAGAACCCCCTAGCCTGTGTGCATTATTGATTCAATACGTTCTCAGGATGAGATTGCTAGCGCCTTACAAAAGATGGGAGACTATCTCTTTATAGAGGGTCAACCATGAAAGACAGAAATATTCTATGTACCCATTTTGTTTGGGCCTATTACAAATATACATTACCAAGCCCTGGATTATTACATTAGAGAAATCCAGTTCATTTGAGGATATACTTGGGTTCCGGTATACCCCAGTTTCGAGGTATAAAATTATATAATTATAATGACAACATTACCATTTAATATTTGGGATTATTACAAGATGGTTCAAGATTTGAGCCCCTTCTACATATTGGTTCATCACTTTTATTCAATTACAAAATGGTTCATTACGTGGACCCCACATGAAGAATTTTGGTGTCAATCTGTCAAACCCCTCCCACTCTCTCTTTTTCTCTAACCTATTTTCCTCATGTCACTCACTCTTAATTTAATTCAGTTTTTATTTCTCTCGCTTAACTTTTTATGAGATTGTATCTCTCTCTCTCTTTAAAAAAATAAATTTGGATATTTCCAAAGTAAAATTGAAGCTCATCTCTACACATCATCATGCCCCTTTTCTCTTTGAGCACTGGCGACAACGATGATAACAATGAATATGGTGACCCACCGTCACACGACGAAACAAAGAAGTAAATGGAAGAAAATATGCAGAAAGTTGCTTGAGTCAACGTAACTTTTCATAGGTCCATCTTTCGGATTTGTTCTTCGATCTTAGAATCTGCTCTGTGTGTAGGTGTATGTGTGTGCTTTGTGTGATTGTGTGTTGTGTGTGTTCATGGTTGTATATGTGTTGTGTGGGTCTTTTTGCAAATTAATTAATTTTTTATTGTGTTGTGTGTTTAAAGTTTGCATAGATTTAGTTTACATATAATTTTTTGAATTTATTCTTAATTTAATAGTTTTATCTCAAAATGAAAAAGAAATGCATTTTAGCTTAAGATATTAGAAAGAGATGGAAATCTTCAAACTGAAAAGAAGAAGAATTGAAGATGACCCTTGCAATTTTTATTTTTTATTTTTGTATTTTGGAATAAAAATATAATTTTAAATATGATTTTGTTAATTTCTAAATATAAATATGTGGGGCTTGGAGTTCTTTGAAGGTATTTCATTCCCACATGTTGTTGGCTTATTATTGATGGAAAGATATTTTCAACTCTTTCGTACTCCCTCCGTCCACGATAAATGGTCCACGTTGCCTTAAACGGTTGTCCACAATAAATAGTCCACTTACCTAAAATAGAAATATTACAATCATTATTTTCATTTTAAATACATATACACTCACTTTTACACATCACATCAAATACTTTTTTAATAAACAAATATTTTTTAATATTAATACTCTCACTTTTACACATCACATCTATTTTTTTCTTAATAACCGTGCACAACAAAAATGGTCCAATTTTCATGGACGGAGGGAGTATTTTTTATTCTATTGAAGATCTTTTGCCCCTTTTTTATGTTTTACTGGAATTTGAAGTGTTGTGCAAGCACATTTCACTGTTGTGCATACAAATATAAAAATATTTACTCTTTTTATTGTTATTCAAATTCAATTGAAGTGTTGTGCAAATTCATTTTATTTCTGTGTAAACTTATTTAAAGTGTTGTGCAAACTCATTTGAAAAGTTGTGCAAACTCATTTTTATTGTTGTGCAAATTGAGTAAAATATTTTTTATATTTATTTGCAAATTAAATGATTAGACAATAAATAAGGACTCAAAAATTGTGCAAAATATTATATTTATGGAAAGATATGAATATGACCAAATTTACTTTTCAAAAAGAGAAAGAAATACAAAAATTGAAACACATGGACAAAAAATTCAATCCCAAATCTTGTTTCACTATCGGAATTGATCTGCAACGGAGCAAATTAAAATTGAATATTTTTAGATTTTCTTTTAATGGAGAGAGAGTGTTACATCATGAAGATGATTTTTTTCAATCCACTTTAATAAAAAAAGAAGCGGTCAGTGTAGCTGTGGAAAGCTACTCACACTAATGTCACATCCGAATAAAAAAGAAAAAGTCACATGTAGTTTAGAATGTTAATATAATTTTCTCACTTTATTTTGAACCTTCGTGTAAATACATTTTGTAGCTGAACTAAATTGCAAATACGGGTTCCTGTATGAACCTATATGTAATTAACCCTTTAATATTTTTTTGGCATTCAATTGACCTATTTTTAATATGTGATAGCCTGTAACATAATCTTTTATAAATATTTTAAATTTTTATTAAACAATTTATTAAAATTAATAAACTCAAAAAAATTATAGATAAAATATCAAAATTTTAATTAAAAAATTACAAGATTTATAAATTTAAAAAATATTTTATTAGCATAATTTTTAATTTAAATGCTGAAATCTAATTTTTTTCCATAATAAATTTGAAAATTGTTTTTTTCTAAAAAAAAAACTAATTTTGTTTAAAAATTAATTTTTGATAAATTTTGAATTTTTTTTACGTGACGAAATCACTGAACATATTGAGAATATTATATTTATTATAAATATAAAAAATATAAAAATTATTTTAGAAATTGAACACTTGTCCCTATATTTAATTTAGTTGAGTGTCAAGAAGTACCTTAATATTTTTAGAAATATTTACAAATAGGTTTAGTGTTTAGAATATATTTTCAAATAGGTTCTCAAAAATTTTTAAATTACAAAAAATTTACTTTATTTTATGTATATATTCTTTCTCCCTCTCTCCCCTCCTGGAAATGGATCCTCTGTTGGGCAATAAAACCAGTAAATAGTGCTGGGTAGTAAAACTGTGACATATTATTAAAATATTTTCTTCTTTTTAGTTTTGACCAAGTCATGATTTTTTTGTTACTGTGATAATGAGCTAAAAATGAGGAAATAGTTTAACCATACGTCACCATTTTAATATCCAGCACAATTTGCTGGTTTCATTGCCCAGCAGAGGATCCATATCCCTCTCCGCACTCTGTCTCTCTCACTTATCAGCCTCTCTCTCCACCCCGGTGGAATTCAAATTTAAAAATACACAAATGGTAAAACTGATGGTGGCACAGGGGGCGAAGGCCACGGACGAGCTGGCGGTGGGTAAGGTGACGCTCCCCATTCACAAATGGGGGACGATGGTGGGCGGTGGGTAAAGGGGGTGCTCCCTATTCACAAATGGGGGCGATGGGTTGTGCTTCGCGAATGGGTGGTGACAAGACTTCGACGACGGGTTGTGATGGGAGGCATAAGGGAGGTGATGGGGGAATCGATTTTTGGTTTCGATTTACGAGTGGATGTTGATCGCGGTAGAGTAGACCAAATCGTGGCCGATCTGAACCAAATCGCACTGGTGGGTGTTGACGGCTTAAAGGCCGACTTGACTGCAGTAGGTCTTTGTTCCTCTCTCATTTTTTAATTTTATTTTTACTTTTTTATTCTTTTAATTTTAGCTTATAGAATTTTTTTACTTTTATTTTTTGGGGCAATAGAGGAGCTGTTTGTGGTGGTTACAGAGGAGTTGATTCTTTAGTTTTGGTGAGTGGTGTTATGAGTGAGTGCTGATGTGGTGGTGGTAACAGGAAAGGATGAAAATATCGCTATTGCATTATCGTAATTTTAAATTTACGAAAATATCGTGGATATATTGATATCACATATCGATATTGCAAAAAAATTAGAAAAACAACAGAAACTTTATTAAAATTTTGAAAATTTTATATGAAACTTTTGGAATAATTATTCATATGATCCATTTAAAATCATAAAAAATTGACATGTGTAAAGCAAATATATTAAAAATAGGCTAAATAAACATTATTTGGCATAAAATAATTAACAATATGATACATAATACTATAAAAGATGACTAGAATCATATAAAAACTATGCAAGAGATTCAAGGTTGAAATCTATTTATCTAACTTCATCTTAAAATAACTAATTTATCAGTGTTGATAGGCTAACTACCCAAGGTTAAAAATAAGATTAGTTAGCCAACATGCTAAGAAGCTCGCCTAGAGGAAGAAGAAGGTCGCCCAGACTCCTAGAAAACTAAGTCAAATGACCAGCTATGCCCAGGAGAGAGAAGCTCGCAGGCGAGCTTCCCCTCTTGAACTCACCCACATCCATAGAGACCCAGCAAGAGTCCAGAAGCTCGCCTAGGCTAGAGATATAGACCATGTGTATATAAGTAGCAAGTAGATGTATAGTAGGACAAGCAGTGTAAAGGTAACATGGTAGTGAGTGGAGACAAGTGTCAAGGACACTTGTCAACACCTAAAGCCACCTCACACATGCAAACCTATAAATATGTCTCCATGTATCTTTCTCTCTCTAAGTTAGATAATACACACAACTACTTTCTCTCACTAAGCTCTCATTTTCTCTCACTACATTCTTATTCAAGAACACTCTTTAATCCTTGTTATTGTTTGATAGATTTAAGTTGTTTAACAGCCATTAATCATCCAATTAGCTAAATCTATCAACAATTTGGCGCTAGAAGGAGGGGCACGAACCTACAATTCCGGAAAATTGAGAGCAATTTGGGAGAATTATTTGAAGATTTGCATGCGTTCTTGAGCCTTGACAAGAACACTTGAAGAAATACCTTAATTTCCAGATTACGGACAAATTCCCAGAATTCCGGACCAAGAAACATAACGAAAAGGCTTTTAAATGCATGCGTGTGGATGAATAAACCAAATTTTGGATAATTTGTGTGCATACAAGGCTAGACAAAATCTGGACAAAATTTACCTTTGCTGGGAAAAGACGACCTTGACGACCTTCTCCGAAAAACTAGACAATGTCAAAGGAACAAACCTCCTCTACCACGAGAAGGTGGAAGGGACAGGATGGGGAGACCTCGCGCCGAGCTCCCCAAAAGAGCAATGCTCCGCGAGCTCCCCAGTGAGCTATCGTGGTGCAAGATGAACTGAACCCCGCCCCGAGGGACCTCGCCAACAACCCCGACGAGCTTCAACGCACGATTGCTGCCCTACAAAGGTTACAACAAAGACAACAAGGCGACCTTGCCCAGGGGTCTAGGCGAGCCCCAGCCAACGAGGCCAGGGAGAAAACAAGGCCGACTCAGGGCACCCAGACCAGGGGGCAGGCCAGCGACCTTCCTACCGAGCAAGAGGCGAGCTCTGCCCAAGCTCGCCAACAAAGGGAAAGGACCGGCAAGGCCAAGGTGGTAGAAAGGCAAGTCTCGAGAGGCAGGCGAGCTTCAGCTTACACAAGGGAATCCGCCACCCACCAATCTCAAAGAAGAGAGGTCCTCCAAGGCAGATTGGGGCCCAGACGTGAAGAGGAGGAATGAGTGGCGGCCCCAGCTTCATCCCGAAGGGGAGAATCAAATCTACAGCCTCGTAGGTCAGCATACGATCGTTTGAGAAGGCCGGCAGCCGATAGACTTGGCCCTAATGGAGGCCATCAATTCCAGCCCGTCACAAAAGCACCACCCCAAAGCGAGGGACTGTGGGGACGTGCGTCCATGAGGCGCACGGCCTTTGAACAGCCTCCACAGGAGGTGGCTCATGATGACGAGTTGGCCACATTAAAGAAGGTCGTCGAACATCTACAAATGCAAGTAGCAGCTAAAGCTGGTGGACCTGATACTACCACACTCCCTGCATCTCCATTGGCACCTGCCATTCTAAAAGTACCTGTCCAGAAGAAGATCCAGTTTCCGGTGATGTCCGTATATGAGGGCGAATCCGACCCGAAAGTCCACCTGGCCAAATATGCGGACTACATGATTTCCGTAGGTGCCACGGATGCCACTCAATGCCAATACTTCCCGCTGACCCTCGGGGATCGAGCTCACCACTGGTTCTCATCACTCGCCCCAAGGTCAATTCAATCCTTCGGCCAACTCAAGCGGGAATTCTTGGCCCACTTTTCTGGATTTGGATCCTACCTGACCCAAAAGCACCGGCTCGCTAACATCCACCAGGGCGAGAACAAAACCAACCAACAGTACCTGGAGAGGTTTGACAAAATACTGTTGGAAGGCGAGCCAGTGAGCGAGGGCACAGAGATATTTGCGGTGATGGCCGGACTCAAGAAAGGTACCGAACTTTGGAAAGAAATGCACCTTGCATGCTCGAACACCTACACCGAGTTCAACACAAAGTTGGGGTGTACGTGGCTATGCAGGAGGCGCTACTGAAAGAAGTTGGTGCCTCAGACGAGAAAAAGCCGCATGGGAAGAAGACCGGGGGCACTTACAAAGCTCCCCAAAACTTGAAGGCCTTTGGTGATGGAGACGAGATTAAGGAAAAACTCAACCAAGTACTTACCGTCTCTGTTGACCATGTCTTTGCTGCGGTCAAGGACAAAGCTATGCTAAACAAACCTAGGAGGATTTGTCAAGACCGCACGAAGCTCAACCCCAACAAATTCTGTGCCTACCACCAGTCGATCGGCCACTTCACCAGCGAATGCCGAGACCTTCACAAGCAGTTGTGGAAGTTTTACGAGGATGGGAAGCTGGCCGAGTTCGTTAAGAAGGCACCCGCCAAGAGAACCAGGATACAGAGGACGGAGGTGTCAGATGATGAAGAGGAGGACGAAGATCGACGTGAACCTCGACACAGACGTAGGGCACCTCCTCAACCTCAACAGGATCAAGAGCCAACACGGGAACTCCTGGTTCTCGAAGAAGTGATTGGAGCTTCCGGAGGTCTCCAGGATGGGAGATCCTCCATCTCAAAAAGACAAAGGAAGGCCGAAGTCTGGGCCATAAACCAGGTTCAAGAAGGCAGCTCCAGTTCCAAGCCCGCCGCTCAACCCACAGCCGAGCTGACATTCTCTTCGACGGACTTGGAGGGGAGTTTAACTCCCCACAATGACTCGTTGGTGATAAGCGCCAACATCATGAACGTCCGAGTACACAGATTGTTTGTGGACACCGGCGCATTCACCAACATTCTTTTCAAATCCACCTTAGATGCCTTAGGTGATTTTCAGTCGTATATAGAACCTAGTAATGCTAGGATAGTGGGGTTCGGAGAAGCTGTAACCATCCCCGTAGGCCAGATTAGGTTGAGCGTCCAACTTGTATCGATAGAGGACCCTGAGAGGAGACTGACTAGGTTAGTAGATTTTCTTGTTGTCGACCAGCAGTCTACCTACAACGGGTTCCTTGGCCGCCCCTTTATTAATGAATTCACAGCGGTGTGTTCGACCTACTACTATTGTCTCAAATTTCCAACTCCTAAAGGTGCCAGAACAGTTAAAGGCGATCAGAAAAAGGCCCGCGAATGTTTGCTTCAAATCAAAGATGGCCAAGAAAAGAAGTCTGTAACGCAGGTTCACATCCTTGAAGAAGATGTACAAATTTCGGTAGACGAGCCAAACATCCTAGACATCATCTCAACCAAAACCGAGTTGATGGAGGTAGGCGACCGACCGGAATCAATGGTCGAAATTAACCAAGTACCAGAACCTGTGCAAAACACACAACCGGCACCCATGGAAGGAGTCAAGGAAGCCCAAAAACCTGCGCAAGACCAGCCACCGGTGCCCATGGAGGTGGTCAATGATACTTAGAAGAAAGGACCTGCGGAGTATCAAGAACCGGTGCCAATGGAGGTTGATCAAGCTCCCCGGGTTGAAAAGTCAAACCAGGACGAAGGGCCATCAAATCCAACTCCGCAGGAAACAGGAAAAGTTGATGAACCTGCCAAAGCTGGAGAAGGTAGCGATGACCTTGAGCCGAGAATAGGCCATGAACTGGATATGAAGTAAAACCTAGAGGAGTTCCTGAAGGACCCAAGGTGGAAAAACCAGAAGAGGAAGGCCACCCCATGGAGGAGTTAACGGCGATCCCAGTGGACCCGGAATGGGACTTGGAACTTTTTATAGGTTTCGAGTTACCAGAACCGTACCGGTCAAAAATGGAGTTATTTCTCATGTCCAACCTACATGTGTTTGCCTGGTCCCACGAAGATATGACGGGAATCCCGTTGGAGTACGCATGTCACCGGCTCAACAAAGATCCGATGAGGAGATACGTACGCCAAAAACGAAGGAAATATGGACTAGACAAATACGAAGCTCTAACCACATAAGTCAAAAAATTGTTGGACAACAAGTTGATCAAGGAAGCCTTGTGCCCGCAGTGGGTTGCAAATCTCGTCCTGGTAAAGAAGCCCAACGGAACGTGGAGGTTGTGCATCGACTTCACGGACCTAAATAAGGCGTGCCCGAAAGTCAACTTCCTACTGCCCCACATTGATCAACTTGTCGATAGCACTGCAGGCCACGAGATGATGATGTTCATGGATGCCTTTGCAGGCTATCACCAGATAGCAATGCACCCAGATGACCAGGAACATACGGCTTTCTACACCAACAAGAACATGTACTGCTGGGAAAGAATGTCGTTCGGACTAATCAACGCTGGAGCTACCTACCAAAGGTTGGTGAACAAGATGTTCGATCAACACATCGGCCATACCATGGAGGTGTATGTGGACGACATAGTTGTTAAAAGTTTGCGAAAGGAGGATCACCTCGATCACCTAAAGCAAACCTTCGATACACTATGCCAGTACAACATGAAGTTAAATCCAAAAAAGAGCAGCTTCGGCATACACTCAGGGAAGTTCCTGAGACATTTGGTGAGCCAACGAGGAATAGAAGTCAATCCGACGCAAGTCAAGTGTATCATCAAAATGAGCGCACCAGATTCAGTGCAGAAGGTTCAAAGGTTGACCAGATGTTTGGCAGCTTTGAACCGGTTAATCTCCAGATCCTGAGACCGGAGTCGTCCCTTCTTCGAAGCAATAAAGGCTAACAGACTAAGGCACATGGATGATTTCCGGTGGACGAGTGAATACCAGAGGGCCTTTGAAGATATCAAAACATACCTGGCAAATACTCAAATATTATCGAAGTCGGTACCTGGTAAGAAGTTGTACTTGTACCTAGCTGCGTCGGAGGTGGCCATTAGCTCCATCCTGGTTCGAGAAGAAGGCAAAACTCACCTACCAGTGTACTATGTAAGCCAAGTCTTACACGAAGCTGAGTTACGGTACACCCCAACAGAGAAGCTAGCCTATGCACTGGTGATGAGTGTTAGAAAGTTGCGGCCCTACTTCTTCGACCATCCAGTAGAGGTGTTAACAACGTTCCCACTACGACAAATACTACACCGGCCAAACACTGCGGCACGCTTGTGAAATGGTCACTTGAAGTTAGGCAATACGGTATAACCTACGCACCCCAAACAACGATCAAGGGACAAGCGCTCACCGATTTCATCGTCGAGTTTACTTGCCCGCAAGATCCGACGAGGGGGCGTATAGCACCGTGGCACCTCTACATCGACGGATCATCAACTAGCACAGCAGCAGGAGCCGGTGTGGTGCTGATAAGCCCAGACAGACAAGTCTTCACCTCCGCAATCCGGTTCGACTTCAGAGCAACTAACAATGAGGCGGAGTACGAAGCACTAATAGCCGGACTTAGGTTATCATTAGCTGTGGGGGCGACCAATCTTCAGATTTTCGGAGATTCCCAGCTAATAATATCCCAAGTCCAGGGGGAGTATGAAGCAAAAGACCAACAAATGATGATGTACCAGAAGATAGTGGCACACCTGATCTCAATGTTCAAACAAGTAGACATCAACCAAATCCCAAGATTGGAAAACACACAATCTGATGCACTAGCCCGACTAGCTACCAGCAATGGCGAAGCGGACGAGACGGAGGTCGTCGTCACCAAGTTAAGGAATCCCTCAACATCTGATTATAAAGTGAATCAGACCTCGAATGAGGGGCAGGAAGATGGCGAAGATTGGCGCACTCTGATCTAAAAATATTTGAAGGACGGGACGGTCCCGAAAGATGCGTGAGAGGTTAGTCGGCTAGTTAAACAAGCAGCCAGGTATACGTTGGTGGATGGCCAACTCTTCAAACGTGGATTCTCTCTACCCCTACTCAAATGCTTATCTAAAAAGCAAGGGTTCAAGGTGTTAGAAGAAATTCATGAAGGAATTTGCGGAAGTCACGCTGGGGGGCAAGCTTTGGCATACAAGACAATCAGGCAGAGGTACTACTGGCCCACTCTCCGTCAAGATGCCATTAGCTTCGCTCGGAAGTACCAAAAGTGCCAACTTTTCGCACCTAACATCCACTCCCCAGCTACTCAACTTAAGTCGGTCTTCGGCCCATGGCCTTTTACAAAATGGGGTATCGACTTGATTGGCCCATTTCCACCTGGCAGAGGCGGTGTAAAGTTTGATGTGGTAGCAGTGGACTATTACACTAAATGGGCTGAAGCCGAGGCGCTTACAACAGTGACGCAAGAAAGGATGATTGGCTTTATTTAGAAGAATCTGATTTGCCGATTTGGACTTCCACAATCGATTGTGACAGATAATGGTAGATAATTCGATGGTCAGAAGTTGAGAGAATTTTGCAGTTCATGGAACATTAGGAAGCACTACTCAACTCCGTACCATCCGCAGTCGAACGGCCAAGTTGAGGCAGTTAATAAGATTTTGAAGCATGTGCTGAAGATCCGCCTCGAAGATAAGAAAGGAAGCTGGGCGGACAAACTTCCGGAGGTTCTATGGTCGTACAGAACTTCATACCGAGCAAGTACCGGAGAAACACCGTTTGCCTTGGCCTTTGGAACGGAAGCAGTAGTACCGATGAAATTCTAGAACAAGACTTGGAAGGTGGTAGGCTACGATGAGAAGGAAAACGACGAAGCTTTGGCAGTAGAGAAAGACTTGCTTGAAGAAACTAGAGCTTTGTCAAAAATGAAGAACGCCACCTACAAGCGGAGAGCGGAGAAGTATTACAATTCCCAAGTTCGAGATCGAAAATTCAAAGTGGGTGACTTGGTGCTAAGAAAGAAGCTGGCAACCCCACCAGGTGTATTTGGGCCGAATTGGGAAGGATCGTTCCGAGTTACCGCAGCCTGGGCAAATGGTACGTACGACCTCGAAGATGCAGAAGGAAATACCTCATCATACACTTGGAGTGCGGCACATCTGAAGAAATTTTATTAGTAGAAGGAGGTGAAACTGGATTTTGTAATAGACTAGTCGAAGGTTCGCATCAGAAGTGTTGATGGCAACCTATGTAAATTGCGTTACTAAATAAAGTTAGAAATTTTCAGAAATATCCAACTATTCGAAGCTTCGTAATGCATAAGGACCAAGGTCCCGAACGTTATAATATAAAAGCTCAAGGCAAAGGCCAAAGTGCCCAAAGGTTAGCGAAGGTGTCCTTCTTAAAGGATCACTAAGCAGCTACTGCCCTAAGTTAGAAAAATTCACAAAAAAGACGGTTAAGAAGTCTAAGGCAAGGTTCATGAAACCTAATCGCCCAAGTGAATTAAAATAAAGTACAACTCGCTACCTAAAACGGTCTAAGACGAGCAATTCGCAACCCTAAGTGGTGTAAGATGAAGAATATGTACTAATTAAATGAAGGTACGGTTCGTAGTCCAAAGCGATGTAAAACGAATGATTCGCCTCTCAAAAGTAGAATAAGACGAACAAATAAGTACCAAAAATATAAAAATGAGCTCATTATAGATATAACATATGCAAAATTTAAATGAACAAAGTTGAAGCAAATAGATCTGATTTCATTCAAAAATACTTGAGAAACTTTCAAAGTAAAAAATATACTTGAAAAATTCTCAAGTATACGAAGTTGTGCTAAGTCACAAAGGTCGACTAGCTGACCATCTTTAAACTACAAAAAGAGCTTCTTCTGGGCGAGCTTCAACTACTTTAACAAAAAGCAAAAAGCTATACTAAGAAAGCAAAGAAAAAATTTCAAGTCTCAGGAGCTGCGGGGGCATCGGAAGCAGGAGTAGCGGCGACGTCGGCTGGAACCTCGGGATAGGCGACCTGAGGGGCGACCTCCCCGCCTACATTTTGGCTAGCTGGGGGTGAAAGTCAAGGCAACGTGGTGATGTTTCCAGTAAGCTCTCTGGTATCGAGCATCGCATCCCCACAAGCCTCCTGAAGCTGCTCCATAGTAGGGGGAGTTCGCTCTTCATCCCCGGCGACCTGCTCCTCCGCGACATTCACTTCCAGGATCGGCACAGTGTTGATGATCTTGAAGCGCGCCGGAACAAAGTCGAGAGGGATCCCGAGCTGAGGAAGGTCGCCTATATCCAACTAGGTCTCATCCGGGAATCGTGCCTTGTCCAAGCATTCCTTAAAGTCGCCCACCACGGCCGCCACCTCATCATCCTTATGGGCTCGCGCCCACCAGATGGTCCTCAGAACCTCGGCATAACACTGGACGAATCCTTTATCAGAGGCCTCAGCCCTCAAAGCATCCAAGCTCGCCGGTGAGGAGGCATTATTCCGCAACTCAGCGACCTCGTTGATCTTGGTCGAGAGTTCATCCCTTAGCTTCGAGCACTCCTCGTCGGCACTCTTCACCAGACCCCGCTGTAGCTCCAGCTCCCTCTTCGTCACTGTATGCTTGCAAACCTCACGAGCGAGTTTTTTAGCGAACTCCTCCTCCTTGGCTTTGATTTGGGTATCCACATTCCTTTGGATGGCGGAGAGCTTACGTTGGAGTTTGCTGAGTTGCTCAAGGGAGCTCTGCTCAGACGCCAAGGATGCGGTCTCTTTCTCCTCAGCGAGCTCCGCCGACCTCTTGGCCTTTTCGACGGATTCCGCCATCTTAAGAAGGCTCGCATTTTTCTCTTGGCGAACTGCTTCCTGTTGAGTCGCCTGGTCAATCACCTTTTGGTTGGCGAGCAACAACCCGCTTGCATAGTGCATGGAGAGCCGGGCATTCTCAATCAATCTCTGCCTCTCCAAAGTCGCCAACTGGGGGTTTGACCAATACCTCGGTACCTCGCTCACGGTGTTTCGAGCAAGGCCTGCAGGAAGGTTCCGCATGGAGGTAAGAGAGCGAGATCGCTCGTAAGAGTGAAGAGCTTCGAGCCTATGAGGAAAGGCAATGGAAGCATAGCTGCGAAATCATAACACTCAAAGTAAAAAAGGAATAAAGCACGAAAAACAACAAGGAATGAAACCAAGTTGGTGAGCTACTTACTGAACTCGCTCAGGATCCCAGCCTAAGATTGTGTCGTCCACCGTTTGTACTCCAAAGGGAGATGGGGAAGGTGGCGACCTTTGAATAGGTGCGATTGGCAGTGGAGCAGTTGAGTGGGCAGATCCAACTTGTGCCGACCTTGTATCAGCTCGCTCAACATGTTTAGATTCCTCCTCATCACGAAGAAGAGTCTGAGCTTTCTTGCAAGCTTGCGTATCGCCCTCAACAACTCGGGACCCATCACCACGGTGAAGGCCCCTCTTCGATTGATGAGAAGCTCGGTCAGGCGTTGCTCTAATTCGTCCGCCTCCCCTATTAGTCCAAGCGACCTGAGGAGCCTTGGCTGACCTTTTGGTGGCGGCCTTCTGAGTCCCGGAGCCACCAGCGTCACCCTTCTTGGCGGCGACCTCCGCCTTTTTACTTGCCTCTAGGACGAGAGTCGATGGCAAAGCCAACCTATTAGGGCGAGGTGGACCCTTGGGGTGACGGCGAGCTAATGCATGGTAGGCTTAGGGGATCTCGACTGTTCGGAACACAACCCAGTCACCACCTACAAAAATTGAAAAAATAAGGTTAGCATCTTAGCGAGCTAACCCCCCACCCCCAATTGGCGAGCTTCAGTAAGTTGTAAACCTGGGAGCTCAGGACCTTGTACAGCGAGATGATGCGGCAAGGTGTGGAGCCCAGCAAGTCTGAGGCAATGATACTGGCAAAGATGAGCGACGTCTCGATCCTCTTTGCTCCTTAAATAGCAGACAGCTCGCACCAAGTCGAACTCATTCGGCAACTCAGGCTTCCCACGGCTGGACTTGTGGTGCTTTAAACCTGTAAAAGAGGGGAAATTAGATTAGTAAATCTAATTCAACCCACACACACGTAGGCGACCTACTGCTAGCCTCTCCATATTCCTCAGGAGAAAAGATGCATCCTCCCCGTCCAGAGTAGTTGGAAGAAGGCCAATCTCCACCCATGAAGACGAACTGTTCCTTCCAGTCACGGATCTTGTTGGGAAGGATCCCTAAAAACTTCTCACCTGGGCGAGCTTTAAGATAGTAATAGTCTTTGCCATCCTTTGCTTGCCAGGTTACGGTGAATAGTTCGTTAATCTCTGTCGTTGTCAATCAATTTTCGTACCCCTCCAATCCGAAGATCGCCAACATCGCCAACAAGCTGCTCCAAGCATTTGGAGTAAGCTGAGTAATGGCGAGGTTGTTGTCAAGGAGGAACTGGCCGATAATCGGGTGCAAGGGCAATGTAAGCCCGGCCTCGAGGGTATGCACATTGATGGTCGTCAACCCAGCTAGAGGTGCATCAGCTCACTCATTCTTCTGTGGTGCATACAAAAAGATGTCGAGTGGAATCCGATGTTTCTCGTGAAGCTGGGAAAGTCGATACTCATTTATTATACTTTGAACATCGCTCGCCTTGTAATCAGATTTATTCGCTGCATCATAAGTTCGCTTGGGAGAGAAAAGTTTGCAACATGTTCGGCGACGTATTCCTCCCAATCGAACGCGTGAATAACGTTGGTGGGAACCTGATGTTCGATCAGCTGAGGTTCGGGAAATTCAATAGAATGAAGCTAATCGATCGTAACTTCTTCAAGATCACCTTCTGGCTCGTTCACCTCAGCGACCTCCTCGTCCTCCTCGGCGACCTCCTCGTTGCCACTGGCAACTCTCTCTTCAAGGGCGACCTCCTCCCCTTCCTCCCAAACCTCACGATAAACAGAACTGGAAGCCCTCTCTTCCGGATCAGAGCGAACCTCGCCAAGAAGCTCGCCAGAATCTGGGCGAGCTACCGAAGCAGCCTCGGGACTCGAGTTAACCATTATTGGGGTCATTTGGGGAATAGGGCCACTATCAGTCATGGGTCATTTCTCGGGGTTACGGTTGGAAAGAGTTTTGCTCGATGACTAGGTCGATATGATTAAGGCGGGGTCCTAAATGTTCTAAGTTCGAAGAAAATCTCAGTCGCCGGAGTCTCAAGGTGTAGGCGATCGGAAACATGAGTCACCGGAAATATACCGAATTTCCGAAAACTTAAAAGGAGCGAAGGGAAAAAGAAGAAGAAATTTGCAAAAGAAAGAGATGAAGGGAAAAGAAACAATTTTCTACCTTGAAGAATCTCCAAATTTCGTCGGATGCAAAGGAAGTGGATCACTGGAAATTGCTCTGGAAATTCGAAAGGGTAAAAGTGGAAAATGAACTTGATTTCTCCTATTTATAGACGAAAGAGCGAGCTTCAATATCCGAAGAGTTCGAGGACCTATATGCAAAGATTTGAAAGTAGTGGCATGATGGGCGCGGGAAATGAGACCTAAAAAGGCGTGCACGACGCCTTGATTCTCGCTCTGCGTCAGCACTCCAACCGCCACATTGAAGCTCGCTTGGAAGCTCGGCACCCAACTAAGGAGTAGCTCGCCAACACTCGAACCCTCGCCCATAAAGACAAAATCAGCTCGCTAACACATTAGAAATATCATGATGTGAGCGAGCTGGGGGCAAATGTTGATAGGTGAACTACCCAAGGTTAACCATAAGATTAGTTAGCCAACATGCTAAGAAGCTCGCCTAGAGGAAGAAGAAGGTCGACCGGACTCCTAGCAAACTAAGTCAAATAACCAGCTATGCCCAGGAGAGAGAAGCTCGCAGGCGAGCTTCCCCTCTTGAAGGGAAGCTCACCCATATCCATAGAGACCCAGCAAGAGTCCAAAAGCTCGCCTAGGCTAGAGATATAGACCATGTTTATATAAGTAGCAAGTATATGTATAGTAGGACAAGCAGTGTAAAGGTAACATGGTAGTGAGTGGAGACAAGTGTCAAGGACACTTGTCAACACCTAAAGTCAAGTAGGCTCACAAGGTGTCACCTCACACATGCAAACCTATAAATATGTCTCCATGTATTTTTCTCTCTCTAAGTTAGATAATACACACAACTACTTTCTCTCACTAATCTCCCACTTTCTCTCACTAATCTCTCACTTTCTCTCACTGCATTCTTATTCAAGAACACTCTTTAATCCTTGTTATTGTTGATAGATTCAAGTTGTTTAACAGCCATTAATCATCCAATTAGCTAAATCTATCAACAATCAGATTAAGCTCACTATTAGTATAAGTTCGTTTATCCTTAAAAAAGAGCAAGTTATACTTAGATAGTAATATAAAACTAATAATATTCTATATTAATAGATAGTTTTAATTTATTTTCACTCGAATTGATTATTTGTGAAATAGTTCACAATTAAACATTAAAGTTTAAACTCACAACACTTGAGATAAATCAGTTTCTAGTGAAAAGATACACAAATAATGCAAAACAAATATTACAGAATGATTAAATAAGAGCAAATAAATATCAAATTTTTTAATTTATAATACTTGAGATAAATCAATTTCTTGTGTATTGATTCACAAATTAAAAGAAAATAGTCAATCATGCATTAAGATTTTAAATTTATGACACTTTTAGCCTAACAAATATTGTGTCATATAATTTCTTTTGGATTTATTCAAACTTAATTATCTAAATTATCGGTCAGCGCTTTCTCTTTCTCTATAAATGCATCCTCTTCCAATATTTTAAATATTATGGCCTTTTTTAATTTAATTAGCATTTCAATACAATATTATTTATTAAAATACATACATACCAATTCACATTTAAAAAAATATACATACAAATTTAAAATTTAAAATGCACATAATTAATAGAAGCATATATACTAATATATTGACAAGAGAATATTAAGTTACAATATATATATATATATATTCATAAAATTGTGTAAAACTTTGAAGAAAAAAATAAATTGTGATTTTTATACATAATTCGATATATCTCCAATATTTCTCGATTTTCATTCAATTTTTTACTACAAGTAAACCGATATCGATATTTTGCAATTTTTTACGATATATCCACGATAGTCTATAAAAGATACATTGTACCCTAATATTCATACGTTGCGATATATCCGCGATATTTCGTTATATTTTCATCCTTGATTACAGGCAATTGTCATGCTTGAATTCTTTAGTTTTGATTCTTGCGTGAGTGGTGCAGTGAGATATGTGATTTGGTGGCGGTTGATTGCAGTGGTGATGCGGTGGTGGTTTTTATATTTTTTTATGTAATTTTTTAGTTTTAAATTGGAGATGTAATTTGGGTGATTTTTTATAATTGTGCAAAATATTTTCTATCCGTGTGTAATTGGTTAGTACATGAGCAAAAAAAAAAAATTGTGCAAAATTTATTTTCTCGTGTCTGAAATTAATTTAAATTTAAAATTTATAGGTTTGAATTTTGCAGAAATAAAATGTAAGCAAATTGAAAACTGTAAATTAATAAATTGTGCAAACTAGTTTGATTTGTTGTACAAATGATTTTTCGTTTTGTATGCAAAAATTAAATTTTAAACCTCTATAAAAACATAATTTTTTAATGAACTAATATGTAATTAGGTGTTATAATACGACCTATTTGTATGTTATCCATATTTTTAAATATGATAGTGGTATTATCAGAAATTATTATTGATATTTACCTTCGTTCAGATTTTAAAATAAAATTAATATGTAATATAATATATACTCCCACCGTCCCAAAAGACATTGCATAGTTTCTATTTTGGGTCGTCCCACAAAAAATTTGCATATCTAAAAGTGGAAACTATTTATTGAACTTCACTCTCACAATACACATATAATATTTATAAAAATATATTTTTTATACCTTTTTTTAAACTACGTGCCCAAAAGACACTGAAATGTCTTTTGAGACGGAGGGAGTAATATAATAATGTGGGAATCACTATGTGTGTTTTCAGCTCTCCTTTTTTAGGTTTTCATATATTTTTTTGGTAATATTATATATATATATATATATATATATATATATATATATGTGTGTGTGTGTTTTAGTTTTTACAAGTTTTTTTAGTTTTATATAAAAAAAAATAATGTTAATAATCTCTGGATTACCACAAAATTTTGTGGGGAAAGCCATTTTTGGGTCATGAATATACTGAATAAAATAAATTTTTTAATATATTTGAATTGCAAGAAGACTTACACTTGCATTATAAATTCACTATTATTTCGTTATGGCCTTATGTAGGATTATTGATCCGAATAATATCCTAGTTTGTACAGCTCTCTCTCTAATTATTAATGAATTCATTTTATGCTATGGTGGAAAAAACAGGAAATTGTCCAACATTAACCCAGTGAAATTTCATGTTATGAGTTGAAAGTTATTCCATGTTAAAATTTGCAAAATGAAAATCGAGAAGTAAATATGATTTCTTTCTCCTAAATATTAGAAAGTCCGTCATGAGACGAGACGGTTTCATACAAATTTCTATGAACACGGAATGATTCAGAACAGAAACGCAAGACGTACCCCAAAGATTAGTTTATGAATATAGATGGAAATGAGCAGCTTCAAGTATAACACATCAAGAAGCATAAATAAAAACACATCAAGAAGCACAAAATAAGTACACATCAAATCTCCCTGGACCACTAATTCAGCATCTTAAAAATCCAAACACAAAACAAGCAGTTTTCTTCAATTTTTGTTTGTTTTAATCTATGACAAGGAAGATATTAAGCCTGATACATACACAAAATCAGTTTTCCCATTTCCCTTTTTTTTTTTTTGCTCTAGTTTCTTCTTGGCATCAATCAATCGGTAGTCATGGGTTGACTGATGCAGCACCTGAAACGAGCCTTTCTAACAGTCGTCATGACCTCAGTCTCAGCAGCCTCCAGCATTCTGACCACCTCACTGAAGGAGGGTCTAACATCAGGATTAGCATCCCAGCAAAGCGTCATTATCTGACTTAAAGCATGAAGACACTCATTCGGAATGGCTGGACGCACACCTTTGTTCACAACCGCAAATGCTGCTTGAACAGCCGTCATATTCTGGAAAGGGAGCATACCAGTTATGAGCTCCCACAGCACGATCCCGAAGCTATACACGTCGACTTTCTGGGTGTAAGGCCTATGCTGGATCATCTCCCTGAAATTTCACAATCACCATATCAATAAATACAAGTTACATTACCCTAATGGAAAATGCTTCTATGTACCAGTTACATCATGCAACTCAAGTGCATTTTAAAATGATTTTAGTTCTAGTAAAAGTTATTAGTTGTTCAGTATAGGCTGGTTGAACTAAACGGTATTAGAGGTCGTCATTGAACAATACTAATTGCACCCAAGTGTTGCTCTATCCTAATATGAGATCTCATTACAACAAAAATGTTTATTCCCAAAACACACCTTTCTCATAGAAAACTATGCTACTCAATAACACACCTACTGAAGCATCAGTGCAGACTACACCACAGACTATACTAATGCTTTATATCGAATCAACCTCTACTATGCAAAACGCCAAAACCACAACTAAAATGGCAAAATTAAGAATATCTGATACACCATCAGCATCAATAATTGCCCAGAACAGATATATTTATGTGCTGATAAATCCTAATTACCAGTTACCCATAATGACACGAAATGCTGCCTCATTCACCATGCCCCTTATCCCCTAGTTGCAATTTGAACACTAACCTAGGTTTTACTACTACATCTGCTGATACTAACCTTGCAATTAAATCACAAGCTCATTAAAATCTATTAGAACCACAAATGTCGGTAACCTATGCATCAATTGCTGAGAAAGAAGTCACAATTTAACATTTGAAAATTTGATGGGATAAGTTGCAGCATAAATGACTCAACTAAACACATCATGTTAATAATATTTGACCAAGTGGCACTGCCAAAGCAAAGCCTGAGAATACCATTCAATATAAGGGGCAGGAAATCCCTTTTATGATAAACTTAATCAAACATCACCATCAAAGAATTAACTCTCAAACTGGTGATTGACAGCAAAGTTAAAATGGTTGTATCAAGAATCACAGGTCATTCATTTATCATAGCAGAAGCGAACCTAGAATTATGGCTTACTAAATCTCACAATCATTACAGTCAACCAAAATCGCTACTCGGTTTTCCTCTATTTGGTATAGTTTGAGATTATGGATAACTTAAAAGCTAACTAGACAAAGTCATATTGTCAAGAAAAATGAATAGCTTATGACAACTTCTACGAGAATGTAAGTATCAGGGGAAATATGCACGAAAGGTACTTCAGGTCCTCATGGACAACTTCTAACCAAGTATTTTTATACAGACAGAACCTACGCTTGAGCATTTCACAGTGCTCTTAATCTCACAATTATCCACACCTCGAGTAATGTGACAAGAGCTGACTATATAGCTCCAGTTCAGCTATTATCATATACCTTAACCAAATTTGCTTAAACGAACATCAGAACTTATTCAATTTTTTTACATCAGTATTTAGAGTTGAAGAGTAATGACTATTCTCAACCAAAGGCAAACTACTAGTGCTACCTCCCAATCTACTACCATGTTTTCCATGTTAAAAGAAACTAGTCTTAGAAATACAGTTCAAGGAGGGGAATGTTTGACACTTGGCAAATCAGCAAGGGGCTATTAGGCAAAGGTAGAAACATTAAACAGCAGTTGATTGTTTTAGAACCATAAACTAGGGAGCCCTAACTTAACCCAAAACCATGGTCAAAGATCAAGGATTGACACCCATTTATATACTCATCCACAATTTCTTGTGGATCCGATGTGGGATCATAACAGATTGCAATGGCAATTAAACCATCAAGGTACCAACCACACTTGCATGGAATGGAGAAAGCAAATTTTGAAACTCAAGCTTCATCCTTCATTAGGGATGCCCTAGTGATTTTTGACAGGGATGCACTAGTCATTCAATTAATCAAACAATGATTATATGTGACAGGTTGCACTTCTTTTGATTATCAACATAGACAATAAAGTTAAAACCAAAAACAGGGGAGGCGATAAAGGAATTCCAAGATGTCAATATGAAAATCTAAGATATATTATTGTCTTGGGTAATGTACCCGCTTTATGAATTATGCATGTGACGAGACTGTCTGCTAGTTCATTTAATGTGGGGCTGAAAACCAATAAATAATACTCCCTCCGTCCAATTTTACTATACCTACTTCCATTTTAGTCTGTCCAATAAAATTAGTCTTGTTTCCTAAAAAGGAAATATTTTACTCGATCAACTTATCCACTTAACTTTTACACACAATATACTTATTTTCTTAAAATCCATGTGAAATGAAACATGACTAGTAAAATTGGACGGAGAGGAGTAACTATGACTATAAAACAACTACCGAAAACTCAAAAGTGTGCATACTATTTCATGCAACATATCCCAAAGAAATCATCTTCTATCAGTATTCATAAAGTCCTCCAGTATTCATAGAGCAATATATATAACTATTATATAACATCCAACTCCTAATATAACCCTCCTCTCATCACTAAAACCTTATTTCCACTTGATTGATCCAACTAGACTTAGGTTAAAGACTACAGAAAAAGTAATCATATTGGCATGATTATCAGAACAGTAATTATTTGGCCAGAATCCTTTCATGTCAGCCAATGAGCTACAAGTGCATAATGCACCCATTGATTTTAGCCACGTAATAAAAAAATAGGTTGGATGCCTTAAGGCTACAGAAAACATACAAGGAAAGATTATATGATCTCCCAAGATAATGGTGATGAGAAAGACAGAAAAATCTAGCTGGCCCTTCCGTGTTTTAGTTACAACTAGATAACGTAGAGAAAGCAGCTATATTTAATTGCTATCGCTGTAGTTATCAGTGCATTAGGTCACCTGCCACGTGTTCAATGAAAGCAATGTAGGCTCAACTCATATATCAACCCTCAGTTGTAAGTGGATATACACGCAACTGAATTAATAACTCTAGAGAGCATTAAAGTCCACCCCAGACTTGCCAGAACTACTGAGAAGTCATATCCTTAGAGTTAACAAATAATATTATGACTCCATAATCAGGAAGACTCCACACTAAACTCCTAGAAGGGTCAAGTAAAGCTGTTAATCATATAATGCCCAATTTATCATCCATTTGCTTCATCAACCACCTTCAGATCTCCACCTCAGGTTGTAGGCAATACAAATTCAATGAAGAATCTTGCAGTAGAATAAATGAACTGAAACTGCTAGCAAGGGTAAGATATCACATTATAAAACTAGGTTTGACTTTTCAGAGAGATTTATTAACAATAGGCAGTTAAAACGGAGTCCAATAATCCTGATCTTTTCTAACAATAGGTTTGAACTTTCTAAAACCCTTACAAACAAGTGCTTATGATTTGCACGTAATTGGACTCAACAAAAAATGGAGGGCATTAGTGGTAATTAATGATTTATAAAATGTTGTAGATTCACTGCTTGTTTTGAAACACTAAAAATAGCTTCTAGAATCACTTATTTTCAAAGTTATCTCTCACAGCATTTGAAAATAAGTTAGAAGTTATTTTTAATTGGTTGCAAACGGGCACTCAATCAGTAGACAAAAAATAAAAGCCAGTATTTTGGTTTCTTATTTTTTTTAGGTTGGGGGGGGGGGGGGGGGGGGGGGGGGAAAATATTTTTGTTTTTTTAGAAAAAAAACTTTTCCAGGACTCCCCTGGTATCCTGGATTTGAGATTTTAGCATAATTAGGCTAATCTACAGAATTTATAACATCTGGAGAAAATGTCAGCATTTCAACCTTCAAATCAAGTATTAAGTACCAAAACATGACTATTAACTCTTTGGAAACATTCTCATTATCCCGACATGGATCTTGATATCTACTAAATTATTTAATATATAAATAGAACCAGAAACACTCAATACTTGGGTATATTTATAAGTTCAGCTATACTCCAGCAGCAATATTCACTTAGGATACTTAGGTCATTTTAAGAAGTTATTCAGTGGCACAGAGAGGAAAATGAGAATATTTTCTAGTGCATTGTACATTGAAAAAAAAAAACAATGATATGACAAGTCGGAGCAAATTAATTTGAGACCATGAACACTCTTGGAGCAATTGGTTGGTCTACAAAGAATTTGACACGTGCAATTTATAGCAACACAAGAAAGTACTTAATTATATTGGCCAAGTTATCCAACCTATTAGGTTTGAAGCTGGAATGGTCAATCAGGAAGAAAAGACCCAACAAAACTTCACCAGAGAAACATTCTTTGCATTTTTTTAAACAACAAGTTACTTCTAGACCGGGGAAAAAAAGGGACCTATTAAGACCAACTTTTACATTTCATCAAGCATGGGAGTCAACCAGTGTGCACAATGGAATGTGCTGAAAATGTAATACTGTCAATAAAGCAGCATGAGGTATGAGACCCTTAAAACTGAAAGGATCCTAAAACCATATGGATTCGTGGAAACACGAGGAATTGATCAAGTAAGAAAGCTTAATAACACTTGGGGGGGGGGGGGGGGGCATGTGGCCCATACAAGGAAAAAGGACGTTTAGTAGCCCATATACCTAATTTCAAGAAAACAATTTCCACAACAAAATAATTTCACTCCATGCCATTACAAACCATCAAATATACCAATTCAAGATGAAGGATCCCATAGCCAGAGGATGAGACCACAAACGAATAGGCTAAGCAAATACCACCAGTAGCACAGTTCCATTTTTACAATATAAGGATTCTTTGCTACTGAGAGAAAAATGCTAGAATTTCGGCATTTACTGTCAGTTTTTCAGTAAAAGATAGCACTTAACAAGTCATGCTCTAAGAGCAAGAGAACTCTTTTGAGCCTCTACATACTCCAACAACATGCATCAAACAAGTTCAAGCATGGCTATATTGTCTGTATTCCACTATATTAAAACTGCTAAAGCCTTAGTTGACAAGAATGATGTGACCGAACACAATAGCCATATCAAAAAAAAATTCATATGCACTCCAGTCATTGAAATATTAAATTTATAAAGCAGACGCATAACAGAGAGAAAATGATCCGAGTTATTTTTTTATATCCAACTGCTCCAAAAGGCAGAACACAAATTAACTGGAAAGAAAGAAAAGGCGCAGGATGAAGATTGAACCATTCAAATTTTCTTAGGGGCAGGGGAGGATATATATCAAGCTCAAACATTCTTAGAAGAAAGTAGGAACTACATAATGAACATGCATATCGAGAATAATCATGAGAAACGACCAGGAAAGACTTTATACATTTCCAAAGAGAATAAGATATCATATACAGTCTATAAAGATAGCATGTGTAGCATTAGGATTTGGTCCCCAAAATGCCGCAAGTTATATAGAAAATTTAGCAATAGAAAGCATGTATGACGAAAAAAAATGAATACTTACGGGGCCATCCAACGATAAGTGCCTGTCTCCGGTGTCATACCTTCAGTCTGCACTTCAATCCGAGCCACACCAAAATCCGCAATTTTAATGGACTTGTCAGCCGAAATCAAAAGATTGTCCGACTTCAGATCTCGGTGAATCAAATTTAAGCCATGCACATATTCCATTCCCCTGGCGACATCTAAGGCCTGCTTAACAGCCAGTTTAAGAGGCACAGAGCGATTCTGCCTCTTTGTCAAGAACTGACGCACTGAACCCCCCTTAGCATATTCAGTAACGATACACCACACCATGGGTTTACGGCATGCACCAATAAAGCGAACAATATTTGGGTGCCTCAAAGTTGCCAGCATCATCACCTCCTGCTGAAACTGCTGTTCCATTAGGTGGGCTCTCTCTGCATCATTTTCAGGCTTCTCTAAAAGCTTAATTGCAACATCTTCACCATTGTAAGTTCCCTTATAGAGTTTACCAAAAGCCCCCTGGGCAAAAGCAGGCCCCATGTTGAGTTTCCTCAAGTCAATTGTCCACTCATCATAATTACCAAGGCCTTCAGTAGGATATCTTGGGTCCATCAAAGCTTGAGCCAGGGCATCATTACTCAACCCTTGAGATGTTTTACCATGAGTAACACTAGCAGCAACAGAATAATTTTTGACATGCTTGAGGCCCTGATGGCCCAAGATGCGAGTGTGTGAATCATTGTTGGATCCAACACTGCTGTTGTCCATTGACATGGCAACAGAGCCCCCACCATTGCTCAACTGCAAGCTCCCATAACTATCAATCGACATATTTGAACCCTCATTCAGCTTGCGATAAAAATTTTGGGAGAAATCATAATTGTCATGGTTATTGTTTAGGTCGATAATCCCAGTAAATTTTGGACCTTCCAACATCTTCTTATACTTTATCAACTATGTCTCAACAACAAAGAATCTTGAGAATATTCTATATCTGCTGCATTCCGGGCAACCACGTCGTCAAAATTCTGCAAGAATAACGACAAAAACATGTTAACTAAACAATAAATTTCCATATGTTTAGTGAAACAATTAACATCCCTAATATGAAAGAAATGATGCATAAAATTGTAATCTTATACGGAAAAGCTTTATAAGATTCCCCTTCCAAGCCCCCTAAATAATAAAAACAAAATTCAATTCGAGTAACTAGGCTAGCTAAATTAGAAAACCTACAAACAAAATATTACATTAAAGGTCTGCAAATATACACCAATAATTAACGCAGCGCGTGCGAGTGTGTAAAATTTCACAAAAATAAATGGTAAGTTCAGACAGAGTGAAAAGATCCCTAGCCTCGCTCAATTGCCTGCAATCAGTTACCTCCTTCAGTTGACCACAATTGCAGTCAACAAAAGTCTTTCACAATCAATAATTTCAGTTCCTCAAACAAATGAAGATGAAAGAATTTAGCCCAAAACGCAAAAACAATCGAAAGCATAAACTCGCCCACCCCCAAGAAAAAGGAAGCCACAATTCTCCAAAATTAAACCCCCATAACATCACATGCACTTAAAATAATATCACAAACCCTCAAAACAGATATAAATTTCAGTGATCCCATAGCAACAATTGGAATAAACAGAAAAGCAGACCTCGATCGAGAGGGGCTTGACTTCAATTTCTGTTATACGTCTCAGAAAAAAAAAGAAAAAAAAAGACCTTATACGACTGAGGAGTGCAACAAATTTACAATTCAGACCCTAGTGCACAAACCTTCAGCTGCTACAGAGGAAGCACGCAAGGTGGAAAGAAAACGATAGCGGCTCAATTGTAGAGAGAGAAAGAAGCAGAGAGAATTGGGGAGAGAGAGAAGTTAAAGATGGAGGAAAATAACAAGTGAAATGAAAAAAATGAATGGGGAAAGGAAATTTATACTGCGGAGTTCTCTAGTCTTGGTCTCCTTTTTATTTGTCTTTTTGTTTTATTTTATTTTATTATTATATTTTTAATATTCGCAGATTCTTTTCTTTATTATTTCCTCTGTAGGGGATGGGATAGTACAATATAACTTTTTTTTTATCTCGAATATGTAGAAGCAAGATTGAAAATATCGTCATCGATAGAAATTTCGGTTCGATGGAAATATCGAGATTTTAAATTTGTGGAAATATCGATTGATATATCTATATCGGTAATTTAAAATTTTTAAATATTTAAAAATAAATATTTAATACATAAATTTAATAAAAGAATTTAAATAAATTTTACAGTTGTGACAAATTTATATATATACACTATTTTTTGGAGTTTTTCCCAAAATTTATCGATATTTTCTTGACATCTTTCGATATTTTCTCGATATATAACCATAGTTGGTTTAGTTTGAGGAAAAATAAGCAATATCAATATTACAGACCGATTTTTTTTATTTTTTAATGAATATTATGAAAATATCGTTTTTACCCAATATTGATATCGGTGACTACAAAAAATGGATATATTGTGGATATATCGAATAAATATCGATATATTTTCATCCTTGTGTATAAGTAAAAATGACTTATAGACAGTTGAAGTGGATATAGTTCTACTATGGAGTTGGATATTTCTACTTAATTGTGTTTTTAAATAATATAATTTTAATTAAATTATTTGTTGATTAGTATTAATTATAGGGTCACTTACATATTGATTAAAAAATCATTATATTTACAAATTGGTTCAAAAAATTCGCACGGTAGTATTTTTTATTTTTTTTGCACGGGACCAATATGTATTTTTTGTCAATTTCTTGAATTATTTTGTACTTTTCCCTTAATTATATTATTAAACAGTGCTCTTTTTGTTCATAATTAAATAGAACCTCTCTAAACTAATATTTTTAGAACAGTAAATATTATTAATTCATAGAGATATTAATTAATCGATAAATTAATAAAATATTAACATAGAAAATATCATGTATTGAACACTAAGAATAATATTTAGTTATTCAATGTTCAGAACAAATTACAGTCAATATTTTATGAAATAGCTATGTATAAGCAAAATAAAAAATTAGATTTTAAATATCATGGACAACATATAATGATTTCTCATTTAAAAGGTGTTAGAAAAACAACCATAATAGATCAAATGCATAATAGATCACCCACACTCCACGTGCACCTAAAAAAATTTGTAACAATATTTTGATGTGAATTTCATTTGAAAGTTAGTAAATAGTATACTATATCAAACACAATGAAGAGGTCATTCCATTTAAAGAACGCCGCGCCGTAATGCAACTTTTGTATGTTAAAGAAAAGTTAAAAGATGAATTTATTTTGATTTAAATTTTATATTTTACTAAATTACCCTAACCATTTTTGTAATTTTAGGATTTTATTAAGTTATAATTTTGATGGAGCCATATATTTATATAAGAGATTTCAGAAAAAATATTATTTTATTGAAATTATGAATTTATATTAAAGTCCCAATTTATTAGAGAAAATTACAATTTATTGAGGTTATTAATATATGGAGTTTTAATTTAAGGAGGTTCTTAATTATTTGAACTCGTTGATGAGCTCAAGTATTAAGAAAGAGTAGATAAACTCTTATAAAATAAGGATAATATCATATTATGGATATTATAGAGTTTATTTATAAATAAAATAATTATTTGTTAATAAGTAATATAGGAAAGATAAAGATAAATTTATTGTTTTCCATAAATGATATGAAAATAAAATTTATAGACATTTCGATAAGGCAAGTTAAAATAAAATTTGATGGATAGAGAAAATATTAATTATTTAACTGAACAAGTATTTATTGTTCGAGTGGTACATTCAACTCTTATTAATTAGTAAGATACTCAAATTTGCTAAAAGCATTTAATTTTGGACTTTATAAAATAAAGTAGTATTTAAAAACCTATTCATAAAGGCAAAAATTTGTGTGATGAGATTATAATAAAATGTGACAGTATTTTTGAAGAAAAGTGATAAGTTACTTTTAACAAAAATATTATCACTTTTTATAAGTAACAATTTTTACTTAATAAATGACATATTTTAAATTAAAAATAGATCAAATAGTATTGATCTCATATTATGAGAAAGTCTCGCACAAAACTTACTCATACAAGAAATAAAGACATTTTAACATTAAGTCATATACACTTTCTCTCGAGCTCCATTTGGATGAGTGAATTTGAAATCAGTGGATTTTACACACAAACAACTACTCTTTTTAAGTAAGTTAGGTGAATTTACAAATACTTAAATTTGAGTTTATGTTCAAAATTGATTAATTCTAAATTCTCATCAAAATCATGTCATTTGTGAAATCTCTCATCTCCATCCTTTCATCGCTATCTTTCATTTACTTTTTCCCTTCTCTACCATCTCTTTATAATTTATGATTTGAAATATATACATTTTTACATATTTTTTTAAATACATTCATTTTCAAATTCATCCATTCAAATGAAGCCTCGATGATTTTGACAAATGTCAAATTTTAACATTTTTTGTTTTAATAACATTATGTTATCTTAATTAATTTGTTTAAATTAACCTATGTATTGCGCCGAATTATTAAAAAAATTATATTCATAATGTAGATTAAATTATATATATTTCGTAGTTTGTTGTTAAGCTATATTACAATATCAATATACAAATGAAATCCAGTGTATTATCCACAGCACAATAAATTGAAGTTTTAATTGAAAGATAAACAATAGTGTATTTAAGTATTTAAACATCAATGTATCTATAAACAAGGTCCCACTCAAACAAGATAAATTTCTATTATAAATTTCGAAAAAGTTATTTGCAAAAGACATCTGTTGTATATTTATTTGGTTTTCCCTTGAAAGATAAATAATTTTCACTCCTCTTTTACTTTTGACTCTCGAGACTATGATATACAATTATTTGTATGCAAAAATACATATAACATCAAAGGGTATGTTTGATTAGGGATGGTGATAGATGGGATGTAGATATAGATAGAGATGGAAAAATGTGAATGTGAGTAATCCTGTAAATAGTAAAATAGTATTTGGTTAAGGATGGAGGAGTGTGGTTAGATAGAATTTTATGTCACATCAATATGATGTTATATTATTTTGTTATTGTTAGTTAGTGTGATAATGAATGTAATAGTTAGTGATGTATTATATTATTATTAAATAAGTAGGTAAAACAAAATGAGTAAAATAAAAGCACGAGGGAGGATATATAGGTGGATGAAAATATGATAATGTGGTTGTATGAAATTTTGGAAAAATAAGAATATATGTGTATAATAGGTATGAATGGATATTTGGATGAGGATGAGGTTTGTCCATCCAACTTTGGATGGAATAGAGGATGATTCATTCTCATCTGGATGGGTCCATCCTTAACCAAGCATACAATAAGTATATAATCAAAATTATAAAAATTACTTAGGGTCCGTTTGGATGGTTGGATTTGAAATTTGTGGATTTCACACACAAATAATCATTCTTTCCAAGTAAATTAGGTTAATTTACAAATATTTAGATATTAGTTTATGTTTAAAATGGATAAATTCTAAATCCTCATAAAAATCATGTCATTTGTAAAATCTTTCCTCTCTACCATTCAATCTCTATCTTTCCTCTAGTTTTTTCCTTCTCTCTCATCTCTTTACAATTCGTGATTTAAAATATATGCCTTTTTACAAGTATTTTTTTTTAAATCCATTCATTTTCAAATCCATCCATCCAAATGGAGCCTTAGCTCTTTATCAATCAAGATTATTTCAAAAAACAATTTCTCTTTATTGGAGTTTTTAGACAGCACAATCCATGACTTTGCAATATTAACTTTTATTGTCCAACTTTTCTGTCACACCTCATTTTAAGTACAATTTTTGAATAAAATAAATTGAAGATCCTTAACTTAAGGTGTGAACCAATTTTCCTTAATAATAGAAAACTCATTTGGGGCGAGCAACAAATATAATGGGTTGCTCGCCACCTAACCTATTTTGTATGGTTTGTTTGCCTCTTGAGTTAAATCCAAATCATTTGTTTTGAGATCTTAATCATCTTATTTTGAAGGTGCTGCTCGCTAATTACTGTATTAGTTGTTCGCGTATCAACAGTGCCTTCAAGGTTTCAGAGTTGTTCTTTATAATTTATTAAATTAATTCTGCTAGAACTATGAAAATGATTTCATGAAATCTAGTTCTTAATTTTATGTTTAAACAAAAGCTTCCGCTATATGAACGTGAGTCACCTTCTTCTTAAGGAATTTTCGCTCCCCAAGAGAAAAATCAATGGGCTGGTCGCCACTTTGAAGAATACATGAGAGCATATCAACCAATCCAGATTTTAAGTATTCTTTCATTGTATTTTTCATATTTATCCTCAGAGGACACGTGCCTACACAATATTAAGTGTGACATTGCACCAGCCACCTCGTACTTGTAACTTTGTCTATAAATAGGCCAATTTTTCATGAATAAAAAGGAAGAGAACTTCATTTCCTTACTTAAACTCCGCCAAAATAAATCCTCACTTTGAATTCTCAAATTCCAGCAAGATAAATGAGTTTAATCCTAGTTTGTTGGTAGTGTTGATAGGCGAACTACTCGAGAATAATTATGAGATCAATTGATAAAGACAGAGAAGCTCGCCGACTTGCCTAGAAGACACGTCACCAGTTCTGACCAAAGTCAACCTTGGGAAGCTCACCCAGACACTTAGGGACAAGGGGAAGCTCGCCCAGGTGCCTGTAGACGACTCAATAGTTGATCAATAACCAGACGAGAGAGAGAATATATGGAAGCTCGTTCATACTCAAGAGGAGCTCGCCAACATCAAGGGACCAAGTTGAAGATCCACTATTATCACATGTTCCGGAATGACACAAGGCAACGGAGCTCGCCCAAGCTCGAAGTATAGGCATTAGCTGTATAGGGAACAAATAGTGATGTAGTAGGACGAAACAGTGTAGTAGGAGCATATAAGTGAGTAAGGACAAATGTCAAGGACACTTGTCAACACCTAAAGCCAAATAGGCTCACAAGGTGCCACCTCACAACATGCAAACCTATAAATAAGTCTCATGTACACATTTTCTCTCTCTAAGTTCATTATTCAACATACACTTTCTCTCTCTAAACTCACACTTTCTCTCTCTAAACATAATCAAGAATATTTAATCTTGTTATTGTTTGGTAGGGTTCCTAAGTAAATTACAGCCACAAATTACATCATTAGTAAATCCTATCAACAATTTGCCGCTAGAAGGAGGGTTCGAACCTTCGAATTCTGAAATTAAGAGAAAGATTAGTGAGTTTTTAAGAAAAACTTGAAGGTGTTCTTAGTTTGGCTCAAGAACACTTGAAGATACACTAAAATTACAAGATTTCAGCTTGATTTCCAGAATCTTGAACTTGAAACATAACAAAAAGGACCTTAAACGCATGTGTGTAGGCAAATAAACCAAATTTTGGACAATTTGCTTACATGCAAGGCTAGACAAGACCTTGAACAAACTGAGCATTTCTGGAAGCCGACGACCTTGATGAACTCCTTACTAAAACTTGAACATATTAAAAGAAAACACATCAGCCACCATAAGGAGATGGAAGGGGCGCACTCCCTAGCAATAAGCTGATGGGGAGACCTCGCGCCGAGCTCCCCAATGAAATGACGCCCCGCGAGCTCCTCAGCGAGCTGAGGCCGCACCACTGGCCCAAGATGGACTAAATCCCGCTCTGAGGGACATTGTCAACGATCCTGACGACCTCCAGCGTACCATCGGTGCGCTATAAAGGCAGCAGCAGCAGCAGCAGCAACAGGGCGAGCTCGCCAGGACATCTCGGCGAGCTCCCACCAATGACGCTCGGGAGCAAACGACCCAACGCACCCAAGCCACTCAAACCAGGGGGTAGGCAAGCGAGCTCCCCGCTGAGCAGGAAGCGAGCCCCACGAGAGCTCGCCAACACAGGAAAGATGCTGAAAAGGTTAAGATGGCAGATAGGCTAGGTTCGCAAGGTGGGCGAACTACTGCCTACACAGAGGCATCAGCGACCCACCAATCCAGGGAGGTCCTCCAGGGCAGGTTGGGGCCCAGACGGGAGGAGGTTGAACAAGTGTCGGCCCCTGCTTCATCACGGAGGGAAGAATCAGATCTACGTCCACGTAGGTCCACACATGACCGATTAAGGAGGTCGGCTGCTGATAGACTTGGCCCGAATGGAGGCCGTCAGTTCCAGCCCACCACTGAGGGGCTACCCCAGAGCGAGGGACTGCGGTGACGTGCATCCACGAGGCGCACGGTCTTTGAACAAGCTCCACAGGAGGTAGCTCACGAAGATGAGCTGGCAACATTGAAGAAGGCGGTGGAACAGCTACAGATGCAAGTAGCTGCCAAGAATGGGGGAGCTGATGCCACCTCACTTCCAGCATCACCACTGGCACCAGCCATACTAAAGGCACCGGTGCAGAAGAAAATCTAATTACCGGTGATGTCCGCATACGAGGGAGAGTCTGATCCCAAAGTCCACATCTCCAAGTATGCGAACTACATGATTTCAGTAGGTGCCACCGACGCAACCCAGTGTCGGAACTTCCCGTTGACCCTAGTGGACCGTGCCCACCGCTGGTTCTCTTCACTTGCCCCAGGGTCAATCCAGTCTTTCGGCCAACTCACTCGGGAATTCATGGCCCACTTCTCAGGGTAGGGGTCATACTTGACCCAGAAGCACCGGCTCGCCAACATTCATCAAGGCGAGAACGAGATAGACCAGCAGTACCTGGAAAGGTTTGATAAAATACTACTGGAAGGTGAGCCGGTGAGCGAAGATACGAAGATCATTGTTGTAATGGCCGGACTAAAGAAGTGCACCGAACTCTGGAAGGAGATGCATCTTGCATGCCCGAACACCTACGCCGAGTTCAGACACAAGGCGGGTGTATACGTGGCTATGCAAGAGGCACTGCTGAAGGAGGTAGGTGGCTCCGACGAGAAGAAGCAGCACGGGAAGAAGTCCGGGGGCACCTACAAAGCTCCCCAGAACTTGAAAGCTTTTGGGGACGGAGACGAGTTCAAGGAAAAGCTCAACCAAGTACTTACCGTCTCCGTTGACCATGTATTTGCTGCGGTCAAGGACAAGGCGATGCTAAATGAACCTAGAAGGATTCGTCAAGACCGCACCAAGTTGAACCAGAACAAATTCTGTGCCTATCACCAATCAATCGGCCACTTCACCAGCGAATGTCGTGACCTCCTCAAACAACTATTGAAATTTTACGAGGACGGGAAGCTGGCCGAGTTCGTGAAGAAGGCACCGGCAAAGAGGACCAGAATTGAGAGGAGAGAGGTCTCTGATGAAGAAGAAGAAGAAGAAGAAGATGAGGACCGACGTGGCCCTCAACACAAACGCAGGGCACCTCTCCCACCTCCGCAGGATCAAGAGCCAACTAAGGAACTCCTTGTTCTCGAGGAACAGATTGGAGCTGCCGGAGGTCTAGAAGATGGGAAACACTCCATCTCAAAGAGGCAGAGGAAGGCCAAAGTCCGGGCCATTAACCAAGTACAGGAAGGGAGTTCCAGCTCCAAGTCCGCTACTCTGCCAGCTGCCGAGCTTACATTTTCCCAGGCGGACTTGGAAGGGGTGCTGACCCCCCACAACGACTCGTTGGTGATCAGGACCAACATCATGAACGTTAAAGTTCACCGGCTCCTAGTGGACACAGGCGCGTTCACCAACATTTTTTTCAAGTCAACCCTAGATGTGCTAGGTGATTTTGAGTCGTATATAGAACCTAGCAACGCTAGGATAGTGGGGTTCGGAGAAGCTGTAACCGTCCCCGTAGGTCAGATTAGGTTGAGCATCCAACTTGTATCGGCCGAGGACCCAGAAAGGAGACTGACTAGGCTCGTAGATTTCCTTATCGTTGACCAGCAGTCTACCTACAACGGGTTCCTTGGCCGTCCTTTCATTCATGAATTTAAAGCTGCGTGTTCAACCTACTACTATTGCTTAAAATTTCCAACTCCCAAAGGTGCCGGAACTATCAAAGGTGACCAGAAAAAAGCTAGAGAGTGTTTACTCCAAATAAAAAATGGCCAAGCAAAAAAGTCTGTCACTCAGGTTCTCGTGCTTGAAGACGACGTCCAAATTCTGGCAGACGAGCCTAACATCCTGGACGTTATCTCAGTTGAAACTGAGTTGATGGAGGTGGACAACCTGCCAGAGGAGACAATAGAAGTCGCCCAAGTGCAGGAACCGGTGGGAGACTCACAGTCGGCACCCATGGAAGAGGTTGTGGAAATTGAAATCGGAGAACCAGTGGGAGGCTGGGAACCAGTGCCAATGGAAGTTGATGAAGCTCCCCAGGTTGACGAATCATCAAACCCAGTCCCCCGAGAGGTGGAAAAAGTCCAAGAACCTGCCAAAGTTGGAGAAGGAGGTGATGACCTCGAACCTCGAGTAGGTTTCGAGCCAATGGCGAAGGAGGACTGAGACGAGTTGGTTAGCGATCCAAGGTGGAAGAACCAGAAAAGGAAAGCCACCCTCATGGAAGAAATGACAGCAATCCAGGTGGACCCGAACAAGGCAGACTTGGAACTCTTTATAGGTTCCGAGCTGCCAGAGCCGTACAGGTCGAAGATGGAGGAATTCCTAAAGTCCAACCTGGACGTGTTTGCCTGGTCCCATGAAAATATGGCGGGAATCCGTTGGAGCATGCATGCCACCAACTCAACATAGACCCAACGAGGAGACATTTTTGCCAGAAGCGAAGGAAGTACGAACCAGACAAGTACGAGACGCTAACCACGAAGGTGAAAAAGTTACTGGACAACAAGCTGATCAAGGAAGCTCTATGCCCGCAGTGGGTTGCAAACCCGGTCCTAGTGAAGAAGCCAAATGGAACGTGGCGACTATGTATCGACTTCATGGACCTCAACAAGGCGTGTCCAAAAGACAACTTCCCACTGCCCCACGTTGATCAGCTTGTCGATAACACTGCAGGCCATGAGATGATGACGTTCATGAACGCTTTTGCAGGTTACCACCAAATAGCGATGCACCCGGACGACCAGGAACATACGGCATTCTACACTAACAAGAATATGTACTGCTGGGAGAGGATGTCGTTCGGACTCATAAATGGGAGCTACCTATCAAAGGTTGGTGAACAAGATGTTTGACCAACATATCGGACACACAATGGAGGTGTACGTAGACGATATAGTAGTCAAGATTTTGCGGAAGGAGGATCACCTGGACCACCTCAAGCAAACCTTCAACATACTACGCTACTACAACATGAAACTGAATCCAAAGAAGAGCAGCTTCAGCGTCCACTCGGGAAAGTTCCTGGGACACCTGGGTGAGCCAAAGAGGAATCGAGGTCAATCCGACGCAAGTAAAATGCATCATAGAAATGAAGGTGCCAGACTCAGTGCCGAAGGTTCAAAGGCTGACAGGATGTTTGGCAGCTTTGAACCGGTTCATCTCCAGGTCCGACGATCGGAATCTTCCATTCTTCGAAGCAATAAAAGCAAACACACTAAGGCACAATGACGATTTCCAATGGACAAGCGAGTACTAGAGAGCTTTCGAAAGCATCAAAGAGTACCTGGCCAACAATCAGATACTGTCAAAGCCGGTACCTAGAGAGCAACTATACCTGTACCTGGCGGTGTCGGAGTGGCCATTAGTTCGGTACTGGTCCAAGAAGAGGGAAAGATGCACCTACCAGTATATTACGTTAGCCAAACTTTACACGAAGCAGAGTTACGATACTCCCCAACAGAGAAGATAGCTTACGCACTAGTGATAAGTGTTAGAAAATTGCAGCCCTACTTCTTCGACCATCCAGTGGAGGTGTTGACGACGTTCCCACTAAGGCAAATACTGCACCGGCCAGACACTGCATGACGCTTGTTGAAATGGTCACTAGAAGTTAGCCAATATGGTATAACCTACGCACCCCGAACATCGATTAAGGGACAAGCGCTCGCTGATTTCATCGCCGAGCTAACTTTCCCGCAAGATCCGACGAGGGGGCGTATAGCTCTGTGGCACCTCTATATTGACGGATCATCAACCAGCACAACAGCAGGAGCCGATGTGGTACTGATAAGCCCGGACAGATAAGTCTTCACCTCGGCGATCTGATTCGACTTCAGAGCCACGAACAATGAAGCGGAGTACGAAACATTGGTAGCCGGACTTAGGTTATCATTAGTTATGGGGGCAACCAATCTTCAGATTTTTGGAGATTCCCAGCTAATAATATCCCAAGTCCGGAGAGAATACTGTTTGCCCAAATGGTGTCTACACGCAAGTGCACGTGATCGTTATCGTCGTGGCAAGATGACCAAGTTTATTATTTATCGAACTCAGGGAGATGGGAGATATGTAAGGTACGATTGTTGTTCCAATTCGAAATCAAACAAAGCAATTAAATGGGAATCGGTATCTAATGTCTACTAGCGTGTCAAGAAAGCAAACTACCTATCACCTTGATATGCAAAGTGAGCAAGTTGTGAGAGTATGTATTAGTGTACTATCCTATGTTTCACATGGTGTGGTATAACTTAATCATGCAATGAGGTATTGTACAATCAATTGGCAAGCCCCTCTAACATGCAAAGGTCTCCCTAGATACACATTAGAGCCTCTAATTGTCTTCCTATTCACTAAGGATAATTCTCATTATCTTAGGAATTTTATCAAACACTTAGCATGCATTGGCCTAATAACAAGAAGATTTAGGGAAATAGCCCAATTCTCATATGAGACTAACTCCCTAATGGCCCAATTAATCAAATATGCATTCAAAGCATTCATACAAATCATCAATATAGAGAATTGATCATACAACATCACATAGCATTCATAAGATCAATATTAACACCACATTACTCTATAGGAATCATACACTAACACATAAAGGAATTAGCCCATAGCTAATTTGGTAAACAAAAGAGTAATTGGACGAACTACAATCATCATCATACAAGAAATGTAAAGGAAAGTAGAAGAATTACCTATTACAATGAAAATTGGAAAGATACAAATTACCTCCCAAAAGTTATCTAACAATCCGACAATGGAAAACAAAATTCAAATGGTAGAAACGTAGCTCTAGTTGAGATGAACGTGCAGCAACAAACGGATTGAAGATCAGAACGGTAGATCAAAAGTTATCAAGGAAATCGTATGAAGAAATCTAAGAACACCCAACTAGAAACTACCTCTAACTTCTACAAATCTAGAGAGAGAATATGATGATGTGTGCAACCTAAGAAAATGAAAATCTAATGAGAGAATAATGAGGAAGATCCCCTTGGAAATCTGATATGGAAGTATATAAAGTACCCTTAGATCATTTACCAAGATGCCCTTCATTAAAACGCGCAAAAATACGAAACTAGCCCTGAAAATCCGGATTCTTGAACGGCTACCGATCATGGTCGACAGCTTGGTCGCGCAGTTTGCATGTCTGCCGCGCTCAAGCTTGTTGGCTGCCGATCTTGCTCGGCAGCCTTATTGTGCGGAATGCAAATCTGTCGAGCACCAATGTACCACCTGCCGATCTAAGTCGCGCGTCCACGTGCGCGGTGAAAAGTTCGTTGAGTCAGTACACGGGCACGTGACTTCAAGTCAGGTCCTGTCGAGTTGTGAGGATGTCCTGCCGATTTGGGTCCTTAGCTCGGGTAATGCTCGACTCTCCTTATTTTTGTCATATCATGAGTTCTAGAACTCCAATTGACTCGACTCTTCTTTCGTTGCGACTCTCTCTTCAAGCTCTTCAACATGAAACATCAATTGATTCCATTGGCTCAACTCCAAAATTTAGGACTTTTCTCGATCTTGCTCGTTTCTTTCTCGTCTTGCTCGTTTTCACCTATAATCACAACTTTTTAGCCAAAAAGGGTTAAACGCACAAAGTATAACATATTAGGGTCAAATATAAACATAATATCACCAAAAGCATATAAAAATGAATGCTAAAACATGCAATTATGACCCTAATCAAATACGAAGCTAAGGACCAGCAGATGATGATATATCAGAAGATAGTAGCACATCTGATCTCGATGTTCAAGCAAGTTTACATCTAGCAGATTCCAAGCCTGGAGAATACGCAAGCTGATGCACTAGCCCGACTAGCTACCAGTAGCGGTGAATCAAAGTTGACGGAGTTCGTCGTCACCAAGCTAAAAGACCTCTCGACATCTGATTACAAAGTAAATCAGACTTCGAGTGGGGGCAGGAAGATGGCGAAGATCGGCGCACTCCGATCGAAAAATACTTGAAGGACAGGTTGGTCCCAGAAAATACGTGAGAAGCTAGTCGGCTAGTAAAGCAAGCAGCCAGATACACGTTGGTGGATGGCCAACTCTATAAACGTGGATTCTCTCTACCCCTACTCAAATGCTTATCTGAAAAGCAAGGGTTCGAGGTGTTAGAAGAAATCCATCAAGGAATTTGCGGGAGTCACGTCGGGGGGCAAGCTTTGGCATACAAGATGATTAGACAAGGGTACTACTGGCCCACTCTACGAAAAAATGCCATTAGCTTCGCTCGAAGGTGCTGAAAGTGCCAGCTGTTCACACCAAACATTCATTCTCCTACAACCCAACTTAAATCAGTTTTCAGCCCATGGCCATTTGCAAAATGAGGTATCGACTTGATCGGCCCATTTCCACCTGGCAGAGGCAGTGTAAAGTTCTTCGTAGTAGCGGTGGACTATTACACTAAGTGGGCTGAAGCTGAGGCACTCACAAACGTTACGTAGGAAAGGATGATCGATTTCATATGGAAGAATTTGATATGCCGATTCGGGCTCCCACAGTCGATAGTGACGGATAATGGAAGACAGTTCGACGGTCAGAAGTTGAGAGAGTTCTGTAGCTCGTGGAATATCAAGAAGCACTACTCAACTCCATACCACCCACAGTCGAACGGGCAAGTCGAAGCAGTGAATAAAATTTTAAAGCATGCATTGAAAATCTGTCTCGAAGACAAGAAAGAAAGTTGGGCAGATGAATTGCCAGAAGTGCTGTGGTCCTACAGAACATCGTACCGAGCTAGTACCGGTGAAATACCGTTTGCTTTAGCTTTCAGAACAGAAGCAGTTGTACCGGTGGAGGTGCAGAACAAGACTTGGAAGGTGGTTGGATATGAAGAGAAAGAAACCGACGAAGCCTTAGCAGTGGAAAAGGACTTGCTTGAAGAAACTAAAGCTTCATCGGAATTGAAGAACGCCACCTACAAACAGAGAGCGGAGAAGTACTATAACTCCCAAGTCCGAGATCAAAATTTCAAGGTAGGGGAGTTGGTACTAAGAAGGAAGCTAACAACTCCACCTGGTGTGTTCGGACCAAATTGGGAAGGACCATTCCGAGTTACCGCAGCTTGGGCAAACAGGACGTATGACCTTGAGGACATGGAAGGGAAAGCTTCGTCATACACGTGGAGCACAACACATCTGAAAAAATTGTACCAGTAAAAAAAATGGGGAACAAAATTTTGTAATAGACTAGTCAAAGGTTCACATCAGAAGTGTTGATGACAACCAATGTAAATTAAGTTGCTAAATAAAGTTGGAAAGTTTTTAGAAATATCAACTGTTCAAAGCTTCGTAATATATAAAGACTAAGGTCCCGAACGTTATCATCTAAAGCTCAAGGCAAAGGCCGAAGTGCCCAGGGTTAGCGAAGGTGTCCTTCTTAAAGGATCACTAAGCACCCACTGCCCTAAGTTAGAAAAATTCATGAAAAAGACGATTAAAACGTCTAAGGCAAGGTTCATGAAACCTAACCGCCCAAGTGACTTGAGAAAAGTACAACTCGCTGCCCAAAGTGGCCTAAGACGAGCAATTCACGGCCTTAAGTAGTGTAAGACAAAAAATACGTACTAAACAAATAAAGTACAATTCGTAGTCCGAAGCAACGTAAAACGAATGATTCGCTTCCCAAAGTGGAATAAGATGAACAAATAAGTACTGAAAATATAAATACGAGTTAACTAAAGATATAACGTGCGAAAAAGTAAAGTAAGATAAGATGAAATAGGAAGTTCAAATTCATTTCCAAAAACACTAAAAATTTTCTAAGTATTAGAAGTGGTGCTGGTTACAAAACCAACCAGCCAGCTATCTTTGAAAACAAACAAAAAAAGCTCCTTCTGGGCGAGCTATACAGAGCCCGACGAGCTACTCCTACTTAACAAAAATAAAAACAAGGAAAAATTAAGCAAAAGAAAGCAAAAAGCCCTAAGTCTCGGGAGCAATGGGAGCATCTGGAGTAGGAGTGGTGGAAGCATCAATGGGGGCCTCAGTCTGGGCAACCTCAGGGGGAACCTCACCGCCACCCACTTGGTTAACTGGAGGGGAGAGTGTAGGGAGCTCAGTAATGTTTCCAGTAAGACCACTAGTGTCCAGCACACTAGTGTCAAACATGATGTCCCCACACACCTCCTGCATCTGCTCTTGGGTAGGGGGTGTTCGCTCCTCTCCCTCAGCTCGCTCCTCCTCTCGGCATTGATCACTGGGACCGGCATGGTTTGTATTACTTTGAAGCACGCTGGGACAAAGTCTAAAGGAACCCCAAGTTGTGCAAGGTCCCCTATGTCTAGCTCGGTGCCCTCAGTGATCTTTGCTTTGTCAAGGCAATCTTCGAAGTCGCCCACGACAGCCTCCAGCTCGTCGTCCTTATGAGCCCGCACCCACCAGATGGACCTAATCACCTCGGCGTAACATTGGATAAATCCTTTGTCAGAGGCCTCAGTTTTCAAGGCATTCAAGGTCGCGGAGGAGGTGGCTTCATTTCGTAGCTCGGTGACCTCATTAATCTTGGCGGAGAGCTCCTCCCTCAATTTTGTGCACTCTTTCTCAGTACTCCTACACAGACCCCGCTCCAGCTCCAGCTCCTTCTTGGCCAAGGTGAGCTCGCCATCCTTATTCGCGAGCTTCTCCGCGAACTCCTCTTCCTTGGTGCGGATGAGAGCATCCGCATTCTTCTGGATGGTGGCGTATTTCTTTTGGAGCTCGCCGAGCTGCTTAAGGGCGCTTTGTTCGGCTGCCAGAGAGGTAGATGCTTTCTCCTCGGTAAGCTCCACTGACTTCTTTGCCCCGTCAAGGGCCTCAGCCATCCTCAAGCAGGCCGCGTTACTTTCCTGGCGACCTTCCTTTTGCTCAGTCACCTAGTCTATAACTCTCTGGCTAGTGAACAAGAGTCCGCTCGCGTAATGCATCGCTAGCCTAGCATTTTCAATTGGTGACTGCCTTCCCAAGGTTGTCAGTTGCAAGGTCGACCAATACCTCGACACCTCGCTCACAGTTTGAAGGGCAAGGCCTTCGGGGAGGTTGCGCATCGAGGTGATGGAACGGGGGCGCTCGTAAGCATGGAGGGCCTCATGCATATAAGGAAAGGCGATGGAAGCATACCTGCGAGGTCAAGACACTTGCATTAATTGATGAATACAAAAATAATATATGAGGATAAACAAACTTGGCGAGCTACTTACTGAACTCGGTTGGGATCCCAACCCAAAACAGTGTCGCTATGACTTGGACTCCGAATGGGGATTGTGAAGCTGGCGACCTAGGAGTGGGAGCAGGTGGCAAAGGAGCAGTGGAGTGGGCAGATCCACCATGGTCCGATCCTAATCCAGTCCAACTTGATTAGACTCCTCATCACGAAGAGAAAACTTAGTCCTTTTGCGAGCTTGGGCATCCTCATCGCCACTCGAGACCCGTCGCCTCACTGGAGACCTCTCTTCTGATGATGAGAAGCTCGCTCAGGAGTGGCAGAAATTCGCTCGCCTCCTCTCCCAGTCTTGGCGACCTGAGATGTTTTAGCTGGAGCAGGGGTCTTCGCAGGGGCCTTGGCGGGCGCCTTCTAGGTTCCAGAGCCCCCAGCGCCTTCCTTAGTGGCGAGCTCCAACTTCTTGCTCGCCTCCAAAGCAAGGGATGAGGGCAAACCCTGTTTGTTAGGGCGAGGTGGCCCCATTGCATATCGGCGAGCTAGGATTTGGTAGGCTTCAGGGATCTCGATGGAAGGGAAGGCAACTGTTACGCCTTCACCTACAAAAATCAAATGTTAAAGTTAGCATCTTGGCGAACTATTTCAACAACTTTGTGAGCTTAAGATAGTTGTTAACCTGGAAGCTCAGGACCTTGGGCAGTGAGGTGGTGTGGCAAAGTCAGAACCCCGGCAAGTCTTCGGCAGTGGTGCTGGCACAAGTGTGCGTTCTCTCGATCTTCCTCGCTTCTCAAGTAGCACACAGTTCGCACAAAGTCGAATTCAATCGACACCTCAGGTTTGCCGCGGCTGGACTTGTGACGCTTCAAACCTGCAAGAAAAGGAAGATTAGATTAGTAAATCTAATTCAACACACGCACACCGAAATGGGCCACCTACTGCCAGCTTCTCTATATTCCTCGGGGGAGAATATACGCCCTCCTCGCCCGGTGTAATTGGTGGAAGCTTGCCAATCTCCATCGATGAAGACATACTGCTCCGTCCAGTCACGAACTTTATTAGGGAGGCTTTCCAAGAATTTCTCTCCCGGGCGAGCTTTCAAGTAGTAGTACCCTTTACCATCCTTGGCTTGCCGGGTCACAGTAAAGAGATCATTGATCTCAGTTGTAGTCAACCGATTCTTGTACTGCTCTAATCCGAAGACAGACAAGGTCGCCAAAAATCTACTCCAAGCATTTGGAGTAAGTTGGGTAATGGCGAGGTTATTATCCAACAAAAACTGGCCAATGATCGGGTGCAGGGGCAATGTAAGCCCGGCCTCTAGAGTGTGTACGTTGATGGCAGTCAGCCCGGCCGGGGGCATGTCAGCTCGCTCGTCCTTCTCTGGAGCATATAAGAAAATATTGAGGGAGATTCGATATTTCTCACGAAGCTTGGAAAGCACATACTCGTTGATGATGCTCTCAATCTCGTTTGCCTTATAGTCGGACTTATCTTTGGCATCCCGAGTAGTGCGCCCGGGTAGAGGAAAGCTCGCCACATGTTCCTCGATGTACTCTTCCCAGGCATACTCATGAACAACGTCGTTGGGAACCTTATGTTCGGGAAGTTGAAGTTCAGGGAAGCCAATGGAGTGGAGGTATTCTAAAGTAACTTCTTCAAGGTCGTCTTCTTGCTCGCTTGACTCGGCGACCTCCTCATCATCTTCAGCGACCACTTCATTTCCACCAGAAACTCTCTCCTCCGGGGCGACCTCATCCTCATCACCCCATACCTTACGAAACACCTCCTCAGAGCCACCCCTAGAGTTGGTGGCCCTCTCCTCGAGATCAGTCCGAACCTCACCGGAATGCACACTAATATCTGGGCGAGCTACTGAGCTCGCCCCAGAACCTGACTCAATCAAGATTGGAGTCATTCGGTGAATCGAGAGGTTGTCGACTATAAGTTGCTTTCCTGGGTTACGGTTTGAAATCGTCTTACTCGAAGATTCGGTTGACATGTTTAAATTATGTGGGCGAGGTCTTGATTATTTAAGGTCTTAAGTCGCCGGAGTTTTGAGTACGGGTTGGTCGAAAAATTTGAGGGTCGCCGGAAAGTTCAAAGGTCTTGCCGGATTTAATGGTGGTCACAACGGAAAACAAAAGAAATAACAAGAAAGAGGAAAAACAGGGAAAATCTGCAAAAGAAAGGGAGATAGGAATAAGAAATGATGTTACTACCTTGAGGAATCCTTGAAAATCCATTGAATGCATAGGTTATCAATCGTCGAAAAAAGCTCTGAGAAATTGGAAATGTAAAAGTGTGAAATGAGAGTGATTTCTCATATTTATAGACACATGGGCGAGCTTTAATTTTCTGATAGTCCGAGGACCTATACGCAAAATTTTGAAACTAGTGGCATGATGGGCGCGGGAAATGAGACACGAAAAGACGCACATGACGCCTTGATCTCCGTACCACGTCTGCATGCCCACCGTCACAAGGTAGCTCGTCGAGACGCTCAACACCATGCCAAGAAGAAGTCCACCTACACTCGAGCTCAAACATACCAAGACAAATCAGCTCGCCCACACATTAGAAGTATCAAGATGTGGACGAGCTGGGGGGCAAATGTTGATAGGCGAACTACTCGAGGATAATTATGAGATCAATTGATCAAGACAGAGAAGCTCGCCGACTTGCCTAGAAGACACGTCACCAGTTCTAACCAAAGTCAACCTTGGGAAGCTCGCCCAGGTGCCTGTAGACGACTCAATAGTTGATCAATAACCAGACAAGAGAGAGAGAATATATGGAAGCTCACTCATACTCAAGAGGAGCTCGCCAATATCAAGGGACCAAGTTGAAGATCCACTATTATCACATGTTCCGGAATGGCATAAGGCAATGGAGCTCGCTGAGAAGCTCACCCAAGCTCGAAGTATAGGCATTAGCTGTATAGGGAATGAATAGTGATGTAGTAGGACAAAGTAGTGTAGTAGGAGCATATAAGTGAGTAAGGACAAGTGTCAAGGACACTTGTCAACACCTAAAGCCAAATAGGCTCACAAGGTGCCACCTCACAACATGAAAACCTATAAATAGGTCTCATGTACACATTTTCTCTCTTTAAGTTCATTATTCAACATACACTTTCTCTCTCTAAACATAATCAAGAACATTAAATCTTGTTATTGTTTGGTAGGGTTCATAAGTAAATTACAGCCACAAATTACATCATTAGTAAATCCTATCAACAGGTAGCTTTTATGGTTAAAGCCACATAAAATCTTTCATTAACAAAAGTTATCAACAGTTTGACACTATAAGGAGGGCTTGAACCTCCAATTTGCAAAAAGTTGGTTGAAGCTTGGAAGTTGCTGGAAACAGGAACATATCCTTTGATACTAAAGAACTCCTTGAGGTTGTTTCACACCTCAAGAAATCCTTAGAATTGGTTGCGCCTTGGATCTTCAAACTTCAAGAAATGCTTGAAGTTGTTCGCTTAAACACCTTCAATTCTCAGGAAATTCTTGAAGTTGTTTGCTCCAAAATACAACAAATACTTGGAGCTGTTCGTGCACTTGAAGAAATCCTTAGAGATGTTCACTCAGTTTGGAAACTGTGAAGGCTAGTCGCCTATTGACAATTTCAAAGAGATGTTCGCCGCTTGCTATTTTAAGGAAGTTGTTCTAATTTGAAGTGTAAAGTTATGTCTAAAGAAGTATCACAATCACGCATTGCATCTCAGGGTTGTACCACTCAACAACCAACTCATAGAGCTCATGTGCCTGCACAACAGACGAGAACTCAGAGAGCTGAAAGACATAAACAACTAGTTGATTATACTGAGATACAAGGAACTAGAATCACTCAAGAGCACATCCAAGTTGTACCGGAATTGATCCCTTTCCTACAAAACCCTGAGGATATAAGTAGGATGATAGTGATATTGCAAGTCTCAGAGCAACAACAACATAGATTGGTCGGGCCCTCTGAAATATGACATGTCACCGATCAAGCACCAGAGTAAAATATCCTGTCATAAGCTAATAATAAAGGGGATAGTGAACAAGCCAGAAGACGGAAAGAACATGGAAAGCAAAATGTGACAAATCGATTGGGCCCCCGTGTAAGGCGAACATCGAGTATAATTGATGAATCCAGCCATAGTACACCTCAAAAGTAGGATAATGGAGCGGCGAGGCAATCAGTCACACGGGTAACTATGTTGACTTCTTGTCCTCCATTGGATGCACAAGCACTAGATGCTAGGAACAGATGATCGGTGCACGAACGATTGCACTAATCTGTGATGGATAGGTTTGGCCCCCATGGGGTAAATAGCACTTCAAAGACGATAGTAGGGTCTCACCAGAGTGACGGCTGTATGAACCCACTCGTTCTAAATGAGTGGAACATGAACAGTCTCCCAAGAGTGGGACCTCGGATAAAATCCTACTGTCAATGAAGAAAGCTATCGAGGATCTACGTGCCAAGATGTCATTAAGGCCTGAGGGTGATTTGAGCTCATTTATACCAGTGTCTTCTCTATCTCCTCTCATTCTTGTGGCACCGATCCAGCCAAAGATTCAATATCCCACGACTAACCTTTACGAAGGGGTTTTCGACCCAAAGGTGCACAGAACCAAGTACAACGACTAAATGATCTCAATGGAGGCATATGAAGCCATGTAGTGTAGAAACTTCCCCCTTACTCTGGGTGATCATGCACATCGGTGGTTTTCCTCAATTACACTTGTGTCTATTACTTCTTTTGCTCAACTGAGTTGGGGATTCCTCTCACATTTTTTTGGATCGGCATCATATTTGATTAAAAAACACAGACTCGCCAATCTAGTTCAGGAAGCTGATGAATCTGATCAACAATTCCTTGAAAGATTTGATAAAATCTTACTGGAAGGCGAGATGATCACTGAAGATACGAAGGTCATAGCGGCAATGGCAGGACTGAAGAAGGGATCAAATTTATGGAAGGAGATGCATTTGACATGTCCTAAGACATACACCAAATTCCGAAACAAAACTGGAATATATGTCGCTATGTAGAAAGCTTTGAAGAAGACCCTAGGGAGACAAAAAAAAGTGAGAAAATCAGGGAAGAAAGATAGATTTGAAGTCGTTCACGGACGAGGATGAGTAGAAGGACAAGTTAAATCAAGTACATACTATATCGGTAGAGCAGGTTTACGATGCAGTCAATGGTAAGGGCTTAATATCTATGCCGCGGAGAATAAGGCAAGCAAGAGGCAAGATGAACCCTAACAAGTATTTCGCGTACCATCAAAGCATTGGTCACTTCACGAGCGAGTGTAGAGACTTTCTAAGGCAATTATGGGAATTTTATGAAGATGGAAAGTTGTCAGAGCTCATGATGAAGGCTATGAGAAAAAGATATCGGGCACTCGAAGCTGACGACTCTGATAATGATGATAGTGATAGAGAAGAAAGAGTCCCACAGAGAAACCTGCGAGAACGACAAGCTCCAGCTCCTGAGCTGGGACCAGTGCTCAAAATTTTAGATTTGGAGCCCAAGGTGGGCCAAGCAAACGAGTGTACAGATGGAAGACTGTCACCGTCGAAGAGATAGAAGAAAGCATAATTGTGCACTATCGACCATATTAAAGAAACAGACGCATGACCCTCTACTAAACCAACTGCTGTGCTTACTTTTCTCATAAAGACTTGGAGGGAATTATGATGCTTCACAATAACTCGTTGGTCATTAGCGCGAACATTGTGAATGCAAAAGTCCACAGACTTCTGGTCGACATTGGTGCCTACACATATATTCTGTTCAAGAATACACTAGACCAGATTTGGGATTATGGATCATATATTGAAGATTGTAATCACAAGATTATAGGATTCGGGAAAGCTGTTACAATTCTCCTAGGCCTAATTAGATTATCTGTGGAACTTGTATCGGTTCATGATCCCGATAGGAGGCCGGCGAGGCAAGTAGATTTCCTTACTGTAGACCAGACATCCTCCTACAACGGGTTCCTCGGTCGAACATTTTTGCATGAATTTAAAGTTGCATGTTCGACGTACTACAATTGTTTAAAAATCCTGACACCAAATGGTGCTGGCACAATAAAGGACGATCAAAAGAAAGCTCGAGAATATTTATTGCAAATACATTCATCAGTAACGCAAATGTTAGTGATAAAAAATTACGTCGGGTGTTCTAGCTCAAATCTCAAGACATTATACGCTTCAAATGACGAAGCGGAACCATTGGAAGTCGACTCACAAAGTGAGCAAGCTAAAGAACAAGAAATAGAATTAAATTCATGACCTGATGAAGTAATGCACAAACATAACAAGCCTACATCAATTGAAACACATCTTGATAAACAACCAACAATCTTCCCTGATCAAATTGAATAAAGAAATAACTATAATTAGGAGACGAGCAACCGAGGGATTGTTTATTGAGTGAAGATTTTGAACCTCGATTGGATTGTGAACCAATGAAGGTAGAAGATGAGTTGAACATCGACGGGCCAATCTTAGATCCCAGGTGGAAGAAAAAATAGAAAAGAGCAAATCCGATGGAAGAGTTAACAGCACTAAAAGTATATCCTGATAAAGATGACATGGAGCTGTTCATCGGGTCAGACTTGCCAGAAGCATATCAGACATCGATATGACAGAAATTCCACCTGAACACGCATGTCACCGCCTACATATCGTTCCAATGAAAAAGCCTATTCGGCAAAAGAGTCGAAAGTTTGGTCTAGAAAAATAAGAAGCCTTGACGGTAGAAGTTAAGAAATTGCTTGAAAACAAGTTAATACATGAAGCATTGTGCCCACAATGGTTTATTAACCTTGTTGTTCGCAAACCAAACGATACTTGGAGGCTTTGTATTGACTTTACACACTTTAATGCTCTTGTCCAAAGGATAATTTTCTGCTCCCGCATATTGACCAGCTAGTTGATAACACAGTTGGACATGAATGTATGACATTCATGGATGCTTTTGCCGGGTAACATCAGATAGCTCTGCATCCAGACAATCAAGAGCACACATAATTTATATAGTTGGGATAGAATGTCATTCCGATTGATCAATGCGGGAGCAACATATCAATGACTCGTAAACAAGATGTTCGATGATCACATTGGTTATACAATTGAAGTGTATGTTGATGATATCGTTGTAAAGAGCACTCACAAGGAAGACAATCTTGAACACCTGTCTCAAATATTTGATATTTTCTAGGCTTATAATATGAAATTCAACCCAAAGAAAAGTAGCTTTGAAGTGCATACTGGCAAATTCTTGGGTCATTTAGTAAGTCGAGGAAAAATTGAAGTCAATCCCTTGAAAGTAAAGACGGTCATGGACATAGAGCCACCAGGCTCAATAAAAAAAGTACAACGATTAATAGGATGCTTAACAACCTTAAATTGTTTCATTTCAAGATCTGGTGATAAATATCGACCATTCTTTGAGGCAATAAAAATGAAAGATGATTTTAAATGGACAAGCAGCTGTCAAATGACATTTGATCAAATCAAAGAATATCTGGGTAACCCTCAAATATTATCGAAGCCACAACCAGGAGAAAAATTATATTTATACCTGGCAGCATCTGAAGTGGCCATCAGTTTAGTGCTCGTGCGAGAAAAAGGAAAATTTCATCTTCCAATCTACTATGAAAGTAAATCCATCAAAGGTCAAAGAGATCATGGACATGGAGCCACCAAATTCGATAAAAAAAGTGCAACTACTAATAGGATGTCTGGCGGCCCTAAATCGTTTCATCTCGAGATCAGGAGATAAATGCAGAACATTTTTTGAAGCAATGAAAATGAGGGAAGACTTTGAGTGGACAAGCAGCTTTCAGAAAGTGTTTGACCAAATCAAAAGAATACTTGGCCAATCCACAAATATTGTCCAAGCCGTTACCGGGTGGGAAGTTGTACTTATACCTAGCAGCTTAAGAGGTGACAATAAGCTTGGTGCTTGTAAGAGCAGAAGCCAACTTTCATCTTCCAATCAACTATGTAAGTCAAACCCTGCATGAGGCATAAATACACTATTCACCGACTGAGAAACTTGGATATACACTAGTGATGAGTACGTGGAAGTTACACCCTTACTTCTACGATCACTCAGTAAAGGTACTTACGACTATTTCATTAAGGCAGATTCTGAATTGTCTTTTTACTGCAGGACGATTGCTGAAGTAGTCATTAGAGATAAGTCATTTCAGCATAACATGTGCATCTCGGACTGTGATGAAGGGTCAAGCGCTCGCATATTTTATGGTAGAGTTAACTTATCCCCAAGATCCAACAAGAGATCATAATCATCCTTGGCATCTGTAAGTAAATGGATCCTCTACAAACACAACATCGGGGCATGAGTGGTGCTGATTAGCCCCGACCAACAAGTTTTTACATCTCCAATTCAATTTGCCTTTTTTAGAACAAATAATGAAACCGAGTATGAAGCGTTGATAGCGGGATTAAGATTAGCTCGGACTATTGGAGTAAAAAAGTTACAAATATTTGGTGATTCTCAATTGATCGTATCTCAAGTACGAGGAGAATATGAAGCAAATGATTCTTTATCAACGAATTGTAGCTCATTTAATATCGAAGTTTGAGCAAGTATACATCGATCAAATACCTTGTCTAGAAAATATGCAAGCAGATGCTTTGGCCAGACTAGCATCTAGCCAGAGAACAACCAAAATTTCAGAGATTATCATCACCAAACTTGAAAATCCTTCAACTTTTGATTATAAAATAAATCAAACATTGGGCAGGAGGCGGATGATAATGAAGTAGTTGATGATTGTAGGATAGATATAGTGAAGTACTTGTCCACTAGTGAACAGCCCCGGGATTCGTGGTTAGTCGTTCGGCTAATCAAGCAAGCAACTCGATATACATTGCTAGATGGACAATAATCTATGCGAGGGCTCTATCACATCTCCTTAAATGTGTCACACAAAAATAGTGTTTGGAAATTCTCGAGAAGTTTCATGAAGGCGTTTGCAGAAGTCATACCGCAGGACAAGCATTGGTGTACAACACAATGAGGTGGGGGTATTATTGGCCCACGTTGAGGAAAGATATGGTAGCTTTTACGAAGAAATGTCAAAAGTACCAATTGTACGCTCCCAGGATCAATCTTCCCCTACAGGAGTTGAAAGCGGTATGCAATCTGTGGGCATTCGCCAAATGGGGAATTGATATTATTGGTCTATTTCCACCTAAAAAATGGAGTGTAAGATTTGCAGTGATAGCAGTGAATTATTATACCAAATGAGCCGAGACCGAAGCAATTGTAACCATCACCCAACAAAAGATGAGTAATTTCATTTAAAAGAATTTGATCTGTCGATTCGGCATTTCTCGATCTATAGTTAGAGACAATGGCCCGCTATTCGACAGAAAGAAGATAAGAAAGTTTTGTAAGACTTGGGAGATCAAGAAATATTATTCACCACCTTACCATCCGTAGTCGAATGGAAAGGTGGAAGCGATTAACAAGATTATCAAACACACCTTGAAACTTCGTTTGACTGACAAGAAGGGTGGTTGGTCAGAGGAACTCCCAGAAGTCTTGTGGTCATATAGGACACCATTCCGAACAAATACAGGAGAAACACCTTTCACCTTAGCATTCTGAATGGAGGCAATGGTGCTCGTCGAATTGTAGAATCTGACTTGGCGAGTCAACACATATAATGAAGAAGAAAATGATGAGGTGGTTGCAGTTGAGAAAGATTTTCTTGAAGAAAGACGTGTGGCGGCAGAGCTACGAAATGCAGCCTATAAACAATGTGCGACTCGTTACAATAATTCCTAGGTGAAAGAACGAAGGTTCAAAGAGGGAGAACTTGTGCTGCAAAAGATACTAGAAACCCCATCTGATGTCTTTGGATCATGTTGGGAGGGTCCGTTCAGAATCTCACATAGTTGGTCGAATAAAACTTATGATTTAGAGATCTGGATGGACAACCTTCATCATATACATGGAGCGCAACGCACTTGAAAAAATATTATCAATGAAAGATGTGTATATGTGTATTTAGCTGTAAATATTAAGTAATGGAATTGAATATGATTTGAAGTCTCAAAATTTGAAATGATAAAATAACTTTATAAAGATGTTTATTAGAAATTATGATGTTGCTTGATACGAGGCGAAAAGTTGTTATATGCCAAATCACTAAAATGCATTTCTTGAGAAGAAGCATTTGGGCTATAGAGACTGATAAGTGCTCTAAACAGGAAAATTGCATAATGATAATTAGTGCCCTTATATGATGTAAAGGCCTAGAGTCCCCATAATCTCAAAGAAAAGTGAATCTTGTCATAAGGAAGAAAGTTCCATCCTTAAGTGTATAACTCGTGAATGTTGTAAATGCAAATCGAGAAAAGCACCATAAAAATTAAAATAACAAGTAACACACGAAGACATAAAAGCAAAATAAATATTTCATTTCATGAATAGACAGAATACATCAGACGTTGGAAGATTCAACTTCGATCATTACCGCAAAAGGAGTTTTAAACAAACATTCAAAATGCAAAACCAGCTAAAAGACATAAATATGAAAATACTAAGTGCTCGGGGGCACACCACCCTCGGGGGCAGAAAAAACAACAGCTTGTTCAGTAGGAGTAGTTGAAGGTGAAGCAGAATGCTGAGCCTTAGAGACCTCATTAGATGGAGGAGTGGCATGCTCTCCTAGAGGGGTCTGCAAAGAAGTCATCGCCATCACAAGATCCTTGTCTGGGTTACTCTCTTCCACACCGGGTTCAGCAGTGGTTACCTCAGCAACAGATGATGGTGCAGTAGAGATAGCTTCAGTAGTTGGAGCAACTGGGAGAGTCTGTTTGGCCGGGCAAGTGTTAGGCTGAACGATGGTGAGCCCTTCTCCAAAAATGGCCAAATCAATACCAAAGTTGACCAAGTCGGCAACATGTAATGGTTGTTCATTGTTAGGCGGATTAGCTCGGACATAGTCAATGAACTCCTTCTTTACAACGTTAGAGATCTTTTAGCCTCTATCTTCTGCAAACTTGATGGCTCGGAGGCATTCTCTATAGGAGCAGATATAGCCAAAGTTGGTGGCATTCTTCATAACCTCCACAACTTCCTTCTCGGGATAGCAATTTTCCACCTCAATTTGAAGGCTAACTTTATCTTGCTTAAGGACCAGTATCTTGTCCATCATCTTAACATTAGCCTCGCGATCTCGAGATATTTCAATCTTAAGATGAGAAATGCCTTCTGTCTCCTCAAGCTTTCTCTCCATATCGCTCTAAAGATAAAATTTGGCCTTCAATTCTAGAATAAGTTGTGGCCGCTCGCCAATCACCCCCGATGAAAAAGAATTGTTCTTTCAATCATTTTACTTTATTCGGAATACCCTCAATGACTTTTAGACCTAACCGGGCTTTCAGATAATAATATCATTTTCCCTCTTCTTTGCACTCCGAAATCATAAGTGCATAATTAATTTCAGAGGCTGTCAGCCTGTTGGGATAACCTTCTATGCCAATCACCGTCAGAAAACCTAGAAGATTTCTCCATCCGTTTGGCATGATATGAGTAATCGCCAAATTGGTGTCTAGCAGAAATTGACCAATCACCGGATGTAAGGGAAAAAGGAATCCCATTTCTAAAATATCAATATTAACAGCTGTATAGTCAGGTGAAGGTCGATTTGCACGTTCCTTGGAACCCGGGAGGTACATATGAATGTCCAATGGAATCTTATATTCATTCTGAATATCAATGAGGTCGTCTCTTATTAAAAGGCTTCGATGACAAGAGGCATCATATTGTGTATCAATATATGGGACTAATGGAAGGACAAGTTTAATGAATTAGTCTTGATAACGCTCAAGATATGATGACCAATCTTCTTCACGGGCTATACCTTTAGGAATACATTGCTCAATCAACTGGGAAATAGGTTGATAAATTTGTTCCAAGTCCTCCCAGATATCATCTTTTGTTGGGACAATCTGAGTGTTTTGATTAGATCCCAAACCCCTTGATGAATTTGCCTAAGTATAGTTCATCAGGATGATAGTTTCAGGATAGTTAGGTTAGAATTGATTTTTCTATTCACAGGTATTCAGTTCAGGGGTAACGTTTTGAAGATTGAAGACTAATGGTGACGTCCTTGAAGTCTGAAGTCTGAAGCATCTCCAACCCAGAAGGTATTGATCGTCCTGAAGATGATCAACCTGAAGCTACAACCTGAAAAACCTAGAAAGAGTCCTGAAGCTGCGTAGAAGCCATCCTGAAGAAGACCACTGATCCTGATAGAACTGAGTAAACTAAGCATGCTCAGGGAAGTCCCTATCAGTGAGGGCATAGTGTAACCTTGATCAGGCTGAACGTCCTTCTGATGTTCATAAGTCCTGACTTGGGCCTAGTATCAGTTAACGTGATACTTGTAAGTCCTGAGACCCAAAGGTTACACTGGCAAATGGAAGTCTGAAGAATCAAAAGGAATGTCAGAGTCTCCAACATAAGAAAAACATTTATTCTGAGTAAAGAACGAGGGACTCAGAGTTATAAATGTACGAGGTTCAGTAAAGTCAAAGCCGACAAACTAGTCGTTGAACAAGTGACCAGTAAGAAGGCGACACGTATGTACGGAGACTGAGCGCATTTAATGCTTCTCAGAGGCACAGGCGGCGGATCAGAAACTTTGCAATACTAGGTATAGGTTTTGTCAGAAAAGGATAACCAGTACCTGCACCTACCTAAAATAGGAGGGTTTGAAACGGATCTCCTCCAACGAATCTATTTCAAACCCCCTACAAATACAGAAGGCATTGCTCCCATTCAAGGCTAACGGGAAATTTCCAAGAGAAAGATCTCAAGATTCCAAGCACTCAAAGCGTATTCGAAGCAACACTCTAAAACCTTAAATTTCCCTAGTATTGTAGTAGGAATCTTTTCTGTATTTTGCTTAGAGTATTGATCCCATTCTTAGAACTGGTTTGTTTGGAGGGATCAATACACAATAGTTGGAAACGTGAATACCAAACCCCTCAGGTTGTGAGTTGGTTGGTAGGAAGGACTGGTGTTGGTCCCGAAACGAGTAAGATCAGTGTATGGGGGGGAATACACTGATGTCAGATTTTTCTGAAAGACTCAGAAAAATGCTCTTACACTCTCAGTCAGGATTTCCTGAATTACTCAGTATGCTGAAGGTCCACAGGGACAGCTCAGTAACGAGTCAGATAAGCTGAGTGTGAGTAATGTGCTCAGAAGCTCAGTAGAGATAACAAACCTACTGACTTCTTGGAAGCGAGTCAGTTGGACTACTATCTCAGTGAGCTTGAGTACGTGCAGAAGGTGAGCCCTTAGATTCTACTCGTTTTAGTTTCTGAAAACATTT
>JAPKLY010000128.1:355154-449073 GCA_026898435.1 Prunella vulgaris | reverse complement strand
GAAGCTCAGTAGAGATAACAAACCTACTGACTGCTTGGAAGCGAGTCAGTTGGACTACTATCTCAGTGAGCTAGAGAACGTACGGAAGGTGAGCCCTTAGATTCTACTCGTTTTAGTTTCTGAAAACATTTTCTCTGAACTTGCTTAGTAAACTGGTGGTTAGGGCTGAGTGCACCGTATTCAGATTCAGGATGATTGATTCAGTCCTGAGGATAAAACAATGCAGAAGGTTCAGTTTATTATGATGACAGTTATGATCCTGAACAAAACAGTAAATCAGCACACAAGGGTCTTTTTAACGTGGTTCGGAGATAACCAACTCCTACGTCCACGGCCTGATTTAACAGGAAGCTATCCTCAAAACCCTGAGGATAGGTGCTTGGTTTTACGTGCCAAGGGACACGAGTAGCCAACTTCCTCTCTTAGGAACTGACCCCTGGGCGTTTTACAAGTCCCAGTCCTTCTAACCAACCAATCTCACACCTTGAGTGGTTTGGTATTCTGGTTTCCAACTAAGATAGCTCTAGCAATACAAAACAATGCTAAATATTAGAGCTATCGATCTAAGCAAATACAGAGTGAATCCTACTACAACACTAGGGAAATTTAATTGCAGAGTGTTGCTTATAGTATGCTTTGGGAGCTTGGATTCTTGAGAGTTTTCTCTTGGAAATTTCCCGTTAACCTTGAATGGGTGTAAGGTTCTCCATATTTATAGGCAAGATTCAAAATAGATCCGTTGGAGGAGATCTAATCAAATCTTTCCTATTTTAGGGTGTTTGCAGGCTAGAAATACTGTTTGACCTAACCGCCATGCTTATTCTGGCAAGTTGTCCCATCGCCTGCAACTTTCGAGACGCATTAAATGCCGCATTAAATGCTTCGCAGACTCCGTATATACGTGTCGAAAGATCATTGGCTCTCCGCTCTAACGGCTAGTTGACCTTCAGACATTTGTCCTTCCTCGTACATTCAATACTCTGAGTCTCTTGTTAATAACTCAGTCTGAATGTTTGTCTTCATTGGAGTCTTACTGACATTCTCTTTGTCTCTTGTCCCATAGCATAAATAACCTTTTTGCCTTGGACATACATGGTTCAGGTGATCTGAACTACTGTCCGAGTCAGGTCTTATGTGTCTTCAGCAGAGCCTGATAGATTATTCAGCCCAGTATGTGTAACCTTTCTGCTTTGGACTTATATGGTTCAGATAAACTGAACCAAGGCCTAAGTTAGGTCTTAAGTGCATTCAGCACAGCCTGATAGCTTACACTTACTCTTCATTGACTAAGATCTGTCCTGAGTATGCTTAGTGTACTCAGTAGAAACATCAGTCAATGGTACTTCAGGATTGACTTCAGGACGGATCATCAGGCTTCGATCTTCAGCTTCAGATCAGGCAATCTTCAGCAAGACTGACTGATTCCTTCAGAATGAATTACACTTCAGACTTCAGTAAATTGGGTCGACTCCAATATTCTTCAGTCTTCAGCGAGTTCCTCCTGTACTGAATTCCTAACCTAACTATCCTGAATTATTTCAACCTGAACAACTATACTTAGGCAGATTCATCAGGGGTTAAGGGATCTAATCAAAATACTCAGATTGTCCCAACAACTGGGACTTGTAAAACGCCCAGGGGTCAGTTCCTAAGAGAGAAAGTTGGCTATTCGTGTCCCTTGGCACGTAAAACCCAAGTACCTATCCTCAGGGTTTGAGGGTAGCTTCCTGTTAAATCAGGTCATGGACGTAGGAGTTGGTTATCTCCGAACTACGTTAAAAAGACCCTTGTGTGTTGATTTACTTATTGCTCAGGATCATAACTGTCATTCATATTAAACTGAAGCATACTTGCATTGTTTTGAAAACCATCAGGATTGATTCTTCATCTTGATCAGTAAAACTGTGCACCAGTCTTAACTACGTTTTCACTAAGCAAACTGTTAAGTTTTCAAAACTAAAACGAGTAAAAACTTAAGGGCTCACATTCCGCACTAAACTGAGCTTACTGAGATAGTAGTCCAACTTACTAGCTCCCGAGCGGTCAGTAGGTTTATTATCTCTACTAAGCTTCTGAGAGCATAACTCTGACTTAGCCTCTTTGCTTCATTGCTGATCCATCCCTGCTGCTCCTGAGGACCATCAATTTAACTGAACACTTCAGGATCTTCTTGACTAAGTCTGAAAGAGCATTTTCCTGAGTTTTTGGGAAAATTTGACATCAGTGTATTCCCCCTATACACTGATTATACTCGTTTCGGGACCAACAAGTGGTATCGGAGCAGTAGTTCAAAAGATCACTGACTCTGTCTACCAACAGTTTCTGAGGAGAAACTTTTGGTGGTCAACTGAACAGATCTTGTTTCTGAAAACTTGCATATCATGGCATCCAGTTCTAAGCGCCTTGAGGGCAACCTTCCTGAGTTCTCTGTTGATAACTATGCATATTAGAAATTCAGGGTCCTTGCACATCTCTACTCCATCCATGATCAGATGCCACAGGTGATTGAGCATGGTCCGATCAAGTTTATGAGGAATCTCAATGCCACCTGGCCTGTAGCTGGTAATGTCCCTGTTCCGGCTGCCGGAGATGAGCCTGTGGAGAGGCCTCGCTTACTGCTGATCAGATTAAGCAAATCAGACTGGATAATGTTGCGAAGAACATTATACTCCACACTATTTCTTACGAGAATTCGGTCAGGCTCGTGCATCTGAAGACCGCGAAGGAGATCTGGGATGCACTGAAGGAGATGAGCGAGGGTTCTGAGAAGATTAAGGAGAACAAGCGGGATTTGTCAATCAGGAAGTTTGAGGCCTTTAGGATGCTTGATGGAGAGACCATCGATCAGATGGAAGCTCGGTTCATTAAGATGATGAACGAGCTAGCAACCCTTGGGAAGGAGTTTCCCAAGAGGGAGGTGCCCTCTAAAATCATGAACTGTCTCCCTGAAAGATGGGACACATGAGTGATCTTGTTAAAGAACACTCAGAATCTCACAAATGTTCCTTACTCTCACCTCTTCTCAGAGTTAAAGGCTCTGGAATTCGACCTCGATAAGAGGAAGACAAAGGGTGTTGCCAGTGAGGATCTGAGTGAGGAGAAGACACCTGAGAAGGAAAAGAGTGTTGCTCTTAAAGCTACTCCTGAGCCTGAGGCTGGACCTGGCTCGAAATCATTGAGGGACATGAACAAGGATGAGCTAGCCTTGGAGTACAGCCTAATGGCACGGAGATTCGAGAAGCTGAACTCTCGTTTCGGCAGGTATAAGAAGTTTTATACTGACACCCGTGATAGCAGGTATTCCAGCCCTAGGAGATTGAGCCCCCGAAGGGAAGAGAGGAGGGGTTCAGATTCCAAGAGAAAGATAGACGAGCCTGAGCGCCGGAGAGATGAGAAAAGCTCCAGAAGGAGAGATGATGTAGATCCCAGAAGATCCAGCTCCAAACCTGAACGATCATCAGGGAGCAGGAGGGAATCATCTGATAAAAGGTACACTGAAAAAACTGGGTGCTAGTGATGTAGATCAGTGCTATCACTGCAAGAAGATTGAACATTATCAGTATGATTGTCCGGAGCTTAGTGCTAGAGAGAGAGAAGATTGGAGAGCCAAAAGAGATCTCAGGGCATCAGATTAGAGAGCGATGATTGCTGAGGATTCCTCAGATTCAGATGGCCCAGAACGCTGATCCCCTGAACTCTTCTCCGACGAAGAGTATGATGACATCTGTCTCATGGCAGATGATGAGGTATGTTCTTATGCCTCTTCTCCTGATCACGCACCTGAGCTTAGCTCAGACTCAGCAAGAGACCTCGACCTTCAGCTCGCCCTAGAGCAATTGATGGTTGATTTCTCGAGGCTGCAAAAGACTCATATTCACACAGTGGATGTGAATGCACAACTGAGTGGGGAGAATGATCGGTTAACTGAGTCTCTCAGAATGAGAGATACTGAGGAAGCCTTGAGGTTAGTAAACCTCCAGGAAGAGTTACTTCATGCCCGGAATAGGCATGATGAGACTCCAATGGCGGTTGAAAGACTGAATGGTGTAATCAACTCGCTGATTGAGACTCGTGACACTGATCAGTTCCTTGCTCAGGAACGGCAGAAGATTGAGCGTATTACTCTGAGACTGAGTGGCAAGCTCGCCTTAGTGCTGAGCAAACTGCTTGGGACCTTGAACTGATCTCAAAGGAAAATGCTCATCGGAAGCTAGTGCTTCAATACACCACTGAGCTTGAGGCCCTGAAAAGAGAAAATGTGCGCTTAGAGGAAAAGCTGAAGAAGTTACACTCATCTTCCCTAGTGGTTAATGAGTTAACAATGATCTCTCAGCTTTCTGATGGTGCTAAAGCTGGGTTAGGCTATGATGCCTCTAAAGACCCAAAGGGCAAGAAGAAGAGAGGTGTTTCAGGGAGCAACTCTCAAAAAGTGTTTGTCCCTGCCCAAACTGATGACAAGGGCCCTAGTGTTGCTCATCAGGATAAGGGCAAAGGGAAGGAGAAAGTGCTTGCTGAACCTGTCAGGCAAAAGGCTGAGGAACCAAGACCACAACCTAAGGAAAAGGCCAAGGTACCTCACCAGGAGCCGAGGAAGAAGGACCAAGGGAACTCCAAGGCTCAGCCTAGGAACCCTCAGGCAGGAAAGAATTCTGCCCCTAGCACTTCTCAGGCTCAGCCTAAGAATGCTCAGGGTGGAAGGACTTCAGGCCAGAGGAGACCTCAGGCGAAGCCAAGGAATACTGAGGTCCAGAGGCCTCAGATAGGGCACATGGCCTATAAGGAACGTCCTAATCCTCAAAGGAGAAGGACCAACCAGGTGGCCCCTGAAGGGCGACGGAGACCTGACTCCGATAACGCTCAAGTCAGACCTCAAGTTCCTAGAGGTCAGGCTCGGGCTGCTCCTTCCCAGGATAGACCTCAGCCCAACGCACCCAGGCCAAGGAGGAACAGGAGGCCCGCCCCCAGGAACAAATCCAGGGCTCCTGAACCTCAGGCTGACACCCATACACCCTCAACTTCCCAGACACAAAGGAAGAAGAGGACAGTGTATGTTGATGTTTCAGGGAGACAGGTTTACACTTCTGATGCCATCAGAATTGTTAAACAAATCTAGATCCCGAAGGGTATGGCTGACACTGTAGGACCCAATATGAGATGAGTACCTGAGGCCTGATTCTTTTCAGGTCACTGCGGGCTACAAGAAGAGGAAGGAGGATCTGAAGAAGGACTGGTATCTGGACTCAGGATGTTCCAGGCACATGACTGGATTTCGTGATCTCCTTCAGGACTATGTAGCTCAGGATGGCCCGCAGGTAACCTTTGGTGATAAATCTAAAGGTTTCACCAGGGGATTCGGTACTCTTGTTGTTGGTTCTGTTAAAGTTCTTAGTGTATCCTATGTTGAGGGTCTTAGGCATAACCTGTTTTCGGTCAATCAGTTTTGTGACCATGGATATAGTGTAGAGTTTACATCTAACATATGCCTTGTGAAAGACAAATCTACACTGCAGGTTCTGATTACAGGTGTCAGGAGAGGGAACGTTTATTTTGCTGACTTTAAGAGCAGCTCTCCTGAAACTTGTTTGGTCGCTAAGAGTTCCTCAGAACTCAGTTGGCACTGGCATAAACGCCTGAATCACTTAAACTTCAAGATTATTAACAAAATCTCTCGACTTTCTCTTGTAGAGGGTCTACCTAATGAAGTTTTTAGCAAAGACCACGTGTGCGGAACATGTCAGGAAGGCAAGCAAACTAAAGCTTCTTTCAAGGAGAAAGATGCCTTCTCAACTGACAGAGTGCTTCAGCTCCTGCACATTGATCTCTTTGGTCCAATTACTCATGTCAGCATGAATGGTAGGAAATATACCCTTGTTGTTGTTGATGATTATTCCAGGTACACATGGGTTATTTTCTTGCTGAACAAGAAGGAGACTCAGGTCAAGCTTCCAGAGTTACTCAAGAAACTGAGTACTGAACAGGGTCAGAGCATCGTCAGGATCAGATCAGATCGGGGAACAGAGTTTATTAACTCTATTATAACTAATTTTTGTAGTAACCTTGGCATTGCTCATGAGACTTCTACAGTCAGGACTCCTCAGCAGAATGGAGTAGCTGAGAGAAGGAACCGGACCCTGAAGTAAGCTGCCAGGACCATGTTGGCTGAGTCAGGACTGCCTAAGAAGTACTGGGCTGAAGCAATCAACACTGCTTGCTACACTCAGAACCGATCTATGCTGAACAAACAACATGATCAGACACCTTATGAAACGTGGAACAAGAGGAAGCCTCGCATTTCCTATTTCCATATTTTTTGGTGTAAGTGTTTCATCCTGAACAATGGGAAAGACCAGCTTAAAGCCTTTGATAGCAAGTCTGGTGAGGGAGTGTTCTTAGGATACTCCTCAGTCAGCAAAGCTTTCAGGGTGTATAACTGTCAGACCCTTTGTGTGGAGGAGACACCTCATGTTGTGTTTGATGAGACTGCATCTGTACGTAGAAAACAGGTTACCAAGAGGGTGACAAGACTGAGCCTGAAGCAGAATCCTGAGTTCAAGGTCAAATTCGTGAATGCTCCCAAGGGATGGGATGATGATGACGATCAGGATGGACCTCAGGCCAACCCTCAGCAAGCCCCAGCCTCGGAAAATGTTGAGTCTCAGACGGAGGCACAAACTCAACCTGAGGTACGTACTGTCGGTGATGATGCTTCTGCACCTGAGACAGTTACTGAGTCCAACTCTGTAGGGGGAAACAATGTCCCTGACATTGGTCAACCCTCAGGAAATGACTCAGTATCCCTTGTTCTTGCTCGTTCTTCCTCTTTACCTGTTATTGTTGAGACTAATGTTTCAGGATCAGGCGAGGGAACGTCAGCAGCTCCCAGTGCTCCAGTCAGTAGGAGGACTTGGCTAGATGATCACTCATTGGCAGATATCATTGGTGATATCAATGAGGGGGTCAGGACAAGGTTGTTACATGGCGAGAGTGCTTTGTTATGTTGTTTCCTATTTGATCAGGAACCTAAGAACATAGAAGAAGCTCTTGCTGACCCCAACTGGATCTTAGCCATGTAGGATGAGCTCAATCAGTTTGAGCGGAATCAGGTTTGGGAGTTAGTTGAGAGACCTAGGCGTCAACATGTCATTGGAACCAAGTGGGTTTTCAAGAACAAGAGGGATGAGAAGAATGTTGTTGTCAGAAACAAGGCCAGACTGGTGGCCAAGGGTTACTCTAAGGTCGAAGGGATCGACTATGATGAGACCTTTGCCCCAGTTGCAAGGTTGGAAGCAATCAGGTTGTTCTTGGCTTATGCAACATTTAAGAAGTTCAAGGTGTATCAGATGGACGTGAAGAGTGCTTTCCTGAATGGAGTGCTGAACGAGGAGGTTTATATTGAGCAACCTCCTGGGTTCGAAGTTGGTGATAAGGTGTATCACCTGAAGAAAGTTCTTTATGGCCTGAAGCAAGCCCCCAGGGCGTGGTATGATACACTCTCCCAGTTCCTGATAGACCACGAGTTCGGGAAAGAAACAGTGGACAGGACCCTCTTCAGGATATCCGAAGGGGAGGACATTCTCTTGGTTCAGATTTATGTGGATGACATAATATTTGGATCACCTAACCTGAAGCTTTGTGAGAAATTCTCCAAGCTGATGACGGGGAAGTTTGAGATGTCAATGATGGAAGAAATAAACTTCTTCTTGGGTCTTCAGGTTAGGCAAACTGACTCCGAAATCTTCATTAATCAGTCCAAGTATGCGAGGGACTTGATTTAGGCAAAGTCTCACGTATTCCCATGAACACAAATAAGAAGCTGGATCCTGACAAGGAAGGAACCTCAGTGAATCAGACTGAATATAGGGCACTGATTGGATCTTTGTTGTACCTGACTGCAAGTCGTCCTGACATCACCTATGCAGTTGGAGTTTGTGCAAGGTATCAGTCTGATCCTAAGAAGAGTCATCTAGAGAGTGCCAAAAAGATACTGAAATACCTGAAGGGTACAGTCAATTTAGGACTTTGGTATCCCTCTGATGACAACCTAGAACTGACAGGGTATTCTGATGCTAACTATGGAGGCAGTAGGCTTGATAGGAAGTCAACTACAGGCACATGTCAGTTTCTAGGGAGTAAACTGATCTCTTGGTTTTCCAAGAAACAAACAAGTGTTGCAACGTCTACTACTGAGGCTGAGTATATGGCGACAGGCAGTTGTTGTTCCCAAATCCTTTGGTTGAAGAAACAACTAAGAGACTACCAAGTTGAGGCCACTTATGTCCCAATTTACCATATCCCAAAACCCAGTCTTGCACACAAGGTGTAAGCATGTAGACATCAGGCATCACTTTGTAAGAGATCATGTTTAGAAGAAGGATATAAGGATGGAGAGGATCCCTACTGACAAGAAGAGAGCTGATATCCTGACTAAGGCTTTGCCTGAAACCAAGTTTGTTGAGCTGCCAGTAGAGTTAGGACTTCTTGACCCAGGAATAGAAGGTTCAGTATGAACCTCAGTTCAGGATTGAATAAGGTGGTCAGGAGGAATGACTAACTCAGGATCAGGTTGCAGAAAGATGGATGACTTTCAGGGGGAACAAACATCAGATTTAGGATCTTCAGGATTGAAGTAGGTTTAGGTTCAGGACACAAATTTCAGGGCATGTCACCCTGATCGGTCTCACGAGGTATCAGTCAGGTTTCTATACTTGACTGACTGGTATGAAATCCTGAAATTCTTTTCCTTTTCTGTCCTGCATGTGCATCTCTGATTTTGTCTGACACCACATCAATCAAGGGGTTTTAACTCAAATCCTCAGCCATTCATTTAAATTTTCAGTTTTTAATAAATGCAAAATGCGTAATTAATTCAAACATTCTTCTGACACGCATTAAATGCAATTTGGGCGGGAACATGTTTCAATAAAGTTTTTAATCATGACTTTTGAAAAACCAACCTTGAAAAATCTTTTTCCGGATATACCCCTCAATCCAATCCGTTGATTTTCAAAAGACTTTCAATCAAATCCGTCCATTAAAACTGAACTTTTGGGTATAAAAGGAAGATGTGTTCTCTTTGCACTTTTTACGCACACATATTTTCCTAACCCATATGTTCTGCAATCATCTCTCTATTCCTTGCATCCATGGCTTCTTCTGCTGCTCAATCCATTGAAGACACCAAGAGATTCCATGCTGCCATTTCTGAGGTGGAACCGAAGGTATCTTATGAATAGTTGGTGGACTTCTCTCACCGAGCCACCATCAAGGAACTTGGTCAAGTCTATGGAGCGATCAACAATGCTGGGCTCGTAGACTCTTTTTCCAAGAAGCCGATCAAGACTTGCCCCCATCAGATCATTGCATTCTATGCAAATATGTCGCTAAAGGATGATGGTGAGTGGGAATCAGTGATTCCACTCAGGCGGTCCGTGGAGAAGAATGGTAAGAAAATAGTCCAGCACTTCACTGAAAGGATCAATGTCAGGGATCTCATCAGGAAGACGTACAAGCTGCCTCACTCTACTGAAAAGACTCAACTGGCTGATCTCACTGCTTACTAGGCTGGAGAAGAGCAGAAGTGCATGAACGAATTCCTGATCGTTCCTCAGGAGATGTTCAGCACCATGAACAAGAAGCTCCTGAAGCCCGTCTACAAGTTGCTCTTTGAGGTGGTCGTCCAGAGCATTATGGGCTTCGTCGGAGGGATGGAGCAAATCAGTCAACCCAAGATCAGGGGTTTGGCTGTAGTGGTGGATAATGCTAAGATCGACTGGGAGGAGTACTTCCTTCAGAAGCTCGTCCAGGAGTCGAAGAAGGTGAGGATGGAGGGTGGCAAGATTGTACTGGACAAGAATCCTCACTTCGGATCGAGGCTTTCAGTAATGCTTCAGAGCCTTCTTGGAGATGTTGACAGAGATGGTTGTGAAGACTTCAAGGACAAACATGTCCTCTTCAAGAACTCAGCTGAAACTATCAAGAGGATACTTGATACTGAGATCAAGAAGGTATTGAGAAGCTAAGGTTGGAAGGGCAAGGCAGTGGTCTCAAAGGCTCAGGAGGAGCCGGCCAAGTCTGGGCCAAAAAGGGTGAAAGTGAAGGGCATCGTGATCACTGAGAAGAAGACGATGCTGCATGATTCTGACACTAAATCTGATCGCCCTGATCAGAGGCCAGCCTCAACTGCCACTTTGGCAATGCCAATATCTTCTTTGGCACCTGAAGACACTGAGCAGGCACATCACGTGGAGGTGGCTCAGGAAGTTTTGAGGAAGCCTCAGGCGGAGGATGCTGAGGTTGAGGGGGAACAGACTGCACCTGTTCAGGAACCTGCCGAGGAGGAGCTCAGGGTAGCTATGAACCCTGACGGTGTTGTGATGGAGATAGTCCATCAAATTGATGGGACTGAGGCTCAGGCGGAGCCGAGTGTGGTTGCTCAGGAGGAGCAGGAAGGTGAAGGAGGTGAAGAGGAGATTGTCCAGGAGGGACAAGGCGAAGGGATGGAGGCTCAGGAGGAGCTCCATGATGAGGATGTCGAGGACAACCAGGGTAGAAAATGGGACGTGTCCAACGATGCATTATCAGAATCTGAGCATTCGGAGGAAACTCAGGAAGTCACTCAGGAGGAACCTCCAACGCCGCCCAGACTGACTCCATTCGAGATGGATGCCAGATCTTAGGCCATCAGGTTCATCAATCAGCATCTTCCAGACTTGGAAGAATCATATGGTGAGGAGGCAATCAGGCTCAGGGTTCTGGTCATGATGAGAAAAGCATCAGTCCCTGAAGTAGCTGCATTGATAGAGGCTATAGGAGCGGAATGCCTCAGAGATCAGGAGCAAATCATCCTGGATAGATTTGGGCTTCGATCTTACGCCCAAGTGATCTCAAAGGAGGATTTCATCAGAGTTGTCCGGGCGAACAATCCTCAGCCCAATCCTTAGGTCCCCGTTGCAGAAGGTGCGACCTCAGGTGGAGGTGCACCGGCCGATGACGCACTCCCAGGGACCGGGACTGCTGAGGCTCATGGAGAGGTCCAGAAGTCAGTTTCCACCAGGACAAAGCCTGCGAAGAAGAAGAAGGCCGAACCGTTTCAGTGGGAGTGTCCCTGATGGGGAGGACCATTCTAGGCAAGCTTGATCGTCAGCTTGAGAAAATAAAAAATCTCACTGCTGAGTTGGCCAAGGCTAGGAAGGAATCAGGTGAAAGATTCCTGAGCCTTGAACAACAACCATCAACCGGAGCCACTACTGACCAAGTCCAGTCATTAATAGACTCATCTCTCAGTGGCCTAGATGACAAGATCAAGGCACTGATTGCTGAGGCACTGAATGGGCAGGAGGCCCAGGTCAGGACTGTGGCTCGGGAAGAAGCGGACAAGGGAGATGATGCTCTACTGACCAAATGGAGGGAGGGTCAGAAACCTTTCGAGGAAGCATGGAACAAGGCTCTGAACACAATGCTGAATGAGAGCTCAGCAAGAAAGGAGGAAATTGCTGCCATGCGGAGAGAGTTCAATGAGCATCTATCTGATAGTCTGCTTAGAGCTAAGGCCAATGAAAAACTGGCAAAGGCATTCGAGGTGGTCACTGATCAACAAGCATCTCAGGGGATCCTGATTCAGGATATCCATAAGAAAGTCGATAAGGACGAGGACTCCCCTGATGCTACCAAAAAGAGGGAAGGGAAGAGGAAAAATCCTAAGTTTGACGCTTGATTGGTGTAAAAATTGCTCGAAATTCTTGTGTTTAATTAGCTCAATTTGATAGGATTTTGTACACTTTTCTACACTAATTTGCTTATTTGTGAAAATATTCATTGAGTTATAATTTTAAAAAAATTGAGATGGATTTATTAATTTATTTGATGAATTATTAATTGAACTCAATTATAATTTTATTTCTCAAGTGAATGTTACAGGGCACAAGAAAATTAAAAAAGGATAGCAAATGGACCAACATTCTGTGGCCCAGCTTCACCTTTACTCACTGCAGCAAGCACCAAAAATTAGGGGTGGCAAATCGTGTAATCGTGTCGTTTATCATGTCGACACGATAACAACACGACACGATAAGCCTAAACACGAACACGACATTATAAGAAATGTATCAACACGAACACGAACACGAACACGAAAATTTTCTTGTCAACACGACACGGCACGATAAGAACACGAAAATAAAACTGATACTCTAACATAAATATTCTGATAACACGAACACGAAAATTTTCGTGTCAACACGACATGACACGACACGATAAGGACACGAAAATACTGATACTTTGACATAAATAATCTAATAAAATATTATCATCTAAATATCAATAAAAAGTACCAAATCTGATTAAAACACTTAAAAATAGCAGCTTACAAGCCTTGCAACCATCACCACTACACAAATTACAATAATAAGTTCAAGTCTTATCTTTAAATCCCTAACATAAATGACGAAGCAAAACATATAAATCTTATAGATAATCATTCTTGAAGCTGTCATTCCTAATCAAAACCAGAAGCAATCAGCCAATTCCCAAGTTTTCAGTCCCAAAATATCACTTCCAACTTTAAAGCAATCATATGTGTACATTATAGAAGATTATTAAAATAATCAGAAGTGGTAAATAACTCAACATAGCTGAAAACAAAGAAAAAATATATATTATAAGCTCATACCTTTCACATAAAGGTGGAACATTCTGTTGTAATATCAGAACTAGTATCAATCAAATCTTCCACCAACTCATCAATTGGTAGGTGCTTCTCAGAAAGTAAAAATATAAAAATAAAACATAAATGTTGTGAAATTATAACAATAAGTCAGAAATTATAAACAATTCATATATTCAGTAAAATTCATACCTTTGTCTCCAAACAACCAATCTCTTGAACAAATGATTGCTTCCACAGTGTTTGGTTTAAGCGCACTTCGATATTGGTCTAGCACCCTTCCACCAACACTAAAAGTTGATTCTGAAGCTACTGTGGTTATAGGAATGCTTAAAATATCCCGGGCCATGCAAGCAACAAGAGGATATCGATACTGATTTCCTTTCCAATACTCGAGAATATCCAAGTTAAACTTTACATCCATGCGTGGTTCTTCCAAATAAAGTTCTAACTGTGATTTTTGTTGGCTCAATCCAAACTCAGTATCAAAAGCACTAAATTCCTACAAACAATTAAAAAAAATCAGAATATGTAATATTAACAAATAAACATAGTAAACTTATATTAATTGCATGTTACCTCAACCATGGCCACTGACATTTCACTTTCAAAATCAGCACTTGAAGCAACAATATGATTATTTTTGTCAGTCTCCACTTGATCAACGCATGATGTAGAGTACTCATCAAAGAGTGCCAACAATTTCTCTTTAACTTTCAAATATTGGCGAGAACCAACCCCATACAATTTTTTATAAGAAAATTCCACAAATTGAAGCTTATAACGAGGATCAAAGACAGCTACTATTGTCAACACCAAACTGAAATTTAGCCAATATTTCTCAAACTTTTCCAACATTTTTGTTGCCATATTCCTTATATACTCATCATCACTGTTCTTACTTTGTCTCAAAGAAGCATAACATGTCACAATTGGCCTAAAATAGAGGTTGGAAGTTGGGTACTTACTTCCACAAAACATGTTGGAAACTTCATAAAACAATCCCAAGAAACTACGGATTTTTTCTACCTTTTCCCATTCAACCAAGCTTGGACAGTGAACGTAGTTGGGATCCCTCAATTGCAGATGCATAAAAGCCTTTTGAAAATACAAAGCACTGTCAAGCATAAAAAATGTCGAATTCCACCTTGTGGGCACATCTTGCCTCAATCCTTTCTTACAACTTAATGATACCATGCCCACACATTCTAAAAAAATCTGTTTTCTCATTTGTGATCCTCTTACATATTTGATACTCTCACGGATTTTAGTGACAACTTTATCAATATCTTTTAGACCATCTTGCACCACCAAATTTATGATATGTGTACAACAACGAATATGGAAAAACTCACCATTAGAAATTAGTGCACCATTCAATTTCAATTGTGTGACTAATAAGTCAACAGCCACATCATTTGCAGAAGCATTGTCTAACGTCAATGCAAACAACTTGTTTTTTATCCCCCACTCAGAAAGCATAGACAACAATTTGTTAGATCATGCAACACCGGTATGTGGAGAAGGCATAAGAGAAAAGTTCAATACCCTTTTTTGTAGCACCCAATCTTTATCAATGAAATGAGATGTTAAGGAAATATAACCATCAGTGGTAATTGAGCTCCAACAATCAGATGTTAAGCATATTCTACCAGGTGTCATCTCTAACATAGATTTAATCCTTACTTTCTCTCGTGCATACATTTTCAACACATCAGCTTTCAATGTATTTCTAGAAACCAACTTAACATCAGGACGAAGATATTCAAAAGCAGCCTTGATGCAATCATATTCAACAAAACGAAAAGGCAAATCATGAACAACCACAGCAGCACATAACAACTCTCGAAAATGTTCAGCATCAAATTTAGGAGCACCACTTTTAGTAATCAAAATCTGCCCAACATCATGAGTGTTTCTCCTAGGACAAGTCTCTAAATGTCGTTTCATATTCCCCGTTCCAGTTCTACTACTTATCTTATTATAGACATGCCCACAATACTTGCACTTGCAAGTTTTAAACCCATCATTACGAGTTTCAATAACAATAAAATGAGACCAAACATCTGACCTTTGTTTCTTTTTTTTCTTTTGTTTTAGCACTTCTGCATCTGGATTCGATTCTGCTTCCAATTCAGCTTCCCTTTCCTCACCTAGTCCATCACCAGAGGGATCTATGTTATCTCCACCAAGAACACTAGCACTCCCAATCCCAGTAACAAAAGACATTATCACCTATGCACAAAATAAATAGAGTTTGCAGTAGAAGATTAGATCTGGAACATATATAACATATTCACACAAATGACACAATAATATGAAATAAAAATACAAATGACACAATAATAAGAAATAAAATCATCAAATCTACCAGTAAAAGGAACAACGCTTCCCTCCCAAGTCCAAATACTATTATACGAAACTGTTTCTCTTTAGTTACGAATTCTGAAGTTAAAAGGAACAACTCTTCCCTCTTAAGTTCAAAATTCTTTTAACGAGTATATTATCATTCAAGAATATTAACCAACAAGACACTTTTGGATCTCCTACCAAATAGGCAAATACTTTTTAAAGAAAATGGTGAAATTAAAAACTAACTTTTAAAAAACCAGAAGCAAGTGTTATTCACCGTAGTGAAGAGGGAATGAAAGAAAACCCTAAATGCAGAAACCCTAAAACTTGAAAGTTGGAAGAATGAGAGAGAGAAATAATAAAGATTTTCTTGTTTGAAGTGTAGATATTGGAAAGTGGAAAGTTGGAAACTGATCTCTGAATCTTTGACTTTGATATTCTAATTGATATTGGAAAATGGATACTTGATAATTGATATTGGAAAATGGATTGGAATGGAAAGCTGTAGAGTAAAAAGTGGAAATTGAAAAGTCACGAAATATTGTTACTTTGTTATCCAAAATTCTATTTATATTTTAAATTTAAATTTTAAAAAATTTCAAATATTATTAATATTTTGGAATTGAGATTTTAATATATTTACAAGATTAGATTTAATAAATTTGAATAATATATTTAATATTTAACGTGTAACGTGTTACTATCAGATACGTGTTACTATCGTATATCAGATCACAAACGGATTAACAGGTTGCTAATGGGTTAATGTGTTATCTGTTAATTTTATCGTGTTTAACGGGTCGACACGAACACGAACACGACACAAAATTTTCGTGTCCTTATCAGGTCGACACGATAACGACACGAACACGATAAGCCTAAACACTAACCCGCAATTTTCGTATCGTTTTCGTGTCGTGTTATCGTGTAGTGTACGAAATTGCCACCCCTACCAAAAATCCGTAGTCACTGAGTCTCGCCTGGAATCTCGTCACTGAGTCGCCGCTATCTCACTTGTTCGTCGCCGGCAACAAACCACACTCCAGCGCAATCACCTACTTCACTCAGGCACCGAAAACTTGAAGCCTTAACCGTCAGCCACACACCTCTACCCTGCTGTTTGCTTTCGCCAGAACCAATTGAAACCACAAACCTGTTCGAAGTCTGTTCCGATGCCCTGATCGAAGAAGCCGCCTCATTCCGCCGTCGCTCACGCCTCAAACCAACTGCCGCCGCCGAATTCAAGAGTCCACCGACCGCCGTTCGAAGTCACAGCCGCGAAATGTCTGCCGATTCAGAAACCACTGGAACCGCATCCACAACCGCCCGCCTGGAAGAAGACAACACCATATCGCCATTCGCCGGAATTCCCAACACCCGCCGTCGCATCCTTTTCGCCGCAGCAAGTCGGACGCCGCCTCTGAAACCGACTCAAGCCGCCGATCCTCCAACCACCTGCGGTCGCACCACTCGACGGGAAATTCACGCCACCGCCCCTTTTTCTCGCGTCGAAAACTCGCCGGAATCAAGCTGGTAATTGAAATAATTTGTGCCAAGGTTATTTTCTTTTGCGAAGCCCATTTCTTATGTATTTAATTAGGCCCAAATTGCTTAAAGCCCAATTGCGTGAGAATAGGGAGGCAGACTTATGTATATATTCCAATTGATTAAGAGAGAGAACAGATTATTAGGAAATAGATTGATTTTAATTTTTCTATCTTTCGTATTTTTCCGAAACATTAGACTTAGGGTTTAACTTTATTTTTTTTCTCTTTCGTTATTTTGATTAGTAGATTAGGATTTCCTTTATTCACGTGAACAATTTCTTCGTTCATTATTATTTCTTAATTAGGGTTTAATGATTTTCTTTTTTTTTTTGTTTTATTTAATATCTTATGATTGCTTTTAGTATCATGAAATAGATCCCTGTTACTTTGAATATGTAAAACTAGGAGAAATCCTATTCGTGGTAGGAATATAGAAGTGTTGTGAATTTTAATTCCGTTTTTATATTTTAAGGTTGTGTTTTGTTGAGTAAAAATTGCATGCAATATTCTTTAAGCTTGATTATGTGTATTTAATTCATGTCTACGACCATTGGGTGGATTGAATATCATATGAAAAATATGGGTGAGTATGTGGATTTTGAATCAAATTAGTGCTTAGATGTCCGACCAAGAGTCTAGGTGCTTAGATTAACCGACCTTGAACACTGTTGTCTATGATAGTGAGAGACGTATTAACCGACCTTGAACACTGTTGGAACGGAATAATTAATTCACCACCCTAGGAGATTTAATTTGTCTTGAGGACTCAAATGAGGTCTCTGGAGGAACTCAACCTGATGGGAAGATGATAGGCAATAAGGTAGTTATTATGTCTATAAAATAATTGCATACAATAGTGGTGACTCTATATAAGTGAATTAAAATACATAGCGTGTTTGTTGAACTACCTATGAATAGCGGGATGCCTAGTGAATCATATTCGGTGTATACCTTATCACCTTTGCACTTTCATAGTTTTAGGTTGCATTTATTTTTTATTTATTTTATCTCATTGAGTGCCTGCTAGAATTTAGGAAACTACCCCCTTTGCAATTTCAATTCCTAGTTAGGATTTTTATTTTTCTCTTTAGTTCAAACAATTAACAAACAATTCACTCCTAGTTTTACCTCCTGTGGGTTCGATACTACTTGTCCCTATACTTGCTCATACTACACGATCCCTTCCTCTTGAGGGTTTGGATTTTGTTTATTTGCAAAATATTAGTACAAGTCAACGCTTCAAAGAAGAGGAAGGCCACTGATCCTGAGGTTCCCATTCAGGATCAGAAGAAGAGAAAGCAGACAACTTCTGAAGAAGTGGTTGAACTGATGGAGGAATGTGAAGAACAACTCTACCCTGGTGATCCCATTGTCGAGGGAAGGAAGAAGACAAAACAACTGACTCTAGAGACTGCGTTGCAAGTCAGGAGTCAAGCTTCTGAAATCAAAAGGCTGAAGGGTCAAATGGCTGTGCTGAAGGAGAAGACTGATCCTAAGAAGCCTGCCCCTGAAGCTGGGAAAAAGAAGTCAGTTGCTGCGTCCAAGAGGAAGGTGATTGATCCTCAGAAAGCTGGTCCCCTGGTGTATGAGTACGTAGACAACTTCGTACCTCCTGAAATGAACGAGGCATGGATTCCAGTCAAGAAGGAGTTTGTGGAGAAGTACTTTGTTTACGGGGGATTGGCTGAAAACATCTGAAGGCAAGGACAGGAACACCATCTTTGCTGAATGGATGGCCTTGCACCATACTGAACTCTGGGGAGAAATTGATCGACATGCTGATAGAGCTGGAGTTCAGATCAAGGCACCTGAGCACATCACCTATCCTCATCCAACCCTCGGCATCAACAACCATCTGAACATGGACCTGATCAGAATCGAGATTGCAAGGGTTGCTCAGAGAACCGGCTCCCTAAGTGATCAAGCTCAGTACCATGCAGTCAAGCTGAGAGTTCTGAAGAAGTATGGAATCTCGCTGGCCAGATGAGATGATGAAGACTATATTAGTTTGTCAGGATTAGTGTTTCAGGAATACCTTGTAATAGTTTCAGGATACTTTGTACTTCTCTTATTTATCAATGAAACTATTTATATTCCTGAGACAACATCTCGTTGACTCCTGATTTACTTTTCTGCTCTTTATCAACAACTATACTAACCCTTTCCTATTTCCATCTTATAGAACTAAGGACCTGATATAGGTTCCTGAACTGAATACTGAGGCATCAGTAAACTGTTTAGATGGTAGGATTTTTCTAAGGGTTTTGGCATCATCAAAAAGGGGGAAATTATTGAGACAATCTGAGTGTTTTGATTAGATCCCAAAACCCCTTGATGAATTTGCCAAAGTATAGTTCATCAGGATGATAGTTTCAGGATAGTTAGTTTAGAATAGATTTTTCTATTCACAGGTATTCAGTTCAGGGGGAACGTGTTGAAGATTGAAGACTGATGGTGACGTCCCTGAAGTCGGAAGTCTGAAGCATCTCCAACCCTGAAATTATTGATCGTCCTGAAGATGATCAACCTGAAGCTGCAACATGAAAAACCTAGAAAGAGTCCTGAAACTGCGTAGAAGCCATCCTGAAGAAGACCACTGATCCTGACAGAACTGAGTAAACTAAGCATGCTCAGGGAAGTCCCTATCAGTGAGGGCATAGTGTAACCTTAATCAGGCTAAACGTCCTTCTGATGTTCATAAGTCCTGACTTGGGCCTAGTATCAGTTAATCTGATACTTGTAAGTCCTGAGACCCAAAGGTTACACGTGCAAATGGAAGTCTGAAGAAGCAAAATGAATGTCAGAGTCTCCAACATAAGACAAACATTTATTCTGAGTAAAGAACGAGGGACTCAGAGTTATAAATGTACGAGGTTCAGTAAAGTCAAAACCGACAAACTAGCCATTGAACAAGTGACCAGTAAGAAGGCGACACGTATGTACGGAGACTGAGCGCATTTAATGCTTCTCAGAGGTGCAGGCGGCGGATCAGAAACTTTGCCATACTAGGTATGAGTTTTGTCAGAAAAGGACAACCAGTATCTGCACCTACCTAAAATAGGAGGGTTTGAAACGGATCTCCTCCAATGGATTTATTTCAAACCCCCTATAAATACAGAAGGCCTTGCTCCCATTCAAGGCTAACGGGAAATTTCCAAGAGAAAGATCTCAAGATTCTAAGCACTCAAAGCGTATTCGAAGCAACACTCTGAAACCTTAAATTTCCCTAGTATTGTAGTAGGAATCTTTTCTGTATTTTGCTTAGAGTATTGATCCAATCCTTAGAACTGGTTTGTTTGGAGGGATCAATACACAATAGTTGGAAACGTGAATACCAAACCCCCTCAGGTTGTGAGTTGGTTGGTAGGAAGGACTGGGACTTGTAAAACGCCCAGGGGTCAGTTCCTAAGAGAGAAAGTTGGTCATTCGTATCCCTTGGCACGTAAACCCAAGTACCTATCCTCAGAGTTTGAGGGTAGCTTCCTGTTAAATCAGGTCGTGGACGTAGGAGTTGGTTATCTCCGAACCACGTTAAAAAGACACTTGTGTGCTGATTTACTTATTGCTCAGGATCATAACTGTCATTCATATTAAACTGAAGCATACTTGCATTGTCTTGAAAACCATCAGGATTGATTCTTCATCCTGATCAGTAAAACTGTGCATCATTCTTAACCACGTTTTCACTCAGCAAACTGTTAAGTTTTCAGAAATAAAATGAGTAAAAACTTAAGGGCTCACATTCCGCACTAAACTGAGCTTACTGAGATAGTAGTCCAACTGACTAGCTCCCGAGCGGTCAGTAGGTTTGTTATCTCTACTGAGCTTCTGAGAGCACAACTCTAACTTAGCCTCTTTGGTTCATTGTTGATCCGTCCCTGCTGCCCCTGAGGACCATCAGTTTAACTGAACACTTCAGGATCTTCTTGACTAAGTCTGAAAGAGCATTTTCCTGAGTTTTCAGGAAAATCTGATATCAGTGTGTTCCCCCCATACACTGATTATACTCGTTTCGGGACCAACATCTTTATTTGGCTCGAAGCCTTCTCCTAGATCAGAATCAATATTGTCCTCAGAAGAAACTTCTTCTCTAGAGATGTCTGTTGTTTGATCTCTAGCAGACTCAACCTCTTGAACGGTCTCATAAATGGTCTCACAATGTGAAGTAGCTTCTTGAGTTTCATTTTCTGAAGATTCGGGACTCGTTCTGAAGATATCTCGCAGAATAGACTCCACAACAGACTCGGTTTCCTCCTCGTCAATCAATAAAAGTCTTCTTTTTGGAGGAGGATGAATAGCTTGTCCACAACGAGCAACTCTAATATCACGAGCAGATAGAGCAGAGTGAGCAGATGGTTGTCCAAAGCCAGTAATTTGGGGGTTAACAGCTCCTTGTGTAAGTCCAGTGGAGCAAGCAGCTCCTTGTGTTTGTCCATGGGAGCGAACAGCTCCTTGAGTTTGACCATGGAGTCGAGCATCTCCTTGAGCGTGTCTAGTGGAGTGAGCAGTTCCTTGAATATTTCCTGGGGAGTGACTAGCTGGTGGGTAAGTGAACACCTCCCGAGAGGCGATCAACTTGTTGTATTTGTGTGATTCCAAATGAGTGACCAGCTAAGTTTCTGCGAGCATCTACTGAAGTCCGTCGCTTGCGAATGATTCTGTCTCATTCGCAAGCCTCTTCCCCTATAATGATGCCTCGAGTATCTCCACCAGCAATATCTGAGTAATCCCACAGGGATTTTAGAGGTGATTCATCCATTGGTCATTTCTCAGGATTACGCGGTGGTGAATTTTCCAGCAAGGATACATAAGCCATTGTTTCCTATGGAAAAGATTAAAATACCCAAATTTTTTATTGCCTATGCAAATTATAGAGAAAAATCTCCCAAATAAACGGAGTAAATGAGATTAAACTTCCTAATTCCTATAGTCCTAAACCCCCAATCTTTGAATGGAAAAAGACCACGATAACAGGGTATATGTCGTTCACGAAAACGACACGATTCTTTTGATCAACACTGGGAAAAAGAACAAGAAGAGAACAAGGAGAAGAAAAACTAAAATTTACCTTTGTTCAAACAATGGATGCATACATTGATGTTGATCGGAGAAATTGCTAATGACGACAATTCTAAAATGTAAAAAAAGAAAAGAAGATGAGGGGTTCAACCGCCTCTCCTATTTATAGGAAGAGGCGGGCCCTTATGTGCAGTTAAGATCCAAGGATCCGATTGCAAAATTTTGAATTTCAGGATAGGAGCGTAAATCAAGACCTGACTTTTCGCCTTCTACGTACAAGGATACACTGAAGAGGCGAACAACTAAGTTATTCACCTCACAATATTTTACAAGAGATGGTCGCCGATTCCCAACAATTAATTTGATATCTTCTCAAGAAAATTTACAAAATGACATCAAATTAGGGGACAACTGTTGATAAAAAAATATTAAGCATGTGTTTAATGATCAGATTACAGGGATTAAGTACAATTACAAGGAAAAATGAGTTAATTTGAAGATTATGAAGAACAACCCAAGTTAGAGAAAGAATGACGAGCAGTTCATATAAAATCATGATGGCAGGCAAACAGCTCGTAGAGAAAATGACAGGTGGCGAGCAGCTAAGAAGCTGATTGCCTTCTATGGAGAAAATACACAAGTTGGTCGCCTCTTCGAGAAGGAAATGTGTTAGTTGTTCGCCGCTTTGGAAGCTGATTGCCAGTCTGAAGAAGTGGAATAATTTTTTTATTTTCCAAATATATTCTTTGTAATTATCTCGTAAATAACATGTAAGAGACACATGTAGACTCCCTGTAACACGTGGCAGTTACCATGCCACCACCTGCTTAAGTTTTGCTTATAAATAGACCCATTTTCTTAATGAAATGGCAAGAAATTCACTGCCTTAACGCACCCCTGCTCGAATTCTTTCTCATTATGCTCTCCTTTAATTCCAGTAACAAGATAATTGGATTGTTGATGAAGTTTAGCATTTAATGCCACATTAATCTTTAATAACAAAAATTTTATCAACAGCGAGCAACTGCTTTTTTACATTGAGCATATAACTTTGTCTCTTTTTAGTCCTTTAATACATCTAATTTATTTGCATCAATAATTGCCCCTAGCCTGATGTTTATTTAATAATAAGCACCAGACTATTTGAATCTCTATTGGCTTTATGTCGTTTAGGTGTGTCATATGAATTCATCTTTCCTTTTCAGGATTTGTTGGTCCCAAATATAGTAAACAAGTGTATTTGAAATCTTTTTTCAAATAACAAGTAACAGACACAGTGGATTGAATAATTGCATCATTTTGCATCCATTTCTATATGGTTTTGATGATATTATGTTCATATTTGACCCTAAAATGATATACTTTGTGCATTTGACCTCTTTTTGGCAAGAAAGTTGTGTTTATAGGAAAAATAAAGCAAAAAGGTGACAGGACGAGCAAGTTTGATAAATTTCAGATTTATTAAACTAATTCAAATGGTGTAAATGATATACCATGTGAAAGAGCTTGAAGAGAGGGTCGAAACGCAAAAAAAAAATCGAGTCAATCGGAGTTCTAGAGCTCAAGATATGAAGAAAATAAGTTTGCCCGAAAAAACTGCAAAGGCGTGCGACCAAGCTACTCGAGCGCCTGCGCGCGCGAGGCTTTCTTGCGCGAGTCAGAAAGTCCGTGCGTGACCACAGGTAGGTGGGCGCTCGACCATAGGCTTGTGGGGGCGCGAGGGGGGCATTTTTATGCATTTTTAAGGGTATCTTCGTCCTTTCGCGCGTTTAATGAAGGGCACTTTGGTCTAAGCATTGTGGGCACTATAAATACCTCAAGAATCAGATTTTCAAGTATTATCTCATAATTCCATCATTATTCCATTTTCTTAGATTAGTTTAGAGAGAGAATTATGTGGTTACCAATTAGATTAGGAGTTAATTTCTTACTTCTTTCTACAATTACTTTTGATCCAACCATTGGATTGTTAATCCATTTGCTCCATTAGCTTAGTCTCGTTATTAGCTACGTTTCTACGGTTCATTTTATGTTTTTGAGCTTTTGATCAAGACATAGCAATTTGGAGGTTTGTAGCTTGTATTTCAATTCTTCTACATTTGGTAAGATTTCCTTTAATTCTCTTGTTTTAGCTTTTAATCATAATGTTTAGATTGTTAATTGTTGATTTTCATTCACAATTAGCCATGGGCTAATCTCTTGTTGCATGGTTGTATTAATACTATGGTGTAATTTTGTTTCTTGTTAATCTTATGTATGACTTAGTGATCTTGATGGATTAGTTCTCTTATTAATGATTTGTATGAATGTTTGGTATGCCAATTGGATAATTTGAGCTTATATGAGTTTACAAGACATGAGAATTGAGTTTATTCATGGAATCTCTTAGTTGAATGTTGTGCACACCAAGTGTTTGATTAATGACTTATATGACTAATGAGAATTGCATTTAAGTCTAGACCTCTTAATTAGAGTATTGGGTGTTGTTAGAGAGATCTAGACACCTAATAGAGCCATTTAGCTTGTGTTGTTAGAGAGATCTAGACACTAGTTAGAGTCATAGCTTGATTAAGACACCAAGAGACCTTTTGCATGCTAGGATGAATAGGACATTAGATGAACCACAGTCGGAATACTTCCATGCACACACATCCCACATTTGCTCACTTCCTAGAGGTGATAGTTAGATTTACTTTGCTCGTTGAAGTAGATAGAGATCATGATCCTTTCTTGCTTTCACTAGCTATTATCCTTTGAGAACATTCAATGCTTGCTTGATATCGCATCGTTTCCCTGTGTTCGATATTTTAACTTGGTTATCTTGCCACGTCTACTACGACCACGTACACTTGCGTGAGACACAATTTTGGCAAATAGGTAGCCTGAGATATTTCAACAGGGAACTATTAAGTAGCCTGTTGAGAAACTTCAGAGAGACTAGTGATTGATACTTTTCAACTACAAGGTTAGATAGCCTGTGAGTTGAATATTTATGAATGTAAGTCTTGTTAGCATCGGATAAGATATAAAGATAGATTTTGCACCCTTGAAAAGATTTGTCCAAGCAACACAAACAAAGGAATAAAGCAATAAGAGACACCGAGGATTTATAGTGTTTCGGAGTTAAACTCCCCTACATCCACTTTCCCTAATTTAACAGGAGAATCCCTTGACTTAGGAATTCCTTTATTTATAATGCCAAGGTACACTGATCAAGAACACAACTTAGTCTTGATCCCTAGGATTTTCCTGAGTCCTAGTCCTCTCAAGATTTCAGATTGAGAATAGACCTCAGCTTACTTTCAGGTTATTCTCCACCTCAAACTTACAACTTAATGACTTTGAGTGGGTTCCAACTTGGTTTGAGATAGCCCTTACAATAAGGAATATTTTCTGGGCTTGTACTATCTCAGTAGGCTTATAGGATATTACTATGTAAGCCTATGATACAGAGTTGAACTCTAAGTGTGAAAACACTTGGGAAACTATAGAATTTTTGAGTGTTTTCTGAGTGCTTTGAGAATTGAATGCTTGAGTTCTTGAAGGCTTGAGTGTTTCCTGTGTTTCTCTTTATCTTGAACCTCTATATATATAGATATAATTTGAAAAACTTTCCGTTGGAGAGATAGTTTTCAAATCATGCTATTTTGGTAAACTAACGTTCTTTAAATCTTCATGCAGCCAATTCCAAGCATTAATTAGTGATATAGCTCTTTAAATGCTTGCTTGGAATTAATGCAACCGCCTTTGTAGTTCTTCACAGTGGGGTTGTAACTGTCCTGATTACCTCAGGTTAATTGTACTTAGTCTATTGTGTGAACTTCTCCTTTGGTGTGTGTATTTACTAAATAAGCATCAAGGCAGTTGATCTTCTTACGTGAGTTCTTCTTACTCTTCAAGTGGCCTGTTGCCTGTTGAATTAACCTGTCAACATAATACAGCCTCCTAACAGTTAGACTATTTTTCTAAACAAATTTACAACTACTTTACATTTTTTCTAAGGGGTTTTAAGATTAAATCAAAACATTCTTCATCTATTTCCCAACAGGATTCATTGGGACTTGCCACATCCTTTGGCTTATAAGCTCAGATTTTTCTTGTAAATTGAGTAAATAGACATTTTCTGCCCTTCTTTGTCTCTTGATTTCTAGTTAGTGTCTTTTAAATGCTCAATAAGTAGTGTCTTTTTTGTCTTACGTATATAACAACAACGGATTGCACTTATAATTGAGCCCTTTTTCCCTGTGATTGGGGCATTCACCATTGGGACATTCATCCTTTAATTTGGGGAATTATTGGCCTTAATTTGTAAGTGGGCGCCTATCGTCGTTATGCTATCTTTAAGTAAGAGCATTAAATCGACTTAAATTGTTGTGATGCTATCATACAAAAAGAGCATTTAATTGACTTTATTTATATTAGCTACGCGCCTCAAGTTAAGAAATAACACTTAAGTCAAGAGTTGAATGATTTTAATACAAGACCCTATAGATACACCAACTGTATTCACTTTCACAAGACAACGTTTGGATTTGTTCATAGCTGAAGAGCAAGATGTTCATATGCAGATGGAATCGGTCATGAAGAATATGACAAGAGTAATGAATCAGACAGTGTACAATGATGGTGATCCTTTATCTACTGATTATTGGACATATATTATCGATAATGTATCAATGATCACCCTGATAGAGACGGGAAGATGAGGGCTTGAACTCATATCATGGTTAGTAGACATAAAGAGTTCCAGGGTTGAAGATGCTTCTATTCTGTTTTCATTTGACGACGTAGAGACAGATTTCTCCTATCGTAAATAGGGATGGCAAATGGAGCGGATCGGGGCGGATACATCAATATCCATGCCTGCTCCACGCTTTGCCCCGCTGATCCGCCCTGCTCCATGCTCTACTGCGGGGCAGCATTTTGAGATCCATGCCTGCCCCGCACGGGGCGGATCTGATCTGCCCCGCTCCATCTATTAAATTCTCATAATTTTACAAAATTAATATATTAAAAAAAACTAAATGCAAAATATTAAAAATTCACAATTTAATCAACAATAATCCATCCAAATCACCAAATCATATCCAAGATTTGATTATTTTAATATATATATATAATTCTATATTATATATATATTTATTTAATATTATATATAATTAATATTATATGGAGCGGGGCGGAGCGGAGCGGGGCGGATCAGGGCAAAAAATATGTAGATCCATGCCTGATCTGCTCCGCAAGCAGGGCGGGGCTGATCTGCTCCATTCTCAAAACGGGGCAGATTGGGGCCGATCCAAACAGAGCGGGGCGGATTGGATCAACTGCGGGGTGGGTCGTTTTGCCATCCCTAATCGTAAATGTCTTAAGAACTTCATCCAGAGCAAGTATTTTGACATAGCTGAAACTTTTCTTCCCAAATGCTTTAGGAAGCTTTAACCTCATTCGGGTTGGAATAGGGTTCAATGTCTTCCTCGAAATAACGTTGGTGCCTTTGGCTCGGATAATTTCATCCTTTGCTCTTCTGTTTTCTCATTTAGCGAGTAGACTTCCATTGGTTTCATGTTGTCTTGCAAGGTGTCCAATGTTTTGAGTTTTAAACCTAAGCATTTGGGATTACCCTGTGGTATAGAGATTTTGCAAGTAATAACAACATGTAGGGCAGACTATTTTTACATTCATGTACAAAAATTGACTAATTTACAGATAGTTTTAAACTTTGTACAATATACACAAATGTTACATTAACTCCAATTTCATGTCAGAGTTGGCGAATTAGGCAACTCACGACATTTTTCTCTGGGCTTTCTTCACAAACTCTTATAGTTCTCCATCTTGATACAATTCCAATAATCAATATACTTTGGGGTCCGGTTCTCCCTCGTGCAAACTTATTATTGGGTAGTGAATTTTTCTCTGAACAAGTGCTTCCAAAATTATGGGAGACAAATGTGATGTTGGCAAGTGTAAATTTATGTCACCCTCTGAGCGAGCTGATAATTATGCATGCAAATTTTCAATTACTTTTTCCATTGATAGTAATTCATCTTCAAAGGGTCTATTCTGTACATGATGTTCATGATTCAATCGTCTTAAGCGAGAGGATTCACGCAGCCCTTCGCTTTAAATAAACACTTCAGATGCCCTTTGCAGGTTACCGGCTTCACAAGGGCCCAGTCTTTCCACAGCAGATCGTCATAATCTATCATGGACGGATCATCGTTCAGTGGTGTCATACCAAGGTGAGCTATTAATTGACTCTGCTATATTTGTTGGTGACTTTCCTTGTGGGTTCAATCGATCCATCTATTTCTACTTTTTGTTCTCTTCTTGTCGTCATATCTGTTCTCTTTCATCCATTTGAGAAGTACAAGTTGGAGCTTTTGATGTAGTTTGTTCAATATTGTGATCTTGTGACATAGCTCTTTGAATTGCAACTTATTTTTCTTGTCGAGCTATCTGAGCTATCGAATACAATCTTGCAATCAGGCTAATAATTTTTTGAACTTCAGTAGTCATCGAATGTTCCCAATTAAAAAAGCCAATAATTTTTTCTTTGTCTCTTGAGTTGCCAACAACTTTTGTTTGCAAGGCCACCAATTTTCTCCTTGAGTCACTTGTATGGCGAGTGATTTTTAGTGGTAAGACCGTCAACCTTTTGAACTCTCTTGGATTGCCAAGAATTTTAATTGGCAAGATTACTAATAATATTCATTTTCAAGTTGCCAATATTTTTTTTTTGGATCTTTTGAGTGGCAAGTAGTTTAAGTTGGCAAGCCATTTTTTTTTTAATTTGAATTAATCTTGCAACACTTGAGAAGGACCACCACTACTAGAAATATTAGATGCAATTAAATCAGGCCCAAGTAAATGAGTTGGCCCAATTATTGAATAATCAAATAGATTATTCTCGGTGAAAGTGAGTTTGAAAATAAATCATTGGTATATAACGGAAAGTTGTAGACTTGGTCAGAATAGTATTGGAATCAGCAACCATCAGGCAAGCCATGATCGACTGAGTAAACTGGCGGGCAGTTAAGATTTTCTGAGTAAACTGTTGCATGAATAATGAACAACTGTGCTAACAATTATCTCGGTGAACAATTAGCGTGAAAAGCTAGGCCTATGTTGTGAGGAACTTAATATGCGAACAACTATGTATGCAAACATGTGTGTATGCGAACAACTCCTGGATATTCTAATTTGCGCGAACAACTCTCTTACTGCGAACAATCCTCTTGCCACACACAACCTCTGTAGACAAATGATTTGGGGCGAGCGAACAACCCCTCAAACGGCCACAACAGGCGCAAACAAATTTGGTTGTTGAGTCCCTCCTGGAGCGAACAACATTCGTCGCCGAATCACTTCAGGCGCGAACAACTTTTGCGCTCATTTTTTTCTGATGCGAACAGTTTTTTGGTCGCCGAATCACTTCTTCACATTGGCGGGTAACCATAGAACGTTGAGCGACAAAGCGGACAAATCCATGAGTAACTATTCCAGATGGGCCAAAAATTGTTGCCAGCGAGTAACATGTCTAGAATGTGAAAACCACACAGCTATAATATGTGAACAACCTAAACAAACACATTTTACAACTCAGCAGTTTATTTGAATTGGTCAAAATTAGTACCCCATATTCCTGCAAACCGCTTCTTGACTTGGTCTATTTTAGAAAATATTGAGGAATGATCACTCCAAACTGAAGAAAACGTGTCCAGGTAAATAGTCGATTCATGCTAATTCCATAATTGCATAGGCTGAACAATCCCAAGTCTATGTCTCTGCAAGCCAAATTCAACCGTACTTCTTTCTGATCTCTCCAAAGCATTCGAACTCAAACCTTTAAACATTTTTGTGATTACTCAAAAATGTCCTTCAAAGCTTTAACCATTCTTCAAATCGAAGGAGGTTCGAGCGAGTTCCCTTCCTCTAGCACCAAACTGCTAAGTTATTAATTCAGCAGTTCGGTTTTTGTGGCTGCAACTCGTTAATCCCTCAACAAGACATGATCTTTGTGAGCAAGTTAATTGATTAATGAAATATCATACACAAATTTCAGCAGCATAAGGTTAAGCTTTTTTTTTCTCCCCATAGTTGTAGATGGATACATGTATATATAGAGGTTCACAAGTAGGTTGTGGCACTTACTTGTGCCACCATTTTCTTACAAGAGGACACATGTCCTTGTGGATTGAGACAAATGTTTCTTCACTGTGAAGGCATCTTTCTTAGGTGTGTAATATGTTGAAGATGAAGGGGTTGCTCGCAGGTGGCGAGCAGCCCTTGTGAATAGGGGCGAACAACTCTTGGAGCAAATAGTTCATTCATTTGACATGGCGAGCAACTCCTTTTTTACATTGAGCATATAATTTTCTCTTTTTAGTCCTTTAATACCTCTATTTTATTTGCATAAACAATAACTTCGAATGACGGTGACAACTATGGCTTCGAATGGCATTGACAACAATGATAACTATGGCTTCGAACGACGGTAACAACTATGGTTTCGAAGTTCGAACGACACTTTTATTCAATTTGAAGATTTTAATTTCTTCAATTTTCATTTTCAATTCTCATCTTCACTTTTATGTTTTCTTCATGGAGTGCATGCGCTCTTCAATTTCTTCATGGAGTTTTCTTTTGATTGCGATGGTGATGAAATTTCTTCAATTTCTTCCGATTGCGGAGATGATGGAATTCCGACGATGATTTTCTTCAATTTTTTGTAATTGGTGAGATAATACCTTCCGTTGATTCTAGAATTTTTTGTTTTTGAAATTTTCTTTACTTGGTAAAGAAATTAAAGAGTGAGATAATGACTCTGTTCATGAATTTTTTTGAAATTAACCATTAATTACCTTGGATTATTATTTATTAATCATCTTTGACGTTGAAAATTCTCAATTAAGAGCATTCCTCTTTGTGTTTTTAATGACTTTGTTTCAGTTCTTGATCCTTTGATCAAATCTCCATATTCATCTGGTGATTCTGAAATTTCTTAAATTTTCAACAGCAAACATAATTCATCGTCGTTGTGGGCATTGGTATGGACATTATTGTGTTTGTTCCTTCGGCTCTGGATTAAAAACTTGTTAATAAAGGATAATGACGTAATTCAATTATAATATTAAGAGTACTTTGTCTTTTTAAAGTTTTTCATATCATTTTTCATATTTACCGAATATAAATATAAAATAATTACAACATTTATTTAGTCTACCAAACTGCCTATAAAAATTTCCAAATACCATAATTTTTTTTTTCTTACCTCTATCAATAAAAGAGCTACACTTGTATAGAAATTTCGGTTGTAGAAATTTCCAAATATATAAAATAATTGGGACGAAGCCCACACGCACATAGTATGATTCTCTGTATAGTTTCCTGCCACCTCGTACTAATTCCCTTCCCCACAGCCCCCCATATATACCACCCCATCCCACGCCATACTTTTTTTAGTTTATTTTAATTTTTTTAATTATTGTATTAACTAAAATATATATATTTAATATTATATTACAAATAAATATTTATACATATAATAACACACATTTAATTTTACAGTAACACATATTTAATCTTATAATAACACACATTTACTTTAATAGTAATACACATTTGTCTCCCAATTTGTATTACCATATAGACAAATGTGTGTTACTGTAATGACAATATATATTTTTATGAGAATAAATATATTACAAAATATATTGTTTCATGTAATACATATGTTATTATACGAAAAAAATAATTATTTCTATAAAAATAAATAAATATTTGTGGATAATAAATATTTGTTCTTATAGTAACACACATTTTGATCTTGCATAATGTGAAAAATTATTTATTCTATAAAACAAATGAATATATGTAAAATAACAATATTTTATAAGATAGTAACACACATTTGTCTCCCAGTTTGTGTTACTACATGGGAAAAATATTTTTTTATGGGAATAAATATGTGTTTCTTAATTTATTTATCATCCCTTTAAATCTAGGTTTATTGCTTCATGTAATACATATATTATTATATGAAAAAAATAATCATTTCAATAAAAATAAGTAAATATATGTGAATAATCAATATTTATTTTTATAGTAACACACATTTTTGTTCTTGCATTATGTGAAAAATTATTTATTCTATAAAAATTAATGAATATATGTAAAATAACATTATTTATAAGATAGTAACATACATTTACTCCAATAGTAACACATATTTGCTCTCCAATTTGTGTTATTATATTGGCAAATGTGTGTTACTATATGAAAAAATGCGTGTTATTATAAGAACAAAATGTATTTTTATAAGAATAAATATGTGTTTTTATAAGGAAAAAAAAAGTCAATTGAATAATTTCAGTTTCCATGGGATTTTTTTTTATAAAAAGAGGAATTTTCATGGGAATTAATCCTTGTTACTGGAGGTAGTATACATTATCCGCGCAATGAAAATTTGGAACAGAGGCAAGCGTGCATATTGGAACGGGGAGGGCGGGGCGCGTGAGTTAAATTTCTTTTTTAGTTTACTTTTGAAAATTTTAACAATAAAATTTTTTATATAAGTTTTTGTTCCATTAAAATATTTCTCTAATGTTCTTTTTGAGTTTTCTCCCAGTGCCTGCTATCAAACGGACCTTTAAACAATAAAAATAGGGTGATTGACAAAAAAACTACTATATTTACAAATAAATATTGTGCAGAAAAAATATAATTTTATATAAAAATTATGCACCTATTTATAAATATAATGATTTTTTTAAACTTATATATAAATCACCCATAAAAATTATATTTTTGACATACCTTTAAAAAAAAAAAAGGAAAAAAAAAGTCAAATTCTAGTCCAAATGATCTACCAAGCGCTATAATTTTTTTTCTTTTATGAAAGAAACCGATTTTTTTCTTTTATGAAAGATACCGAGCGCTATAATATTGAATACACGATTTTAACACAATAGAACACTAGTCCACTGCAGAAAATTGGACGAAAGAAACGGGAGCGCTATTTTGGCTATTTACACTGTTCTCCCCAGTCGCTGGAGCCCCCCCCTCCCTCTCTCAATCGATCTCTGTAAAACCCCGATCCGTGGTGTTACAATTGAATTCTCTACTGGGAATTCACGGATTCCCAGAATTAATATCTGGTCAATCAGATTGCATGTGGGGATTCGCTTCGATGTTTGCTCGTTGCATTTCTCGTTTTCTCTTCTTAATCGTGCTATCCCTCTTGGTGAGTTTTTCCCCTTTACTCGACTCTTCCGATAGCCTGAGATTTCTGTAACTGTATCTTGGAATGTCAAAATGGATTTTGCTGTTTTCATATTGCTCCATAATTGCACGATTAAGTATTGAGTGTAGGTGTAAATTGATTAATCCCGTTAGTTTAGAGAATTTCAAATTCAGAAATTTATCTGAGTATACCTTAGTCAAACTGTGGAATTTGGATATTCTGATATACTTTTTAACTTTCTTTTACCCAGTTATTAGAGGATATGTCAAATGGGGCTCCATTTGGGAATCGTAAAAGTGGGAAATCGCTGTCTTCGGTGCTTTCGCTGTTCAACCTAAAGGAGAAAAGTCGATTCTGGAGCGAGTCCGTTATACACAGTGGTACCATATTTTTCTACGAGCTTAAGCTTGTTCAGTATGTATTATCCTTTGCTCGTTACTGTGGATCATTAAAATTGTCATGACTTATTTTCGTTTCTGTGTAACTGGCATTGATGAAGTGCAGATCTTAATGATTTGGAATCATCTAACCCAAGCAAATTTGACGCAGTCAACTACACCAAGGCAGGTACTTATTCTGTATGGTACTAGTGCATTAATTCAGATAATGCACAAGATTGTATTACTTAATTCTTTTTGTCATATTTGACTGGCCTATCATTGCCTGCAAGTCTTCTAAATTAGATGGTCAAAAGAAATTTCTAGCAGCGGGTGTAGATCATATGAAAAACATACTAACAGTGTGTTTTCGAACTCTATGAAACAGCTTCCTGAATCACTTTTGTCAAAAGCTGTGAGAGCTAGCTAAGAAAAGTGATTATAGAAGTTGTTTCTAGAGTTTTATAACACACCCTAATTGTAGCAAGAATTAATTCCTTCTTGGAACCTCATTTAACGTTAGCTTCAAGTACATTCTTGTTTTTCACAGGACAGAGTCATGCATTTTTAATGTGTCACATGTGCCTTATTCTGTAAATCTTGTATGGATGTGCAAATTAATATATCTGTGAACGCAGTGAAGGTCATTGGTATGGATCCATAATTTCCATTCTGTTAGACATTGCCATCCATATTATACTTAAATTATTAAAACATTTCTAAATAAAATTGATCGAGTTGTGACTTTAGTTTGAATCATTAACATCAATAAATCCTGGTGTCTTTTACTGATTATCGGTGCATATGTAATTCATTACGTATAAGCTTGGCATATTGTGCCTCTAGTAGACTGTGTTGCATATGTAGAAGTGATACCCCAGTTTGTAGTTACCATAAGTCTTCTAATAGATAATTTGCTGCTAAAAAGAGAAGATTTTCCTGTTGCTGCATGACACTGACGTCTGACTATGATATTGAAATTTTGGAGGGCATGTCCTGAAAAGTTGCTGGAACTTTCTTTTCTATTTCATTATTCTGTTAATGGATCAAAGAATTTGAACGATCCCTGTTATGTTCCAGGAGGGGAAGTTTCAATACTTCCGTCTTCTAATGGTGCCTTATACATATATATATATATATATGTTATTACACTTTATAACTTTCTTCACAATCTGATCAAGACTTTTTCATCATTTCTGTTTCGGATATTGGTATTTAATTGCTCCAATTTCACTAGTTGACAGTTGTGCTGAATTTCATTAATGTCATCTTACCCATCATACACTATACTGTTATGCTATCTGAATTTACTTGACGAATTAAAACTTGTATTTCTCTTTGATCTTAGGAAATATTGCAAATTATTTGAAGCTTTTGGAAGTTGACTCAATGTACCTTCCGGTCCCTGTAAACTTTGTTTTCATTGGATTTGAAGGGAATGGGTACAAAGGTATACAGAGATGCTATTTGAACATTTGGAAAGCTTCACTCTTACCAACTTGTGGTTCTTGTACCTATTGTGTTTTTTTTGTAAATATCTCCTGTTATTCTACCCGTTGGGCTTTATAACTATCTTCTCTTTCTTTTTCTGAAGAATTTAAGCTAAATGCCAAAGAGTTAGAGCGCTGGTTCACAAAGATTGATCATATATTCGAGCACACCAGAATTTCAAGAATTGGAGAAATTCTTACGCCATTTTATAAGATCAATATTGATCACGAACAGCATCACAATCTTCCTCTGATCAGTCACGTAAATTATAAGTATTGCTCATGCAAACTATTTTATCCATTATCAAGTTTCATTTATGTCAGATGTTAGAATTTGTACCCTGCAAACTATCTTGTAGAAACTATTGTTCATTATGTTTTTTATTGTTGTTATTCTGTTGAGTATTTGCTATTTATCTTTTGTCAAATGCCCCTGCAGCTTTTCTGTTCATGCCATTCAAATGGGTGAAAAAGTCACAACCCTATTTGAGCGTGCTATTAACGTCCTGGGCCGCAGAGATGATGTATCTAGCACCAGGTATTTAATCCCCTAATAGGTGAATATTTGATGTTTTGTTTAGCATAATTGGTCTATGCTCATGGTTTGTGATTGTCATCTGATTCTCTTTAAAGAGATGATGCAATAGGTCTTTGGCAAGTTGATATTGATATGATCAGTGTCGTCGTCAGCAGCCTTGTGGAGTATTTACAATTAGAAGATGCATATAACGTCTTTGTTTTGAACCCAAAGCGTGATCCAAAAATAGCTAAATATGGCTATCGGTAAGGCTTCTTGATAGATGAACTTTTATTAGATTTGCATAGCAACCAAACTTAGCTAAATTTGTCCATTGTGTGCCTTCTAAAAGTGAGTTTTTTGCATTTATATTAAATTGTGAGATTTTTTTATTTTATTTGGTTTTTAAGACAAAATTTCACCGCTTTTTAGCTGTTTTAGACCGTGAAGTATCATTACATCTTTTTTTGGACCTAGGAGATTGAGATGTCCCTTCTTTAGTTAACCTTGTAGTCTCATGAAGTTAGCTTGAAAAGTTTTGCCAAAGGCTGGGGAATGCTGCACCTTATTTAGGGATTGCCCAAAAACTCAGATGACTTACTGTCTGTGGTGAAAGTGAAACCACACTTCTCCCTTCCTAAAGAATAAACGTCTGGTCAATGTCTGACATGAGTTGCACTGATAAATATTAGCAGCAACTACATGTGACTTTGTCTTAAAATGAGCTGCAGCTTTAATCATTTGGAAAGCATTCCTTAATAATAAAATAATTACAGATCTCTAGAAGCCTTTAGTGTGACCAAAGAGGAGTTATTTATGTTACAGTCAGAATACAGATGGCTTTTTGAAAATCCAAATATGAGTAGATAAGATCTGAGTTGAATATTGGTAAAAAGAATGGTCTGTGTTTCCATGCAAAACAAGATGACTGATCCTGGTAGTCCCCAGATCTGAACAATTCACATGCATGTAGGCCCAAACTGAGAAGCGTTGCACCCCCATCCCCCTTGAAGCATAATATATACCCAAAATGAAAGGTCTGCTTTGCCTTTACTTCATTCTATATGCTATGTTGGATAGAGTCTCAGCCCTAGGATGTTATTCTCACTGTCTTCCAGGTGATTAGCAGAGTGAGTCAAGGTTTTGGATACAATTTCTGACGGTTGTAATTTCTGTTGGTTTCCGTATAACCAAGGATTTTTGCTTATGGTCACATGACATGGGCAATTGGGCATGAGGCGAACTCGGGTGAATATTGTATTTTGAGGAAACTAGCGCAGCCTTTTCTTTCTGTTTCGGTGTTTCCTACTTTGCAGCTAGCTATACCTTGTTGAAGCCTATTAGAGAAGCCTTTTCCGCTTGAGTACGAGTATAATATACTTTTGTACAACATTAGTTACAACTTTCTGTATTTAAAAAAATGGGAAGACCTGTAGGCTTGAGATTTGCAGTTTTCTCTTCATGGCTGCCTGGTTTTATATGCCGTGGCTACTCATAGCCTATTCTTCATGCTACTATAGCACACTGACATTTCTGCCGGGTTCTGTTACTCTTTATATATAATATGACTGCCTTTTTTAGCTGAGGATCTCTAGAGAGCCCGCTTTATGAAATTCTGGAGGCATTACTAGAACAGATTTCAAAGATGGGAAATAAACTCGCAACTAATGTGCTTTTTATGGGAATATATTATATTTAGGATATTGAATTATTAATGCTGAATTATGTTTAGGGTTGCTACATAAGAAGGGATCTCCAACCGTCCAACGTATAGTTGGCAGCCAACCATTAACTTTTTGCATGATTTATAGCATCTGAATAATGTGTATAGTCTACAAGTTAAATGGATGTCTTGTACTGCTATCCAACCAGTAATCCTGCCATAACCTCTCATTTTGTAAATTACTTGATACATGTTGCCTTCCTAAAGAAAAAATCTTGTTTCATGAATTATCCCGTGTGTTTATTACTTCGATTTCATATTTACAGGAGAGGCTTATCTGAGACTGAAATAAACTTTCTCAAGGAGGTAAATTTTATGATTGTGTAGCCTCTTTCCCTTTCCCTTCCTTTATTAGGTACTAGTATTGTACCCGGGCCATGCACGGTGATATATATTTCCTTCATCCCAACTATATGTTCACACTTTTGTGAAGCTCCCTTAACTAATTAAAAAATACGAAGATAGTATTGGAATGGGGGAGTAATATTTAAGTTGACTATACACTATTAAGATCACAATAATGATTAAATATCTTACAAATAAATATCTATAAGTCGTTTTGTCAATAACTTTGTTAATACAAACAAATCTTTTAAATTTTATATGAATGTGGTTTATGATATAATCATTAAGATTCAATTTTATGAACCACTATCTAAATTTCTTTATGCTCTTGATCAAATACTTTATAGTTTAAATATATTATTTGATGCATTGATACTTATATTTTAAATTTAAATATTATTTTATTATATTTTTTAATATTAAATATAAATAATTTAAATAGTATACAATATTAATTATTGTTTATACTCCTGAACAATAATTTGATATCATGCCATCGACCTCTATTCATAATACTTTCATGAGAATTTTAATATTTTTAATAAAAAATCATCCTTTAACTTTTCAAATTTATGAGCATCATCATAAATAACTTTTATATACTACTTTGCTCTATATATAATAAGTTCAGTGATACAGATATCGACCTAGGTGGCCGCCTAGGCAGTCTCTTGCCGACCCGATTTCTGCAAAATCGGCAATTCTAGGCGTTTTCGGGCCTAGGCGCCCTCAGGGCGGCCCAAAATTTGTATTTATATATATATATTTAAAAAAAAAAACAAGGCGGTGACTAGGCGGCCAAAAAGCTCCTGATTACCGATTTTCGATTTTTACAACCTTGAATAAGTTATATAAAAGCATTGAAAATTCGAAGTGATATTATTAAATCTTCTCTTCATAATCTTACCAAAAAAATATGCTCTAATATGCAGGGTATTGCTTCTTTATTATGGTAGCTAATACACTAATATTGTATTCAATAATTATAAATAAAATATTGCTTATACATTTGTAATTCAAATGGGAGTCCAATATAGATAATAATATACGAATTGATAACAATATGTTTTAACATATTTATTCCTATCTATTCATCCCTTGTGATTGCACATACTCTTTGAGATCATCAATTTTTATTTTTACAAACTTAAAAAAAAATCAAATGTAGAACATATATAATTATTCTTACTATGACGTTGACAATTTTAATTATATTTTTATACCTGTCATTTAACACAATAATAATACTTTTATATTACATCAGTCTATAATTTCCAATTCATATCTGCTATCAATCAATACAAGTATTTATCTCTAATTTGTAATCTTCAACAATTAAATATATTTAAGTTACTTTTTCTTATGTTGTATGTGAATTAAAGAGTCTTTTCTAGTAGTTCATTTGATCCTTGTGCCAGTTCGAGCTGTACACTCTTTAACTTTGCAACAATATATTCTCCACTCCCCTCTTTGTTCACTAATTCCATTCAATCTGTACTGGAACTAATATCTGCAGAACAAGTCCTTGCAAACAAGAATTCTTCAGTCTGGAAATATTCCAGAGAGCGTTCTTGGTGCGTATAACTTGCCTGAATTTCTTGCTCTTTCCTATTTGGTGTAATGATAAACATATTTTGCAATCACTAATTTATATTTCTCATAATATTCATAGCTCTTGATAAAATCAAAAGGCCTTTGTATGAAAAGCATCCAATGGCAAAGTTTTCCTGGACTTCAACAGAGGAGACTGACACGGTGCGCTATTCTCTTGCCTAAATTTGCTATATATCTGGCTGTGACACATATATAGAAGATTTCTTAGAGCACATCTAACAGAGTTATGCCACAACTTGTTTGCCGCATTGTTCTGAACTTCCTGAAGTGTCACAGCAAAAGCCAATTTTCCTTTGATTGAGATTTCTTTCTGAATTTTATCTCTATAGAAACCTTTTGGTAATGAAATATGCACACTTATGAAGTCTTTCATCAACCACTCAGTAGTGTAGCTTTCATATCTATGCTGATCATATGATGGTAACACTTGCCACAGTTGAGTTTGAACTGAATATTAGACAAGTTTTTTTCTTTTGAAAGGTCAAATGATGACTCGAACCTGTTACACGATACACTTCTTATTTTAATTAATTATTGTTTAGGATTTTATTTTAGTTAAGGAATAAATTGGCCCATGGGCTTAGATTTTTAGGGTTTAAATTAGGGTTAGGGTTATGAGTCTATTTATATAGCTCTTGTGTCTTTGAGTTAGATCATCTTTTGATCAGAATTTTAGCAACCATTGGTTGTGGGCAGAGATTATTCTCTGTGGCAGAGTGCAGCACTCTGTGGCCTCGTTTGAGGAGTTCCTTTATTATCAACAATATTACGTATATGTGCTCCATTCTCTCAACTCTAACAATTTGGTCCGACCTACCGGATCCTGAAGACACGGATGACAATGTTAGAGAAGGGAATGAAGAAATTTGAACAAGTGCTGGAAAATATGCAGATGATTTTAGCGACAATGCAGACTACATTGGCGAAGATGAGTGAAGGGGTCGAGAAGATGCAGGCTGTGATACACCAACTCTGACGCGGAAGGGTGTCTTTAGCAATGTCTCTCCAGCTGAGGTTGGCCAATCAACACCTGCTCTGGTCACTACTCCTATGATCCTGCAGTCGATCTCTATGCCAGCGAAGATAGAAATTCCTGGGGTCAACAGCGAGAATCTCTCATCTCAGATTCACGCAGAACCCCCCTAGACCATCTCTCGAAGGGCACCAATCACCAATTTACCAGATTTCCACGGCCTGGGCTTGTTTCTTAACAGCCTGCGGGATGGCATCCGAGTTCACAACCGGTATAAGGATGCAGAGGAAGTTTGTGCTACAATGCATTGGTCTTGAGAGATAGAGCGAGAACTCTGCATTGGATGGGTTCGACTCAAGGAAATCAGATTTCCCTACTTGAGTAGTTGAGGTTCCAGACTACCGGCCTTGAGGAGAAGGCTGATTTAAGGGGTTGAGAATTGATACGCTTCTTACTTAATTGATTATTGTTTAGGAATTTTAAGTTAATGAATAAATTGGCCCATGGGCTTAGTTTCTTAGGGCTTAAATTAGGGTTAGGGTTAGGGTTAGGGTCAAGGGTTATGAATCTATTTATATTGCACTTTTGTGGCAACCATAGGTTGTTGGTAGAGATTATTCTCTGTGGCCTTGTTTAAGGAGTTCCTTTATTATTAATAATATTACGTATTTGTGCTCATTTTCTTAACTTTAACATATCATCTCGGTATATATAGCGGAGAAATAACGAAAGAGCTAGAGTTTTTATGGTTGTTTACTTCATTCCATTTTGTTTGTGGAAGGGTTTTGCATTCGTTGTATGGTTATCATTTACCTTTCTCTTGTATTCTCAATCTTTTACTGAATCAATTTTCAGATAGAGTGGTATAATAAATGCCTTGATGCATTAAACAATGTGGAGAGGCTATATCAAGGGAAAGACACAGATGATATAATACAGAGCAAAGTCTTGCAGGTATATTCTATTATTGTGCTATTATGCTGACCAATTTACTAGCTATGGAATGCTTGTTTGTAATATACAGAGGCTGCAAAGATCAGACTCTGAAAGCATTTATTGCCTGCTAATGCAAGCCTGTTAAGCAATTGTCTGATTTTATCTTTCAACTTTTTCTTGCAGTTTCTGAATGGGAAAAATGATGATTTGAGGCTTTTGTCTGAGAAAGATTTGAAGTCGGGAGACTTTAGTGGCTTTCATGCTGAATGTCTCACAGATACATGGATTGGAAACAATAGGTTGAATCTCTTTTTTCTTCTTCTCTCTCTCCTATAGAATATAAGCTAGGGAGCCCTAACCTAACCCAACAAGGATTGGCTCCCGCTTATATACCCATCCACAATTTTTTGTGGATCCAATGTGGGATCGCAACAATCGACCCCCTTAAAGCCGGACGTCCATGGACCGCATACTCCGGGTGGTAACCCATATGTCAAGGTCCACTTCCCGGGTGGCAACACCCCCTTGAGTCCACATCCGGGGTGGCAACCCCCAGGCCCACCATTGGGTAGCCCCATTCCGCATTCCGCCCAAACTTTCCCACGTACGGCTTCAATTGTTAGGAATATAAGATAGGGAATCCTAACTTAACCCAAAACCATGGTCTAAGGTTTAGGATTGACTCCCACTTATATACCCATCCACAATTTCTTGTGGATCTGATGTGGGTTCGTAGCACTCTCTTGACCGTTTTTCTTTCCATGAGATTTTGATTTATTAATTTTTTGGTAGTTGACTAATCAGATTTAACAGGTGGGCCTTTATCGACTTGTCAGCCGGTCCTTTTTCATGGGGACCTTCAGTAGGTGGTGAAGGAGTACGCGTTGAACAAAGCTTGCCAAATGTGGAGAAAACGATTGGTGCAGTTTCAGGTATTATTTAGTTCATTTAGCTGTTTTTCATGTTTCTATTTATTCATTGTGAATATCTGGTTTGTTGATGAGCTATGGTCCAGATAGCATTTAATCATTTGATGTTCGTCTCTCATTTCCATATGCGATGATGGCTATGTTACTTTGCTGTGCAGGCCCATTTGTTTTCATATGCCTCTAGTCCTATTATATTTCTGTTACTTCTTGATGATGGAAAACAAATATGGTAATTGTTTTTGTACTTACAATATTTCTAATGCACCCAGAAATTTCCGAAGATGAAGCCGAAGATCGCTTGCAAGAAGCAATCCAGGAGAAGTTTGCTGTGTTTGGTGAAGTACGCTTGGTTTTCTTACAGTATATAATTTAGTATGAAGAACATTTCTTGTATTTGGTCAAGGTTAATTTAATTAATGGAAAAACAACATTTTCTTGTGGCCTGTCATCTATGTTGATAAGAATATTTTAAATAGTATGGATGACTTAATAGAAATATTTCTGCAAAAATGGGATAGCTGTATAACTCACTTGGAATAACCAAAAGTTTTTCAATTGTTTGTGGAAGTACAATGAGTAAGCATGAGTTACCCATTTACGAATTTAAAATGTTAATCTAACTGGGAAGGAGGCACTATTGGTGAAGTCATTGATTTTTTTCCCTTTCTTTTAAAAGACTTGGATCATTTGTTGATTTATGCGTGTCATCTTTGCACAAGGCCATGCTAGGCTTCTGGAACTTTCCAAATTTTTTTGATGCCCTGAAGGGATTTTCAGATTTTTCAATATGTAGTGGACTTTTTGGATGCAAAACAATTGAAAAGGATGTATACCCTCACATGAAAACCGCATCGAATGATAACGTGTTGGAAAAATTTAACCTCTTTTTTGGTTAAAATATGATTGTTGACATTTAATATAGGTTCAGTTCGTTGTTTGACAAAAATGAATCAAATATGAGTGATGCATGGATCAGTATTAAGTAACTCCCAGTCTTGTTATATATAATTGGATGCCCAGTTATTGGACATTTAGTTAGTTCCAATAAAACCACTGGCCATCATCAATCATATATGCTGATGACTTCCTTTATTAAGTTACTGTAACAGGGACTCGATTCTTATGCTTTTCTTTCTTGACTGAATTGTGTAATAGAGGACTTTGAATTACTGATTGTGGTCTTCAGCAAAACTTGTTAATTATATATACTCTTTTAACGGCCCTTGAGTTATCTTGTTAATTTTAATAATAAGAAAAATGAGATTGAATTACAACTTTGCTGAACATTATCAGGAGGCTGAAATATTTGTTTTATTTTACATGTATATACAGAGTCTAATTAACATCTGCACAGTTGCGAGACATTGTTGTCAGGATATGTGAAGGCTTTGCATTATTTTTGCAAGTGTAATTCTTACAAAATATTCGGATTGCTCTTGTTATATTTTGAACTTATCTGTGTTTTATTACTCTATTGTTTGTAGAAATGTTATTATTATATACACTTTGGTTTTTTGGTTTTCTTCTACAAGTAGCAGCCAGTGTTTTCTTGATTAAAATTTAACTTTGACACATATGTATATCATATTTTCAGAATGATCATCATGCCGTTGATGTCCTTTTAGCTGAAATAGACATATACGAGCTTTTTGCTTTCAAGCATTGCAAGGGAAGGAAGGTGAAACTTGCACTTTGTGAAGGTAATAAGATTCTGCTTTATAGACTTCCTTTTCTCTAGAAGTTCTGCATTGGTTGTTTTAGTCCCTTTATCCCTTGTTAAGTATTTGGATTAGTAGGCTACTTTGTTAGTCGATGGAATTTGTGATGTTAATTTCTACTTTATGTTCCATGTCATGCTGTGATTTTTATTAGAACTATATAATTGGCTATTTTCAAATCATATTCTGATTGAACTGCTGTAATATTGCCACAACAGAGCTTGATGAGCGCATGCAAGATTTGAAGAATGAGCTCCAGGCTTTTGATGGTGAGGAATATGATGAAAGTCACAAGAAAAAAGCCACAGATGCGTTGAAACGCATGGAAAACTGGAATTTATTCAGCGACACTTATGAGGTTAGTAATTTTATATTCATGTTCAGAACCTTTTGTTTAAAAACAGAGCTCCTTATAATGGATGCTGACCATCTATGCGTTCTTGTTACTTTATAATGGTGACTATTTGCTTGCCATGTAGGAATTCCAAAACTACACTGTTGCACGTGATACTTTTCTTTCACATCTTGGAGCAACACTGTGGGGTTCATTGAGACACATAATTGCTCCTTCCCTTGCAGATGGAGCATTTCACTATTATGAGAAAATCTCCTTTCAATTGTTTTTCATCACACAAGAGGTAAATATGTGAATGGAAGGTATTATTAATTTTTTTAAGAGGGAGTTGTTTAAACCTTATTCTTCTTCTTTTGCATGCAGAAAACAAGACACATTAATCAGTTACCTCTTGATCTGAATAGTCTCGGGGATGGGCTTTCCTCTCTGGTGTTACCTTCTCAGAAAGTTCAAATCAGTCCGCACATGTATGCCTTCTATTTGTTAGTCTCTTTTCAAAATAGTGATTTTCATTCCCAGCTGTGGTGGTTAAACTTTCAAAAGAACATGTAGCCCATCTCCAACATAGACACTTGGAAAATTTCAATTAACATGTAGCCCATCTCTGAACAACTTATGTTGAAATATAATTCACTCATGGTGTTTGGGATGGAGTACACGATGAATTGGGCTCATGGGTGGGTAATATTACATTTCTGTTTCATATTTATTTGTGATTGACATGGGTGGTCCTATTAACATAAAAGAAAAAGCATTACGGGGTTTATAGTTCCAGTTGTATATTGGTCCATTTGGATAGTCAATGGAATCCTTAGAGGATGCTTAGAATAGGATTATATATATAGTTGCTTCTTGGGTGACACCATCACATTTTTTAAGAGTCTTGAAACGGACCTAGTTACAGATTGAAGTTATGCCATGTCATTTACATTGTACTTCGTGTAAGGTGTTTCTCATCCCTTACACTTAAAAAAATCAAATCTCAGTTTCTTATCAAATAAAAAAAAATCTAGAAAAAGCATAGTTTGAGTTGCAAATTTAATTGAAAATTATATTTATGCTGGGTTGTCTCTTCTAAGATATATTGTCCTCTAGTGCTCTTGAGAAATATTTTCTGCGAAGAAATATAGTTTGAGTTGCAAATTTATTGAACATCAGGCAATATAATGTATTTAGTTGATGAAGAATTCTCTGGTTGAATATCAGAAATTTCTTATTTTGGAGAGGTTGAATTTATCAACCCTAATCACAGAAAATGAATGAAAACCCAAATTTCTCTTGCAATAATCTTGTAGTTTACTCAATGAAACCTTAACCACACTCAATTCTATAAACATGTCGAAATTATTGAATCTGAAATTTAAATCCAGCTGTCAAAAGGCTTGATTTATCCCTATTTGACACATAATTGGGGGTTTTCCCTTTGATCAGCCATAATGATGACCAAGTCTTGCCTTGTTTCATTGGTATAATGTTTATCATAGGTTATCTCTGTCTGAGGATCCTGCTCTGGCAATGGCATTCTCGGTGGCTAGGAGAGCAGCTACTGTACCTTTGTTACTTGTGAATGGGACATACAGAAAGACAATTCGATCCTATCTCGATTCTTCTATTCTTCAGCATCAATTACAGAGGCTAAACAATCATGCTTCTTTGAAAGGTTTGATTTTGTGGATGCTACTCACAGCTAATATAACAACGCCCCCCACCCCCACAACACACACACCACAAATTTACCCAACTTCACAAAATGATGCACATATTGATTATTTAGGTATATGTGTGGGTGTTTGTATTTGTGCACATTTTATCTGCCTCATCCAGGTCCCTCCTTGTCATCCATTTAGATTTCATCTCAATGGCAAGTTAGGAGTCTAATGGCTAAGTGTGTGTTTTAAGCATTTCTGAGCTTATTTTATCTCATAAATGGAAACATGCACCACACAATAGCTTTGATACTTCTGAATAACTACTTTTTGATAAATTGGTTTTCTTAAGTACTGTACATTTATACCACTGAGGAGTTCTATATGAAGTGCATGTTGGTTCTATGTGGCTTGAAGTCTGCAATACTTCTGTTTCTTGGGAAAAAATAGTCTGGTATAAATGACTTGTAATAATATTTGCTATGCGTTAATTAAGTCAATAATGGATACATGCTTTAAGTTCTAAGGATGTTTTTGTTGGTATGCACCTTCCTATTTCCTAGTTTGAACATGCAGGTTTATTCGTAAGGAACTGTATGTTGGTAGGAGAGTGTTCCTGCTTTGGGTATGCAGATGATAATGCACATTACAATCTCTAAGATCATAAGAATTTATATATGTGCAATCAGATTGTCCTATATATGCAGTTATATTGAAGTTTGTATTATCACTTGAAGCTTTAGAATCACATTAAACTTCTAAATGCTCTTTCTTGGTGATGCAGGCTTGCATGCGCATAGCAGGTCTACACTGGAGATTCCTATCTTTTGGTTCATTCACAGTGATGCATTGTTAGTTGATAAGTATTATCAGGCAAAAGCACTCTCTGATATGGTTATTGTTGTTCAATCGGAGCCATCATCTTGGGAAAGCCATCTGCAATGCAATGGGCAGTCACTTCTGTGGGACTTGAGGTTTAATTATTGCATTATTAATCATCAGTGATCAAATTTGACATGAATAACAGCATTTAAAAATCTCTTATGTTCATGGGCTTATATTAATGTGTCATATTAGGGGAATTCCATTTCCACTTTAGAACTTTTGGTTAAACTCTTATTGGTGGGGAAATATGAATTATTGTATTATAATCATTATTTGATCTCTGTTTAAGTTCAGATATTTTCTCTCTGCATCAGTTGGAATCTTTCTGTGTCTCTTTGTGCTTCGTAATCTGTAACCCAATGCCTTAAGTTGTTAATGTTGAAAAATGAATTCCAAGAACTCTTTTTGCATGTTATATAGTTATCCGCCCCTGTATATATTTCTTTGGTGACTGCATTTGGTGCTTATATTTGACATGTATGCTCCTCAGTCTTGCCACTAGCTTCTCTTGAGGCTATCGAGTAGTAACTACGTGGAAATCATTCACATAGTAGTATATTGAATAGTTCACATACTGCACTTATATGATAATGTGCTCACTGTTCATATTTTTCTTGATTTCTGCATCTGGTGAGGTAGTTTACCGAAACATCCCAGAAAGTTGGTTTGAAATTTATCAAATCTGTAATTCTCCTATTAAGATATTAAGCTTGTAAATTAACATGGATAGCTAAATTGTTATTTGTTACACAGGAGGCCTACAAAAGCTGCTCTGGCTGCTGTCTCCGAACACATAGCTGGACTGCTTCCTCTTCATCTTGTTTACAGTCAAGCCCATGAAACTGCAATTGAGGTCGTAGCATGTTTACTGCAATTTATTTAATCCAAATTATAAGGTCCTAGCATATTAGTATTAAATTTTCTGCTTGTGTTGTGCCTTAAAAGTAGGGAAAGAAGAGTAAGATGTCGATTTGAAATGGTGCGAGGAAAAATATTTTGTGGGTCTACTCAGCAAAGTTGCATGTGTAGCAAAACATATTTGGTTTCATGACCAAGAAGTTATTTACTACCAATGTCATCATTAGCTTCTTGATTGTGTGTAATATAGGACCCACTGACCACAATTCTTAATCATATAATTAACTCTTTATTGCAGCTAGGTCATGTAATGTTATTTGAAACCGTTAATGTATACATCATTCTCATTGCAACCTGTTATTATGACGTGTGATGTGTATGATAGCTTAAAATTTCCTATCTATTTTATTCAGTTCATTTACTTGAAATCTCTTTGGCATTGTGACAGCTTCTGCTGCACTTAGGTCTCTTATCCCCCCTTCTCCCCTTAATGCAGGGATAACTTGGTGCTTTTTATCACCCTATGTTTCTTTTTTGTTTGACTGAAAGTTATGATATGTTTTGAAATATTTGGACCGTGTACTTGAACTATCTTGGGACAACTGTGAATTGAGTTGGATCATTTGCATTTTATAGAAGAATTAGCTACATCATTGATATAAGCAAGAAAACACAGCTAGATCTGTTGTGTTTAGCCTTAGTGTGATGATGGTGTTTTCTTCTCACTTTCATGAAGTCAGTGCTTGCGCGTATCTCCCGTCCCCTCTTTTATGTGTTATGTGCCGTAAATGTTTATAGGGATGGATGTTTGTCTACTCTTAACTATATTCTAAATCATGTTCTAATGTGCTTACAGGATTGGATATGGTCTGTGGGTTGTAACCCGCTGTCTGCCACCTCCCAGGGTTGGCATATCTCCCAGTTCCAGTCTGATACCATTGCTAGGAGCTATGTGCTGACAACTCTTGAGGAATCAATACAACTTGTGAATTCAGCTGTTCATCTTCTTGTCATGGAGCGCACATGTATCCTTCCTATTATAGTCTTGCTGGTACTTCAAGTCATAAAACAAAGAAAACGAAAAAAAAAAAAATCCTTTTAAGAAAGACATGTGATTGATTGGATCTTTTGTGTTCATGAAAAGTAGTTCATGCTTTAATCTAATGTCACAAATATGGGAGCTGAAGACCTTCGCCCTACTTTTATATGCAGTGCCATTTGCATGGTTTATAGGCTTGCCATGTGATAATTGCTCAAGCAGTTGGTCATGATACTATTTATCTTTGAGAACAAACTGTAAAGAATGTCATTAACTTTTTGAATTAGTCTAGTTTCCAATTATCTGTTGATAGCTGTTTTGAACTTGGCCTCAGTAGCTTCAACAAATTAGGTTTTGATATTTTCTATGTTTATTTTAAGAATTCTTCATTATGTATATTTTGTTTTGAAATTAGTACTCTCTTTGTTGACACTAAATGAGAACCAGCAGAACAAACTTTCAAGATCTTTCGATCCCACGAGCGAGACTTGGTGAACAAGTATAACTACGTCGTCAGTCTATGGAGAAGAGTAAGTGTGGCTTGTATTTTAGTATATCACACAAATCCAGATTAGCTACTGATCATCACAAGGAAAAAACTGGTTACTCAAATTTTCCTTTTGGGTGTGTTGTCAGATTTCAACTGTTACTGGGGAACTACGCTATGCTGATGCCTTGAGACTGCTTCCCACACTAGAGGATGCATCAAAAGGGTTAGCATTTATAAATTACCTTTCAACTCTTAAATACCACTGATAAAATATATGGTTAGAGTATGCCCTGATTATTTAACTCACCTTGGTTTTCTAAGTTTTTACTTGGATGGTTTATGCTTCAAAATTGTTGGATGGATTAGTTTTATGTTTCTCTGCCACTATGTAGGATGTTGCACTTATTACATAACATGTGAGATTTTAAAATTTATGAATAACTTGTTTAATAATATTGATGCATTTTTTTCGTTTCCTGCACTCTTACCCAATCTCGAGCACCTTACCTTTCGGTGAGCAAAGAATACACGCAAAATTTCAATTTTGGTCCCATAACCTTTTCCACGAAAGGTCTATAAAAAGTTAAAATTGTCAAATTGATCTCATTACCTCCTTATTGGTCCTCCCAAAATTGCTGGAATTTGAAGTACAACGATATTTTGGGGCATGTTTTTGGTACATGAGGTGTAAAATTTGTTCCTTAACTTTTGCATTTTCCGTAAATGGCCCCAAAAGTCAATACTTCAAATTCTGGCAACTTCAAGACGAAAATTGAACCAATTAATGAGTTATGAAATTAAATGGAAATACTTTACATTTTTGGACCCTTTTATGGAAACGACAAAATATATGGGACCAAGATGATTTTTATGGTTGTATGCGATAATTTTTATTAATTTAAAAAAACATGGATTTGCATTATCAGTGTGCTAACAAGCATGTGTTCCCTTGGCAGCTTTGCTGATTATGTGAACACAACAGTATTTGCTCAGCATCCAATCCACTGCACTAGGCAGAGGAAAGTTGAGGTTGAGTTCGACATGACAACAATTCCCGCCTTTTTGGTGGTTCTATTTGTACTCTGGTTCGTGTTAAAGCCAAGAAGACCAAAGCCAAAGATTAACTGAGTCAGACGTGTGTGTCTTGTTGTAGGTAGGCCTAAACCAATTGTAAAATTCTTTTTCCAGTGAACATGTAAGAAATTTTGCAATTTCTCAGGGATTCTGTGATCGGCTATTACTATTAGAAGAGGCAGATGTTATTGTAATTTAGTTGTTCTTGTGACAAATGTAACTATATATGTATGTTGATGTGATTTGGGATGCATAGCTTGTTGGATGATGAATGTGAGAAGATTCCTGGGAATAATTTCCCAAAACAATAATCTCTATCCTCCTAATTCACGATATTAATATTAAAAGGCCCAAGGCCCATGCTCAGCGCTCTATTCACGCCTATGATAGACGATTGGCATTCTCATCAATTCAAGTGACATTTTCCTCTGGCTTACCACACAGATCAAAATCGCAGCCCTTCAGGCAAGGCCAGACGATAGGGCAACCTTTCAAAGTCGTGCTATCATTTCAAATGGTCCAAAGTGTCGTGGGAGGTGGTCGCCCATAAGCTACCTGGAAGATATTGAAAATTGATGTTTGAAATAATATTCGATATTGCGCTTAACATTTCATGATGTCTCACGATCTGCACAATTGGTAATGGCTCTAACAATCAGGTTGGAGAAGGAGTAGCTATCTTGTCTTATTGGCACACTAAGCATGCATTTTACAACAAATATGCAACCATTTTCATCATGTATAGTATACATTGGCTGCTGCATGCCAGATAAACTTGTGTGTAAAATTCAATGAGCATTTGATTTAGAGTGGAGAGAGGGATGGCATGCATCAAAGTGTCTATGGCTGAGTCACTCCTTGTTAAGAGCATAAATAGTGTCTTGTGGACAATTAAGCACATTCCGTTTGACTCACTAAAGAAAAGGTGTAATGACGTACATCAAAGGGCAGCCACATTGGCATTATCAAAATGGAAGTATGCAACCAATTATGCAGGGGACAAAACAGAAGAGATTGTTGTAACAAACTCCACAACTAGGCCAGTACAAGGTCATAATTAAGCTATGTTGCAGAAAGGGCCTTGTTGGATAATAGGCCATGGGCCGATGCTGTTGCATGACAAGCATCACACTCAATATTAAATATATAGCTAAACGTGGGTCGCTCTATGTATAAGAACATGCATGAATTATCAAGTATATATGGCTCTTGACTTGGTCCATAATTAATTTTACCCTTCCCTTTTTTGAAATAAAATTAATTAAAATAAATGTAAAAAAACTTAGGGGGCAGTTGTTTCATTTCATGGTGGTTACATCATTAATGTTGTGCTCTAATTTTGGAAAAGTTAACAAAAAAAATGTTGGTTGTGGTATGGGGGATTGATTGAGGAGGATGATTATAAGGTGAGATGTAGGTAATCAAATTGGGGTAATGATTACCTTATTTAGGAGAAAAAACAATGTTATGTACCTCATTTATTCTCATTACATATAGTAATTATTATGTTTATATCTCATTCCCATTAAAGATTTTTTTTACCAAGCGCCCCCTTGATTTTTGTTACAAATTGAAATAAGCATTCAGTTCATCCTACTCTTTGTTTCAGTCGGTGCTGAAGAGGAATCAAGAAAAAGAATTTGCAGATTGAAGCAGAAGATGTTCCTCCTTCATTCAAATCAAAACTGCTGCTTAAGAGCTAGATTGAAAAAATCAAGAAGAAGTTTATGAAATTATTGTGTTTTTTTTGGGTCTGCAAGTTCTTGTGGATGTTCAAAAAAAAAATAAAATCTGTAGGTTCTTATGGGACGAAAGGAGTATACGGTTGTGTTGCTTTGTGGAGATTAGGTGATGGCAAAAGATGACTAGAGTGGTGGATCCTATAGTAAAGATTGGTGGATGGTTGTGAGAATCGTGAGGAAAAGGAGCTTGCAGGGTCATATACATTGCAATTATGTAAGCAATAAATTTGTGCTTAGTTTTACTTATTGATAAGAAAATCTTGTAGTTACATATTTATAAAAGCATCAAATGAATCAATGGGATTAAATTGAAGTGATTTCGAAAAGATTGTTGTGATGATTATCTTCATTTGAGTGAGGTTTATTTTACAATTGTTCCACTTGTCTAATTTTGACCTATTGAATTGAATTTTTTCATTTGGATCAAGTTTCTTGTTAAATAATTCTTCTTCTCCAGTTTTGATTTCTTCTTTGTTATGTTAGTTTCTTGTTTCTGCAAAAAATAATATTGAACTGATATTTAATTTGGCATTATTGCATTTGGTTCATGTATTCTTGTTTCTGTGGAGTACTGTAAAAAATTCATCATGATCAAATTAAGAAAAGTTTGTATAGATTCCAGAGTGTTTCTTGTTAATGCTTACATTATGAATTTATAATATTGTTGCATTTGATATTGTTTGGATAATGTATGTACAATATATTTTCAGTATAAAAGTTTACCTGCATGATGGATTATGCATTCCCATAGAAGATTGACATAATGCAAAAGCAAATACATGCAGCACTCAATCTATAGTTAGCACAGTTTATAGCAAGCTAGATAAGACACAATAAAAAGATTATGATTGATTCTTTCTTTAGCAAGTTGATTTACATTTCCCTAAAAAGTTAATGTACTGTCTATTATTAAGAAAAAAGACACATCAAGGGAGTCATACTGAGACTTCTTGTGAGGAGCTATGGTTCGATTTTGGTAATGAGCGTCTATATTTCTCCTTATTGGAGTTTACACTCATTATAGGTAAATCCTGGTAATAATGAGGACTTCAAAACTCAAATACCTAAAGAAAGAAAATTAATGAAAGAGTATTTCAAAAGTGTTAAATTAGTCCTATGGAAGTTTTAAAATGTATTTGAGAACCAAGCTAAAAATGAGGTGGACAGTTACAAATTAGGATTAGTATACATGTATGCGAGCATGTTGAGAGCTAAAGGGCCTACAACGCCAATCGAGGTGGTGAACTTGGTTATTGTTGTTAAGCATGAGTTTTTTAATAGATATTCATGGGGAAGAAAAAGTTTTAATAACACAATATATATGAATTTTTTAGGGCGAAGTTAACAAATCAATACTCTTTTTTTTTTTGGGAGGGGGTTTTCCATTGGCACAAGAGGCATACACTCAAACTTAAATATTACTCCATCGGTCCACTACTTTATGCACTATTTTCTCTTTCGTCCGTCCACAAAAATATGCATTTTAAAAAAAAAATAGAAATCACCACCTTTATCACCACTCTCACAATCAACTATATTTATTCATAAGTAGACTCCACAACACACTCACACTACCTTTACTTTATCTACTTTTTCTTAAAACCTGTGATAAGCTATTGGTGCACACATTTAGTGGATGGAGGAAGTATATGAGTTTTTACATATTATAAATAAATATGAAAAATTTATCTATATATTTTATTTGTTAGGTTAGGGCATTTAAGTGTATTACTAACATTATAGGAATCTTGCATCAAAGAGTATAGATAAAATTTGAGGAATATGTTCTTGAAAATCAATGCTCATACCTTCTTATGTTATTTTGGAAGATGTATTGAAAGAGGTAACTAATATAAATCAACTTTGGCTTATATATAACTACTATAAATTAAGTTTGGTTTATATAAATAACATATCTTATTGCTATTAAAAAACTAAATTAAATTATATTCATTGGAAGCCACACTTGAGGTGCTGGAAGAACCTAATATGAAGATTTTCGCAATGAGATTAGTCATAAAAGTAGTAACAGAGATATATCTTCAAGTAAAGAATTAAATAGGGGAGTAAGAGCATCCATCAGAAGAATGAGACTGATAGAGCTTTAGTGGAGAGAATGGGCAATGATGTAAGCAACCTGCCTTTTTTAATACAATTCTTAATATGTGTTTCTAAGTTGTTAGCTTATGGTATATTTTCTTGCAGGATGTGTATAGCTCTTTTTCTCTTCTTCCAGATGTGGTATCTAATTGATACCAATCAGTTTAATCATATGTTTTGCAACAATATTAGACGCAATAGGTAGGCTCAACAAGAAGGTTCATGTGCTCAATAAGAAGGTTGATGCAATCGATAAGAAAGTTGATGCTTTACCTAAGAATATGGTGCTATTAATGAGAGATCAAGTGGAGAAAAAGGATGGAGAAGCTGGTGTCCCTAAGTCGAATCACAATGTGGATACGATATGTCTTAAGAGTGAAGATGACTCATACGATCGATGATAATATGGATACAACTTTTGATGGCCGAATTAATGGTGTCCCTACAATAGGTTTTACTCTTTGTGCTCCTTTAGAGGTTGGACAATGATATAAGGACATATATATTTTAGATGTTGTAACCTGCGAATTTTCTCCACAAAAATTAATAACTCTTTATTAATAGTGTGTGTTAGGATATTCCTGTTAGATGTTTTGATGATATAATAAACCAATCAGCTTGTAATAGGACCAGCTGAGCCTGTTAGTCAGCTGAGGAGTAGTTAGGATTAGATAGGTTTGTGTAAGGGGGAATTCACCTTGCTACCTAGAAGATCCGAAGCTATCGTAGAAAAGAAGACCAGCTAAGGCCTTGAGGACTTAGCCGATTTCAGAAGACAGAAGACTTAAGCAGCTGACACTGGAGCATCAAGAGTAGAACATCAGAGGAGTTAAGATTAGCTGATATCAGAAGAGACATATCAGCTTATATCAGAAGATCAGCTGATCAGCTAAGCACGTCGCAGACAAGACAAGACAAGGACCAAGGATCAAGAGTTTCCAGACAAGGTTCAGAAGACCAGCTGAGGTGCACTCCAGCAGACTTGCACATCAGCTGAGGTCCAAGTATCAGCAGACTGATACACCAGCTGAGGAGACAGATCAGCTGAAGTCTTGTGCTATGCCCAGATTTTACGGAATCAATTCAATGGTTGACCTGCGACAAAAGGAAGGAAGATTCCCAGAATAGAAGATCAATCAATCAAGGGGACAAACTTGATTGATTGTAGATCGCAAAGATTGACGGGAATCAAGAAGGAGATTCAATCAATCTCAATGATTGATTGAATACGAGATTATAGGATCTCAGATTTCTAGTCCATCCCAACGGCTAGTTATTTGACCCTATAAATTAGAGTAACAGTGATGATTTCAGTATCAGATTCACACGCACTTTAAGCTTGCTGAAACTCTGTCAAAATCATTACTCACACTCAACACCCTATATTCATACTGATTCTTTGTAAAGCTTTGTAGAAGCTGTGAGAAGTCGATTGCTTCTGAAGCATTGACGTTTTGTAAGAGAGTAGTACTCTCGAAGTGAGTGAGTGAGTGAGTGAGTAAAGTTAGTGGAGAGCCCCACAATTCCAGTTGGATTGTGGAGAGTGGAGTAGGACTTTTGTCCGAACCACTATAAGTCCTTTGTGTCTCGCGTCTTTATTTTCTGTTCTTTACTTGTGCACATCACCTAAAACTGATTTTCTTTAAAAACATTTCCGCACAAACTTACACTTCGCACAACTTTCAAATTCAGACTATCTCAAGTAGTCTGGAGTTTTTGAAATAAGCCAAAAATAAGAAAAAAGTTTTGAATCCCTACAAGTCTATTCAACTCCCCCTTCTAGACTTGTTTAAGGGTATTCTTACTCTAAAACCTGCCTTTGGGACCAACAAGTGGTATCAGAGTTGTGTGTCCAAAAGACCACAGCCTGAGAAAGCTTTTGGTGGTCACCTGGACAGATCCTTGAAAATCGTTTTTAGGAAATCTTGTGTGCTTTTTATCTAACCACTTGCAGATATGGCTTCTTACAAGAAGAGTGGATCCAAGATGAGGAAATTACCAGAATTCTCCATTGAAGACTATGATTACTGGAAATTCAGAATGGAGAATCACCTCGGAGCCATTCACGATCGCATGCTGGATGTTCTGGAGGAAGGGCCTATCAAATTCTTCTGGGAAGCAGTAAGTGATGGCAAAACTCCAGAAGCTGAGATCAGTGAAAGAAGGACGCCAGAGAAGAAGATGAGTGAACTGGATGATTCTGAGAGAAAACTCTTCAACTTAGATCAAGTGGCAAGAACGGAAATCATTGAAACTCTCTCTAAAGAATATATTGAGAAGATCAAGACTTGCAAGACAGCTAAGGAGATGTGGGAGAAACTCTCCTTAATGTGTGAAGGGACAAATCAAATCAAAGAGAATAAACTTCAAGCCGTACTTCACACATTCGACACATTCAAAATGAAAGCTGATGAGACAATTGATCAGCTGGATATGAGATTGACAAATATACTGAATAAGGCAAGTTCCTTAGGAAAAGACTACTCGGAGAAGGAGATCAATAACAAAATCCTGAGATCTCTTACTTCTAGATGGAGAGTGAAGGTGAGTGTGATCAAGGAGACCAAGAACTTATCTGAGATGAGTCATCATACACTATTATCTCATCTGAAGGCACATGAGTTCGATATCCAAGAAGAAGACCAAGAAGATGAGACTTCAACTTCATCAGCTACGAAGAATGTTGCTTTCTCTGCTGCAGCTGATAGCCAAGAGAAGTCCTCTACTCCAGAGGACATGAGCTTAAAGGAGCAACTTGCTTTGCTGACCAAGAAGTTTGACAAGATGTCAAACAAGTTCCAGAAGTACAGATCCCATTGGAAGAAGAACAAGAGTGATTCTTCTAGGAGATACCAGAAGTCATCTGATTCCAGAATACCATCAGATGAACAAGAGACCAGATACAAGTCTCCAGAGAGAAGGAGGGAACCAAGTCCTAGAAGAGGAGGAGATGGTGTTTGCTTTTCTTGCAACAAGCCAGGGCATCTCAGCTATGATTGCCCCCAGCTTACACCAAGGGAGAGAGAAGAAAAGAGGATCAAGAGAGATCGTAGATTTGCTGATAAGAGAGCTCAGCTGGCAGAGGAGGAGAAGCAGGACATCAGCTCATCCTCATCCTCATCTGATTTTGAGTCAGAAGAGGACATCTGCCTTATGGCAAAGGTAGAAGAGGTAAATTCTCCTACCCCCTCTGTTAGCTCATCTTGCTCTTCTACCTATTCTATGGAGTCAGATATACACAAGTTGTTGTCTGATCTTCAATCTTCCTTAAAAGTTTGTTCCAAGCTGGAAGAGGAGAACACTAGTCTGAAAGCTGAAGTTCTAAACTTGAGACAGGATCTTGAAAATGCTAGACTACCAGTGATATCCTATAACTCACATGCTAACAAGTCTGCTGACTTAATAGCAAAGTGTGAGGAACAGGAGAAGCTGATAGAAAAGCTACTTTCTGAGAATACTGTTTTGAGTGAAGAACATAATCTACTGACAGCTAAGTTCGATGAACTCTTCAAGCAGAATGAACTGACAATCAAAAATTCACAGCAGCATCAGCTGAAAGTGGACCAGCTGACTAAGGAAAAGAATGTCGTGTCTGAAATAGCTGAGTCCTCACAAACTGTGAATGACAAAAGGGGTCTTGGTTATCCTAAACCCAAACCACAAAAGAAGAAGAAAGGTGACAGTGGATTAATTAGGGATCCTCGAAAGGGTAAAGGGCCAGCTGAGACTGCATCTGGATCAGAAGGGCAAAAGAGCAGAGGGACAGAAAAGGTCCCAGCTGGACAGAAGAGCTCAAAAGCTCAGAAGTCTGCTGGAGATCATAAGGTTTCAGTAGAGCAGAAGAGTACTAAAACTCAAAAGCCTGCTGATAACCAACATAAGTCCAAAGCTCAGAAGCCCCAAGACCAGAAGAGGAATCCAAGTCATAGCTCTGCTAAGACAAGGAGATCTCAGCAGAATCAGCAGAGGAATGATAAGCCTGGGTCATCTTAGCAGAGTAAGCCCAAGCGAAACAGACCTCAGCCCTGGGTTACTTTTAATGTAACCAAAGTAGGCAAGCCTTCACAGGCCAAAGTATATGAGTCATTCGGAGGCTCAAGACGAAACTATCCTTTTGAGCAGCCCATCTACAAACCTGTTGTTATCACTCATCGCCCCAGAAAAGATCCTCTGAGGGAGATGATCTTTGTGGACAAGTATGGTAGAAGGTTGAGATCCCCTAAACTTCATAAGGATGATCTCTACCTGTGGATCCAGAAAGTAGAAACTAACCAATCAGGACCCAAAGAAAGGGTACCTAAAGCCTGAAGTTTTAATTTCAGGCAAACTCTAGCCCAATAGAGAGAGGAGAAGCCAAAGGCCATGTCTGGTACATTGATAGCGGTTGCTCGAAGCACATGACCTTTGAGAAGCATCTCCTCCAGGACTTTGGGCCTAGAGTTGTGTTAGGTGACAACAATTTTGGAGTCACCAGAGAAGTTGGCACCCTGCTGATCAAATGAACAAGAGTTGAAGAAGTCTACTATGTAGAAGGGCTTATGCACAATCTTCTGTCAGTATCCCAATTCTGTGACAAGGGATATTCAGTAAGATTTTTTAAGAACTCTTGCTTTGTTATTAATGATTTAAATGAGCAGGTGCTACTAACTGGCCTCAGAAGAGGTAATATGTATCTTGCAGATTTTGCAAATTGTCCAGCTGATTCATGTTTGGTTGCTAAAAGCTCATCAGAGATCAGCTGGCTCTGGCACAAGAGGTTATGTCATCTGAACTTCAAGACACTCAACAAGGTTGCAAGGAAGGGTATTGTCAGAGGACTACCAAATGAGGTGTTTGCATCTGAGCAGAAGTGTGATGCTTGTCAGAAATGGAAGCAGACTAAAGCCTCATTCAAAGATGTGCAGAGTACTTCAACAACAAAGGCACTCCAGCTGCTTCATATGGACTTGTTTGGACTAGTCTCACATCTTAGCTTCAGTGGAAGGAAGTACACACTGGTGATTGTTGATGATTATACAAGATTCACTTGGGTAGTGTTCTTGTTCAAGAAGAATGAGACTATGGTCAAGATGCTGGAGTTGTTCAAGAGGATTCAGAAGGAGCTGGACCTCAGCATAGTCAGAATCAGAAGTGATAAAGGTACTGAGTTTCTTAACTCCATTGTTTTTTACAGGGATAATGGTATTCAGCATGAGACATCAGCTGCCAGAACACCTCAGCAGAATGGGTTAGCTGAAAGGAGAAACAGAACTCTCAAGGAGGCAGCAAGGACCATGTTAGCTGAATATCAGACTCCTCAAAGGTTTTGGGCAGAAGCCATCAATACTGCTTGCTTCATCCAAAATAGGTGTCTACCAGTCAAGAGACATGGGAAGACTCCTTATGAAATGTACAAAGGTAAAAATCCTAATCTTTCCTCTGTCCATATTTTTGGGTGTAGGTGTTTCATCCATGACAATGGAAAGACTAAGTTAAAGACTTTTGATGCTAAGGTTGCTGAAGGAATATTCTTAGGATATTCTGGAAGTAGCAAAGCCTATAGAGTCTTTAATAAAGTCTCTCTGTGTGTGGAGGAGACACCCCATGTTGTATTTGATGAATCTATTCATGAGTACAGCAAGGAGAAGCTAGCAGAAGAGGTGGATCAGCTGAATCTGTCAGACAAGCCAGATCTGATTAAGGTAGTGGTACCTAGGATAGAATCAGATTCAGATTCAGATGATGAGCCCAAGTCAGCTGATAAGCCCTCATCAGCACCAGATGATGGCACATTGACTCCTGACACTAACCAAGGGGGAATATCAGACAAGACCCAAGAGGAGCAGACCATGGCACCTCAGAGGGGAAAGAAGAAGTTGTCTGATTTCCCAGCTGAGCAGATCTTAGGAGATCCAAGTGTGGGTGTTCAGACCAGAAGAAAGCTAAACTTGGGTGCTCAATTCAGCTGTTATGTGTCTCTGATAGAACCCAAGAATATCCATGAAGCTCTTGAAGATCCAAACTGGATTGTAGCTATGCAAGAGGAGCTAAACCAGTTTGCAAGACAAGAAGTTTGGACTCTAGTGGAGAGGCCCAAACATCAGAAAGTCATAGGCACTAAGTGGGTCTTTAAGAACAAAAAGGATGAAAATGATGTAGTGGTTAGAAACAAGGCAAGGCTAGTAGCCCAGGGGTATTCACAGTCAGAGGGGATTGACTATGATGAGACATTTGCTCCTGTGGCAAGACTAGAAGCCATCCGACTGTTTCTGGCCTATGCTGTTTTCAAAGGGTTCAAGGTATATCAGATGGATGTCAAGTCATTTTTTCTGAATGGAATCCTGGCAGAAGAGGTTTATGTGGAACAGCCACCAGGATTTGAGATTGGGAACAAGGTTTATAGGTTGCAGAAGGCTTTATATGGACTAAAGCAGGCACCTAGAGCTTGGTATGATACTCTATCACAGTTCCTACTGGATAGTGGATTCAGCAAAGGAAAGATAGACAAAACCTTGTTCAGAAAAGAAGATGGAGATGATATCCTCTTAGTGCAGATCTATGTGGATGATATCATCTTCGGCTCCCCCAACAAGCAGATGTGTGATCAGTTTAGCAAGCTGATGACTAGCAAGTTCGAAATGTCCATGATGGGGGAGATGACCTATTTCCTTGGACTACAGGTGAAGCAAATGTCCAATGGAACTTTTATCAGCCAAGCTAAGTATGCCAAGAATTTGATAGAAAAGTTTGGAATCAGTAGCAGCAGAGAAGCTAAGATTCCAATGATGGCAAACTTTAGCATGGATCCAGATGAGGCTGGTGAGAAAGTGGATCAGACACAATATAGAGGACTTATTGGTTCTCTGCTGTATCTCACTGCCAGCAGACCTGGCATCAGTTTTGCAGTAGGGGTATGTGCAAGGTTTCAGGCAAATCCTAAGAAATCTCATCTGGAAGCAGCTAAGAAGATTGTGAAGTATTTGAAGGGTACTTCCAATCTAGGCCTCTGGTACCCTGCTGATGATAATCTTCAGCTGAGTGGGTATTCAGACTCTGACTATGGAGGGTGCAAGATTGATAGGAAATCGACTTCTGACACATGTCAGTTTCTGGGAAGTAAGCTGATATATTGGTTCTCCAAGAAGTAAACTTCAGTAGCTACTTCCACAACAGAGGCAGAGTACATGGCTGCTGGTAGTTGCTGCTCTCAGCTGCTCTGGATCAGACAACAGCTGAGGGACTACCATGTGATCACAGAAGAGATACCCATTTTCTGTGATAGCACAAGTGCAATAGCCATTACTCAGAACCCAGTTCTTCATACCAGATGTAAGCATGTGGACATAAGACACCATTTTCTTCGAGATCATGCTGAGAAAGGAGACATCAGAATGGAGAAGATTCACATAGAGAAGCAAAGAGCAGATGTTCTTACCAAACCATTAGTAGAGGTAAGATTCAGAGAATTAGTAGCAGAGTTAGGAATGATAGATGGAGGAGCAGTTCTTTAGAAAGAAAGAATTGGGTTGTCTGGGTGGTCAGCTGGTATCCAGCTGAGGCATAGTCTGCTGAAGTAATCAGCTGATCTTCTCATTAGCTGATCTGGTATGTCCTCTTACTTTTTCTTGTCTTATCTCTATCTTGTTATGTCTAACTTGATACAGGTATAAGTCATGAGAGTCAGACTAGACCATTTCGCTTCAGCTTATCCATGTCAGCTGACATTAAAGACCCAGATGAGCAGAAAAGATTTTCATGAGGATCACTCTTATCAGCTGACCCTGCCACGTCAGCATTTCGATAAGTATTTCTATGATCTTCGATGTCTGTTTTGAAATTTAAAAAAAAAAATTCTTTTATAAAATTAATAAATCCCTAATTTCTAAAATTATTTTTAGAAAATTGGCTATCAAATCTTTTCTCTTACGAAAATTCGGGGATTTATTACTTTTTCCAAAATAAAGTGTCAGTGGTAATTAATTTCTCACCGCCAAAATTTCATCACTAAAGTTTTTCATCATTACCTTTTTCAAAAAGGCGGAACTGTTGGCGGCCAAAACCTTTTCGAAAGCCTGACACTTACGCATCACCCCAAAAACTCTCAAAGCTCATCTAATCTGGACCTTTGATTTGTGTAATGCAACATACAAATCTACGATCAAAATTGATCGGTTTTAATTTTGGAAAAACTGCTCATCTCACTCGATTCATATAAATACCCTGTAATCTTCTTTCTGAAAACCTTTCTGCATCGAAATCTGTCTATCTTCTCTATTCTCTTGTCTGCATATTTCTTTTTCTCTGTGAAATTAACCTTTGTGTTGAAGCCATGGATCACAAAGCTCTAAAGAAGATGTTCAAGACAATAATGTATGCCGAAATGTGTGTCGATTATAACACAACAAGGGTTCCAGAGATTAGAGAAATACTAAACTTTCTCCAACATCATAATCTCCGAACCTTCATCTCCATGACGCCCCCAGATAACCAGACGCTAAATTTCTATGCCTTCCAGTTTCTACTCAAAGCCCAGTTTAGCCTTATCTCTATTGGGTCTTTGGTTGATGGGAAAACGGTTGTTCTGTCCAAGGATGCTGCTGCAAAGCTCTTTAGTTTATCAGCCTCTGGTGTCCAACCTCACACATGTAAAGAGGCAGATTATTTGACTACCTTCAAGATAATGGCAAGGAAGAGTCATCAGGACACAACCACAAATCTTAAGAAGTATATGCTGAGGAGGAGGTTTAGGTTTTTCATGGATGTTGTGAACAAGGTAATTCTTGCTGAGCAGGGAAGTTTGGATGCCCTTACCCAATTCGACTTAGTGTCGCTCACACGATACTGGATGGGGAGCCGACTGGGTGAGTCTTCTATGGTTTTGCTTGGAACAGGAGTCCAAGAGATGTGCTGTTGAAATGGTGAATGGACAGCAGATCTATAAGTTCACCTCAAAATGCTCTATGGCTACCAAGATTACAATAATCTTGAATCACTTGCTGCCAAAGCATAGGTGGGATAAAGAATGGGTCGTTAAGTACAACCATACCAAGTTTTTTAGGGAAAGCAATTTAGATGTGATTGGGCCAGCAGATTCAGATTCGACAGCTGACCCAGCAGCTATTGCACCAGGGCCTTCTGCTGATTCTGGTAAGAAGCAGAAGAGGAAGGCTTCAAAGCCTGCTGGAGGGAGTAGGAAGAAGAAGTCAAAGAGAGAGACTACTCCAGTTCAAAGGAAACTTTCCTTTGAATCAGATGATGAAGATGATACTGCCCTTCTGAGCAGTCTGAAGGAGAAGAAGTCTTCTGCAGAAAAGCATACTCTGCTGGTCGTTGAGTCCTTTGATACAGAAGAGGAACAAGCAGAGGAAGAATCAGCTGAGGAAGCTGGTTCAGGGGAAGAGGAGTCTAAGTCTGGTCCTGATGAAGAAGAGGAGGAGTCAGAGGAAGAGGAATCAGCAGAACCATCGGTTGCTGAGACAGAGGTTGTTCAATCCTCTGAAGAGGCACCATCAGCAGATACACCTTTAGCCGCCGATCCAATCAGGTCAGCTCAACCCACTCCTTCATCAGATTCCACACACACACTTCCACATTCCCCATCGCCTCATGCATCCCCAGCTTCAAAAATCCCAGCTGGCAATGAACCAGATGAGATAGCTACCTCTGGTGATCCTTCAGCTATTCCCAAACCCTCTCACCCTGAACCCATTGATCTAGAAACCCCCAACTCCCCCACTAAAATGGCTTAACAAGCACGATTATCTCACCTTCGTTCAAAGGGGCCTCTTGAACGAGGGATGATCATTACTGCCCTAGCCCACATTTCCCTATACATCCCAGAACTCAACCCCTATCCTGCCTATCAAGATATCTTAGCTGATGGTCTCGCCTGAGCTCAAGCTAGAGAAGGTCCTGTTACTTTCTTTTTGGCTTTGATAAATGAGATGGGTGAAGCTGCCTTCACTGAATGGGAGGAGATTCTGATGGATGCCTTGGAGGTTAAGGCACCATCCCAGCTGACAACTCCTGAAGGTCTTAGAAAGGTTGCACGTGCTTTGCTGCTTAAGGATGGGGTTGCACTGGATTGCCCGGAAATAGTGATGTCTGAATTCATTCCTCCTGCAGCAAACCTTGAGATCACCCCTACTGACCAGGTGACTCCTGATATCCTCAACAGTTTAAAAGATTATTTTGATGATCATATCAGGGAAGTCAAAGCCACTCTGTTGGCTGCCAAGTCTGCTGATCCCTCGCTGATTGAATGACATGTCCATCAAGTGTTGTTGGATCATCGGAACAAGATGAGAGATGCTATGGAGGACAGCCTGTATGCCACAAGGAAGGAATTTTTCCACACTCTTCAGAAATTCAAAGAGACAGCCAAGGCATTCACTGATGATACCTCTGCCGCCCTCTCTGCTGAATCTGATAGATTCAGGCTGGTGACTGAGAGACTAGAAAGACAAATTGCTGAATGCAAAGATGGTCAGGAGGACCTAAAGGCTGTTGTTGATACGCTTCCCACTTCTCTACCCTCATCTTCCATTATTGATGATATCAAAAAGGGGGAAGAGAAGAACTCAGCTGATATAGCTGCCCTACAAGCTGAGATGGCCTCTCTGAGAGCTCTGCTGGTGGACAATAATGGCGTTCTATCTGCCAGATTAGAGAACGTAGAAGATTACATCAATACAAGAAAGATTGCCCAGCAGAAGACTCAGGAGCTGAGAGATCAAAAGTTAGCTGAGGCTATGCAAAGGCAAGAGAAGACTGCTGAAGCAAGGGAAAAACAGAAGCGGATCATGAATGTTGAGCTAGATGAGAAATTGGCAAAAGAGTTGCAGCTTGCTGAGAAAGAAACTACTGAGGAGAGGAATAAGAGGCAGGAGAGAGAAATGAATGATCAACTAGAAAGAAGATATCAGAGGAGATTGAAGAAAGAAGGTAAACTACCTCAGTCTAAAATGAAGAAGGGTGGAAGGTATGTCAGAGACCCCAATGATCCTCTGGTAGATGGTCCTATAGAGATGTTCTTCAAGGATATGTCATCTGATCATATTGACATGTGGAAGACAATAAAGGCAAGAGCTTTTATCCAGTTCTATGTGCTCAGAGGAGAAGGCACCAGAGGAGAAAAGGAAAAGAATGCTGAGTTCAGAGCATGGTTGGAGGAACATTTTCCTATCTTCTTCAAGGCTATCTCTGAAATTATGATCAAAGTGGATGTACAGCCTGAGCTGCCAGAACTAGAATACTTTCCCACGCCAACTGATGTAAATGGTAATGTCAAGTGGATAGAGATCCGAAAGATCTGGTTGCAGATGGTTAACAAGTTTCTTTCAACTCTTCCTGATACATCCACTGCTTCTCTGAAGGCAATTGAGAAGAGGTTTCTTGACTGGATGCAGCTGCCTATGGACAACAAAAAGTCTTTGGTGATGTAATAGGCCAACTGAGTCAGCTGAGGTTAGGTGTTCTTATCTCTTGTAATCTCTGTCTGATTAATGAAGTTTTATCTTTCCAGACAACTTCTTGTTGTCAGTTGCTTTTTACATTCTGTCTAAAGGATCTTATCTAAAGATCTTCTTTTCTGTCCTATTTTGATCTTGATTTTGATTGAAAATGCTTATCTGTTGAGATCAGCTGATATCATCAAAAATGGGGAATTTGTTAGGATATTCCTGTTAGATGTTTTGATGATATAATAAACCAATCAGCTTGTAATAGGACCAGCTGAGCCTGTTAATCAGCTGATGAGTAGTTAGGATTATATAGGTTTGAGTAAGGGGGAATTCACCTTGCTACCTAGAAGATCCGAAGCTATCGTAGAAAAGAAGACCAGCTAAGGCCTTGAGGACTTAGCCGATTTCAGAAGACAGAAGACTTAAGCAACTGACACTGGAGCATCAAGAGTAGAACATCAGAGGAGTTAAGATCAGCTGATATCAGAAGAGACATATCAGCTTATATCAGAAGATCAGCTGATCAGCTGAGCACGTCGCAGACAAGACAAGACAAGGACCAAGGATCAAGAGTTTCCAGACAAGGTTCAGAAGACCAGCTGAGGTGCACTCCAGCAGACTTGCACATCAGCTGAGGTCCAAGTATCAGCAGACTGATACACCAGCTGAGGAGACAGATCAGCTGAAGTCTTGTGCTATGCCCAGATTTTACGGAATCAATTCAAGGGTTGACCTGCGACAAAAGGAATGAAGATTCCCAGAATAGAAGATCAATCAATCAAGGGGACAAACTTGATTGATTGTAGATCTCGAAGATTGACGGGAATCAAGAAGGAGATTAAATCAATCTCAATGATTGATTGAATACAAGATTATAGGATCTCAGATTTCTAGTCCATCCCAACGGCTAGTTATTTGACCCTATAAATTAGAGTAACAGTGATGATTTCAGTATCGGATTCACACGCACTTTAAGCTTGCCAAAACTCTGTCAAAATCATTACTCGCACTCAACACCCTATATTCATACTAATTCTTTGTAAAGCTTTGTAGAAGCTGTGAGAAGTCGATTGCTTCTGAAGCATTGGCATTTTGTAAGAGAGTAGTACTCTCGAAGTGAGTGAGTGAGTGAGTAAAGTTAGTGGAGAGCCCCACAATTCCAGTTGGATTGTGGAGAGTGGAGTAGGACTTTTGTCCGAACCACTATAAATAATTTGTGTCTCGCGTCTTTATTTTCTGTTCTTTACTTGTGCACATCACCTAAAACTGATTTTCTTTAAAAACGTTTCCGCAAAAAATTACACTGCGCACAACTTTCAAATTCAAACTATCTCAAGTAGTCTGGAGTTTTTGAAATAAGCCAAAAATAAGAAAAAGGTTTTGAATCCCTACAAGTCTATTTAACCCCCCCTTCTAGAGTTGTTTAAGGGTATTCTTACTCTAAAACCTGCCTTTGGGACCAACAGTGTGAAATGAAAATTACAAATCATATGTTTGAATTTAAAGAAATCAATGTGATTATCTCGGGTCCAATCTCTACTCGATCCTCTGATTCTTCTCTTCGAGTCTTGACTTGGTCTTGACTTGATTTGCGAGTTTCTCGGAGCTGGTCCGAAGTTGATTTTGGAGTTAGACGTTAATTCGAGTGTGTTGAGCCTTATTTCGAATTAACGTTACCTTATGAAAGGACTATGTTGATTTGTCGAAGCTGGTCTGGAGTTGACTTTGGAGTTGGACGTTAATTCGAGGGCGTTGAGCCTTATTTTGAATTAACGTTGCCTTATGGAAGGACTTTGTTGATTTATCAAAACTGAGTCCGGAGTTAACTTTGAAGTTGGACGTTAATTCGAGGGCATTGAGCTTTATTTTGAATTAACGCTGTCTTATGAAAGGACTTTGTTGATTTGTCAGAGTTGAGTCCGGAGTTGACTTTGGAGTTGGACGTTAATTCGAGGACGTTGAGCCTTATTTCGAATTAACATTGCCTTATGGAATGACTTTGTTGATTTTTGAAGTTGAGTCCGATTTTGATGTTGAAGTTGATATTAATTTGAGGGCGTTAAGCCTTATTTCAAATTAATATTATCTTGTTGAAAGGACTTTGTTGAGTGTTCACCTTTGGACTCCCTATGGGGGTGTCGTTGTAGATGAGCGGTGTTGATTATTGTTGAGAACTTGTGGATGATCGTTGATCGGAGGAGCTTGACATCGTGTTTCTTGGATCAAACCTCATTGTTGATGAAGAACGCCAACCGGAGGCTTCGCACCGTGATCCCGGATCAAAACGCCTTTATTGATGAAGAACTCGAAGAACGCTCTTGAAGCCGCGAGAAATGCCTTTGAATCTTATGCCCGAAACCTTGTATCTTGATACTTCTCCCCAAGCTCTGATCTTCTTGACTTCTTGTGAATTGTTGTCGTTGAAGACTTGTGGATGGTCGTTGATTGGAGGGGCGTGATGCCGTGTTTCTTGAATCAAACGTCGTTGTTGATGAAAAATGCCGACCGGAGGCTTCGCACCGTGATCCCGGATCAAAACACCTTTGTTGATGAAGAACGCTCTTGAGGCCGCGAAGAACGCCTTTGGATCTTTAAGGATGCTTGAAGTCTTAGATCTTCCGAGTTGCTTCTCCTCTCCAAAATCTTATCTTCTTGAGTTGTTGTGAATGGAAAATGACTAGAATGAGACCATATTAGTAGGTGTAGGAATATTCCCAAAAGATGTCATATTTGATAATCTTCAAGGATATTTTGTGAAGATTTGATTTCTTGGGTTTTTTAAGAATCGGACTTGATATCTTGGACTTTATTAATCCACAAGAATTAATTTGACTTTTGAGGCCCAAAATATTTAATCGACCTCAGGGGGCCACTTGGATTTATTAGTCTTTCGAAGACCAATTTGATTTATTAGGCTTTGGAGGCCCAATTCAATTTTGTAGGCTTATTGATGCCCAATTTAATTTATTATTTAAGAATTAAATTTATTCAAATTCCCAATAATAAAATTTTTAACATGTAATTTCTACATGTTATTTTTTTTCCGATAATTAATTTTAATTGTTCACAAATGCAAAAATAGATGTGCATGAAAGAGAAGATTGTATGAGAGACAACCAATTTATTATAATGGGCGAAGATGATGATAAATCATCAGAAGAGAATGATGCATGTATGTGTGTTTCAATTAGTAATTTCAAAATAAATAAGTTCATATTACTTGGTTATTCTGAGTTAAAGAACAATAAACATTATTGGTTTGTTGGGACGTGGCTGTAGAAAGTGTAAACTTGGACCTTTAAGTGCAAAGATTTTATAAATCCTTTAAAGTGCAAAAAAAAAAAAAAAGTTACTGAATTTGATCCATATAGATTTTTTTATTATATTTAACAAGATGTAATCAATAGATGGCTCGAAAAAGAAAAGAAAAGGTAATTTCATGTGCAATTGAATGAAAAAAAAGTTGTTCTTGTCCCTTGATTAAATTGATAAAGTGGTTTCATGTCTAGAAAGAAGAGTTGAATAGACTTGATAGCACTAGAAACCTTTTATCAAAACTGATTGTCTTCAAAAACAGACTAGAAGACTTGATGTCTTCTGTTTTTGTCAAAGTCGGCTGATAAGACCAGCTGAGTACGTAGTAATTTTTTAGGAAACTTTTTAAGTAAAAAATATTTTTAGAAAAACTCTTTTGTGCAAAACAATAAACTAAGGGTAAGAAAGTAAAGTAGTAAGCAAATAAGGCACAAAGGTTTATAGTAGTTCGGACTAACTGTCCTACATCAACTCTCTCCTAACTAACTTAGTTAGATGATTTTTCGTACTCACTTACTCATTCATTTACTTACACATTGAACTAAGGGTTCAATTCCTTTTTAACCTTCTTCAACACCTTTCTAAAAATCAAATTAGATGTGAATATTTCCAATTTAGACTTCTACAAAGTCTAGAATATAATAAGGCCTCTATGTAACTGGAATGCAGGATTGTTGACTTGATGTAAGCTTGTTTGCACGAGTGTTCTCTCTTGTTGTTGTGTTCTATTTTTTTAATTGATCCTTGCACTCTATTTATAGGTTTAAAAAACTAGCCATTGCAAGACTATATTTGTACTTCCTATAAACTAGCAATCAATCAGGCAGGTTTATTGATTCTTGATTGAACTGGAACGATTTTTTCCTTCTTTAAGTAGATTTAATTGCTACTTGATTGTTCTTCAGCCTTTAGTCTATTCGTTGAAGAAATATAGAAAGCTAGTACGGTGTACTGAATGGACAACGACAAAATCTTACAAATATCACAATTTCAAAAGCACATGCAAGAAAGATACGAGACGTGGAGGGGGAATACAAATTGAGGTACTTTTTATTTTTGATATATAGTTATATTTATTAATACATATTATCGTGTTTTGTGCGCCCATGATTTATAATTTCAAATTGTCTTCTCTTTTTGCACGCCCATAGTATATAAGACATCATTTCTAATTGCAAGGGTCTCGACCAACAGCGCTATTTGTAGCAGTCTTCTCTGAGGCAGGATTAATTCCTCCTTTCGTGATATATAATTTCAATATCGGCTTCTCTCTCTACATGTTCATGGCATATCATTTCAATACCGTCTTTTCTTTCTGCATGTCCATGACATATCACCTTCTCTTTTCACCTTTGATTTAATAAGTCCAATAATGTCTTTCCTTTTTGCACGATATATAATAAAACTTGCTTTCTTATGGTATAATAATACTAATACTACTATCGTGTTTTGTGCGCCCATGATATATAATTTTAAATTGTCTTCTCTTTTCGCACACTCATAATATATTACTCTTGTGTTTTCTTTCTGCCCTTAATATAATAATTTTAATAATATCTTACCTTTATGCACGATATATAATAAAACTAACTTTACCAATGGTAATAAATTTTACTGCACATTTTCTTAGCACCCATGAATATGTGAAAGATAAAATAATAGTTTAATTTATATACATATTTAAATCTTTTATTCAATTGGGGAGATTAAAAATCATCATCATTTAACTTCTTAGCTTTATTTAAAAGGTCCCATATGTTGGTCACGTGCTAAGAATAATAAATACAACATTATTTTCCATTTCTGCCCATGGTATAATAAAAACAACATTGTTTTTTTTTCCACCCATGGTATGGTAAATCCTATTTTATCTTCTTTTTCCACCTATGAAACAAACATGATGTCTTAAATAAACAAAATTATGTATAAACATATATTAATACAATGTCGTAAATCAATAATGATAAAAAAACACACGTCTTGCCTTTTGTTCAAAGCAATAATTGTAAAGAGAAGTATCAAAATACTCACAATTTTCTATAGGATAAACTTCAATCAAATATGCCTAGCAAAAATACCAGCAAGTGCAAGAAAATAAAAAAGTTCAATTCCTTGAAAAAATCACATTAAAATAAATCAATTGCGTGCAATTGAGAGTAGTGTGCAAATGCCTATAGAGATATTGACATTTATTTTACCATTTAGCTTCCAGTGAATATATTTAATTTTCTCTACTTTTGAGATATTGGCAAAATACATAAAATGAAATTGTTGTATAAGTCTTGTAATAGTGCACGTGCTATGTCGCTTGTATGGTACCATGCAATTGTAAAAGTTACAAGTTAAAACTAACTAAACAAATTTTTTCAGTAGCATCTTCTCTTTCCACGTGCCCATGAGTATTTAATATCAACAACATCTTCTCTATTCATGCGCCCATGGTATATATGTAATTACAATATTGTCATCTCTTTCCTTACGCCGATGGTATATAATTTCAATATTGTCTTCTTTTTACTCCCTTGAGATAATAATCCCGATAACCTCTTTCCTTTCAGTATGGTGTAAAATAAAACCATCAATTTTCCCATACGATATAATAAATCCAGCCTAAAAGCTCTTTCCAAGATAATATAATAGTTTAATTTTTGTACTTATTTTAAGACGTACATAAATTATTTTAGTGCCTCAATTTAAGACATCATTTCTTCTTACAGGATGATATTCCTTAAATTCACATGTCTTCTGTCTCTTGGACCGAATTGCTCACAGCAGCCTTCTCAGCCAACTATTTTCTACTTTCTTCTTAGAATATAATAACCCCTGCAACATATATGCAATGGAAAACCAAATATTGGTATATAAGTATATGCTGAAATAATATAATAATTATATATAAAAGATCCTTAATCTCAGCATGTTAACATTTGAAATAAGTTGAGGACAAGATTGCTAAGGATCATAGTTTTTATTTTCCTCCTCTAGACTATAACATACCCCCCATTCCCCTCACACATACATATATAGATTTGCACGAAAAATATTCGCTAATTTAATGTAAGCCATAAACATGGTTAAAAAGGAACAAAATAAAAAATAAAAAAATCAATGATATATGCATGTCTTTTGTACTAATCCAAAACAGATAAAAGAAAATCACCAGAGAGAATGAAGTTTTGCCAATTTTGAGAAAGTTGATCTAATTCAAGGGTGGTTAGGGTTTTTGTGTTTGAAATGGTCTACGGAGGCAACATAGAGTTTCTGATATATGAATGCTAATTCGTCTGTCAAGAGGGATATTGTAAATAATATTTTATTTAAATATTATTTATATTAATATCACATATTAATGGTTTATTATATTGAATATATTATATTATAATATATATTAAGGGAGTTAAATAACTGCTAGTGCAGTTAATTCCCTTTTCTCTTGGATAAGATAAAATATTCATATGAATCATTCTACGAAAAAAAATTCCATATCAAGAGATCAGAAACACATACTATTATCGAATACACACAATCATAATATACAGTACAATTCATGGAAATTGGTTTGCACATACTGCAACTGGGACCCCGAGGACGTGGAAAGGACGAGGATTACAATCTGGTTTGAATTAATTCCGCATTACATTTACAGAGGTCAGATTCCTAGTTATCGTGTTAGAATTGTCTGGGCCTAACATATGGTATATGAGCCCATATGGTTGTATCCCGTCCTGAAGCATCAATTTTTTTATTTGGAATTTTATGATCAAATGATTATTACTGCACGTGTATTCAGAGGCATGATATCGTAGATTTTTGACATTTTTTGTTATGATATGTCTATCCATATGAATGTTTTTTTATCTTCCATGCCTGTTTTTTTTTTGGTCCTGTATACGTGTTTTTTTTTTCAATCAATTGATGCTTCAGTTTAGTGTTCCCAGTCCGTAGATGCCCTGAATATCTCCTTAAATTGACTGATTAAATTAGTTCATGCGATTTTGGTGTCCAGTGAATTTTCACCCATTTTATGGATTTATTCAATTCCAACAAAAAATGTAATTTTTTGATATAGAACGGTAGCCCTCGTCACCAGGATCACGGTGATATTTTTTTCACATTTTTTGGCTTAGTAATTGTGAGATATGAATTTTTGAAATTTTTTCGATTCTGGGGTCTTTTTTGAAAAGTTTAAGAAAATTCAGGTGCCTATTTTTGGAAATTCAATTTTTTGGAGAGACCCGAAAATAATTATTAAAAGTTTTTCAGTCAAATCAGAACTTCGCCGTTGACCGGCCGGCGGTGGCGCGTGGAGGCCACGCGCCGGCAAGGGGGTGGTCCAATGGAAACGCGTGAGGCCCACGCGCCGCTGGCTGTCGGAGCTCTGGTGAGCGCGTGTGACTCACGCACAGGCATTAGATCGCGTGACGGCGCGTGGGAGCACCAGCCGACTCCTGGTAGCGCGTGGGGGCACGTCGGACCCTTTTCCGGCGCGTTCTTCACGTTCTACTGTATTTTCTGGGGTGTTCTACGTATTTTATGTGTTTGAGCTATTTTTTACTTTCTAAATGCTTGTTTTAGCCTATCATATGCGTTTGTTTAGTAGAAACTCCTGTCTAGATGTTTTTTGGAAATTGTTGAATGATTACGATTATCTGAGAAAGTGGGAGCCAAGAAATATAAGTTTATTACACTTGTGAATATGCCTATTTTGAGGAAATTCATGTGTTGAAGTTTTTAATTGATTGTTGGTCAATTTTTTGGCTGCTCATTTTTAGGTATGTATCGCAGAACGGTTTCCACTCATGACATAGTGACTAAGTTTGAAGTTCTTCATAACTTCCTGCACTACAAGATGAAGCCCACTCACAACCTTAGAGACCATTATGTTGAGTTGCTAGAACTGTTCAACCAGTTTGTATTTTTGATTAACGACGGCCTACTATCTGCCTATTTACTGAAGGTCATACATGCTCCTAGCACTTGAGTTAGGACACTCCCGCGCTATTTGCACAAGACTTTTTGGGATCAGTATAGGATCAAAGATCCAAGGCCAAATGGTCAGGATGTGATGGAGGAAATTGCTATAGCTTCTATTAAGACTGACGGTAGTCAAGCACTTAGGACTATATGCTCGGGGATGGGTGGTATTCATCGATCTGATCTTATGAGTCTGACCAGACCTAGGAATGATCGAGTAAAGAATCCACACTTAGATCCTATGGCAAAAGCAATCTATAGTGCAGCGACTAGGGGGCTCGATAGAACAAGAATTGAGAAGTCTAATGCACAATTGGCTCGTTCTGTTCGTAGGAAACTTGTTTTCCCAGATTGATACAGTGATGTTGTAGTTCTTGCTAGGTTGTGTTTTTTATTTTGTCTCAGCTTGATACATTTTGATGATTTAGCTGATTGACCTATGGTAGCTCGTCTGTTGTTTTTTGTTTTATTTTCAGCTTGATACATTTTCTGATGATTTAGCTGAATGTTTTGTGGTAGTTCATTTGTTATTCTCTGATATGAATTATATGAACCGATTTGTTATTTTATGTTTTGAAACAAAAATCTATTTTTGAGATGCATGATTAGATCGAAGATTAGTAACTTTAAGTTATTTTTCGACATCAAGTCTTGTGTCGATATTAAGATGTTTTGCTTTAGCTTAACATAAGACTTTAACATAAAATACCTCTAACATTATTGAATCACTTCTTTTCATAAAAGACAATGACTTCAAAATCAATAGTGACTGAGCTTAACAAAGGAGAAAAACTCAATGGGGACAATTATGACACCTGGCGTCATAAGATATGGTACGTTTTGGACGAACAAGACACACTGGATGCTATAAACCAATTCATGGAAGATCCGGGAGTTGGAACTGGAAATCAGGGAAGGAGGGACCAAGAGGCTTACCTTGCGTGGAAGAAAAAGAACTCCACTGCACGTGGTATCCTAGTTAGTTCAGTGATCGATGAAATGATCCATGAGTGTGAACAACACAAATCTGCGCATGATATCTGAGTTTATCTGAGTGAGAAATATAGTGGAACGTCTGTTACTAAACTGAGACAGTTGACCATAAAGTTCGACACTTATAAGAAAAAGTCGGATCATAACATCAGACAACACCTTAGGGAGATGTCAAACATGATCCTTGAACTTAAAACTGCTGGTCACGCTCTTTCTGATGAACAACAGATCAAGCCCTGATACGCTCGCTGCCAAATCAATGGGAACATCTTAAGGTCAATTTGACCCACAATTAAAAGTATTAGAATTTTTGGTGATGCAGCTCGACATGTTGAGCTTGAAGATGAAAGGCTAGGAGCTTTTAAATCCTCTTCTGCTGCCTTCTATGCCGGTTCTAGTTCCAAAGGAGCTTCGGGCTTCAAGAGAAAGAGAAACTGGAAGAAAGGGAAGTAGGGTAAAGGATCTAACAATGATAAACCAGTGAACAGTGCTCAAAACAAAACTGATTAGAAGAAAGGAAAGAAAAAGTGTGGGAAAAAGAATAAGAAGGATAAGAGTAAAATGACTTGCTATAACTGTCACCAGTTAGGTCATTTTGCTAGGGAATGCCCTGAGCCCAAGAGGGACAAGGTATATCCATCTAATTCTATTTCAAGTATTATAAATGTCTCTAGTACTGTCTTATTAACTGAATCTTTTCCTTTGTGGATTATAGACTCAGGAGCAACAGACCATGTCACAAGAGATAGGGGAGCGTTTGTTGATTTTCATCGTGTTCCACATAGGACAAGATGGATATATGTAGGAAATAATGCTCGTGTTGAAGTCAATGGACTTGGAACTTGCAAACTTGACCTTGACAACGGTCGAGCTTTTATTCTGCATGATGTGCTATTTGCTCCTGATATCACGCGAAATCTTGTATCTGTATCAGTATTACTTAAATTAGGATTTGAAGTATTGTTTGCTAAAGACTCGGTTTTTATTAGCAAAGATGATGTGTGTTATTGTAATGGATTTATGCACGATGGTTTTATGATTTTAGATTGTAATCGAACATCTTTTAGGTATTATGATGATTATTCATATTCACTAAATGCATGTTCCTCTAGTAATGCTTGTTTAAATGTAGACATATGGCATGCTAGATTAGGTCATATTGGGCAAGATAGGATGAACCGTCTTGTAAAAGAAGGGTTATTGAACCTTACTTCAAAAGTCGAGTTATCTAAGTGTGAACACTGTCTTGCTGGAAAAATGACTAGAAAACCATTTGGCAAAGCCATTAGATCCGAACTTCCATTGAAAATAGTTCATTCTGATATTTGTGGTCTTGTTAATGTAAGAACCCGACATGGAGCGTACTATTTCATTACATTTATTGACGATTATTCACGTTTTGGTTATGTCTATTTGATTTCTCATAAATCTGAAGCATTGGATTGTTTTAGACGTTTTCTAAACGAAGTTGAAAATCAAAAGGACAAAACTATCAAAGTTTTAAGAACTGATAGGGGACGTGAATATCTTTTTGATCAATTCAAAGAATTATGTAATGAAAAAGGGATTATTCGACATTTGACAATTCGTTACACACCTCAACAAAATGGTGTGGCTGAGAGAAGGAATAGAACATTGTTGGAAATGGTGAGGTCTATGATGGAACAAGCAAATTTACCTATCTCTTTTTGGGGAGATGCGTTACTCACAGCTGCTTATGTGCTTAATCGTGTGCCTACTAAATCAGTCGTTTCAACTCCTTATGAATTATGGACTGGTAGAAAATCGGACCTAAGTAACCTTAGAGCATGGGGATGCGCAACTTACATACATGACTCTACGAGTCAATATGGAAAGCTAGGTCCAGAGGAAAGACATGTATCTTCATTAGATACTGTAAGAACTCTAAGGGTTACGTTTTCATAGGAGATCAAGATGGGAATATTACAGAAATAGAATCACGAAATGCACATTTTCTGGAAAATGAATTTCTTAACAAGGGTGGAATTGAAAAAGTCAATTCAATTTTTGAGACTGTGGAAAACCAAACCCTATCTGATCCAAGTGTGAGTGGTATATTTAAAAATTTGGATCTTGATAGATTTGTCCCAATTGAGGATCAAACCATTCTTAATGAGGACATTTTATCTACAGAGGGTCCTACAGAACCACAGTCTCGGAAAAGTTGTAGGAAAGCAATGCCAAAAAGGCATTATGACATAGAAGGTCATGCCTTCTTTGTTTCTCCAGAAAATGGGGATATTTCTCCAGTGGATGAAGAAGAGCCTAAAACTGAAAAAAGAAGCTCTAACTTGTCCAGCAAAAGAGAAATGGAAGAAAGCAATGGAAGAGGAAATGGAGTCTATGAAGTCAAATCAAGTCTGGGAACTTGTTGACCTCCCAAAAGGACGCAAAGCAATCGGGAATAAATCGATTCTTAAGATTAAAAGAAAAGTTGATGGCTCAATAGAAAGGTTTAAAGCTCGCTTAGTGGCAAAAGGATATACTCAACAAGAGGGTATAGATTACGAAGAAACCTTTTCGCCTGTAGTGAGATTTGCCTCGATTCGTTTACTCCTAGCTATAGTAGCAAGTATGGATTTAGAATTGCATCAGATGGACGTTAAAACTGCTTTTCTCAATGGAGAATTAGAAGATGAAATCTACATGCATCAGCCTATAGGATTTGTTCTTCAAGGTCAAGAGGATAAAGTTTGTAAGTTGAAAAAGTCGATTTATGGACTAAAGCAATCCTCCAGACAGTGGTATTTCAGATTTCACTCGACGGTAATCTCATATAACTTTGTTATGATAAACGAAGACCACTGTGTGTATGTTAAACGTTCTAAGAACAATTTTGTGATTCTATCTCTGTATGTAGATTGCATACTATTAGCTGGAAATAACAAAGAGTATCTTGAAACTATCAAGAGATGGTTGTCTTCAAATTTTGAAATGAAAGACATGGGTGAAGCAGAATATATTCTTGGTGTCAAGATCCAAAGGGATCGCTCGAAAAGGTTATTGGGTTTATCCTAAGAGACTTACATCAGGAAACTTTTGGAACGATTCAAAATGAAAGACTGCAAACCACTAGATACTCCTGTTATGAAAGGTGAATCTTTGAGCCTAGATATGTGTCGTAAGACACAAAAAGAAAAAGATGAAATGTCCAAAATACCATATGCCAATGCTATTGGTAGTCTGATGTATGCAATGTTGTGCACACGACCAGACATTTGTTATGTTGTTGGTCTAGTCAGCAGGTATCAATCTAATCCTGGGAGAAGACACTTGTCGACAGTGAAAAGGATTTTCAGATATCTAAAAGGGACTGCAGACTATCATCTTTGCTATCAAGGAAACAATGTGACACTCAATGGGTATACAGACGCAGACTGGAGTGGTGATTTGGATGAATGAAAATCAACTTCCGGTTATGTCTTCTTGCTCAACAATGGAGCAATATCATGGTGTAGCAAGAAACAGACTTGTATAGCACTGTCCACAATGGAAGCCGAATTTGTGGCATGTGCTGCTGTTGTTCAAGAGGCTATTTGGTTAAGGAGATTCCTGAAGCATTTGGAGATAACTGACACCTCAGTGGGAGTTGTATCAGTTAATTGTGATAATCAAGCAGCCATTGCTTACACAAAAGATCCCAAATATCATGGAAAGACCAAACACATTGACACTAAGTTTAATTTTGTTAGAGACATAGTTGAAAAGAAGAAAGTGATTCTGAAGTACATTTCTACTCATGACATGTTAGCAGATCCTTTTACCAAACCAATTGCTAGAGATGTTTTTATGAAACATGTTAGAGGTTTGGGCTTGCATAGGATTTGATTCTATTGGAATGAAATGTTGAATGATGTTATATTAATGGTTATTGATGTAACTATTTGTGTTTTATTACATATATGTATTGTTTCATATATGAAAGTATGTCGACAAGTTATGATTGGCTCTCTCATACGAGTAATCACCTCTGTTCCAGTGGGAGCGCAGAGATGATTATAATAAGAAATATAATTGAGATAAATTGGACCACAAAATCTGTCTAACTTGTTTAATTAGCTAAATTTTACAAGATGTCCTGTTACACTTGAGGGTGGATGTCTGGGTTAAGTGCACAGAATGCATTTAATTTATAAATTTACGCAAAGTCAAATTTAAATTAGACATACGCTTCCTTCATAGGAATTCAAAGACATTGTGACATGTGTTTTTTGAGAAACTTCATGTGCTAAATGACCCGATAAGGAAATGAGAAAATATCCTTAAATTCTCACTAAGTATGAGTCCTTAATTTTAAATTTTTTACCCTTAAGACTTTCTACATAGTTTCTAAGTTTACACTTTGGCGTTGCTACTTTAGCATGTTTCCAATGGCTATAAATTTTAAGAGTTATGCGGTACATGTCTAGGAAAGCAGCTACAGTGGGAGACTGTAGACTCTTAGCTAGAAAGGAAGAATGTCTTTATTTAACACATTCTAGTGTGATTCATTGACTAGTCAATCAAGCTGGGAGTTTGATTATGAATACATTAGAACTTCGCGAATATAGTTGAATATGTTCTATTTTGAGGGATTCAATAGAGATATGTCAACAAGTGTTAAATGTTTAAATGAATTTTGGGGTATAACGAGATTGCACATATCCTTGATGAGACGATTGAGGTGCCATATATTCCTAACAGGTGTATGGCATAGTAACTCATGCACTCGTGGGTCACACGAGGTATTTGTATCAATATGAATGTTGTTGATGATGATGATGATGTGTAAGATATAATGAAACTTCATATGTGAGTGGGAGATGTAAATAATATTTTATTTAAATATTATTTATATTAATATCACATATTAATGGTTTATTATATTGAATATATTATATTATTATAATATATATTAAGGGAGTTAAATAACTGCTAGTGTAGTTAATTCCCCTTTCTCTTGGATAAGATAAAATGTTCAGATGAATCATTCTACGAAAAAAAAATTCATATCAAGAGATCAGAAACATATACTATTATCGAATACACACAATCATAATATACAGTACAATTCGTGGAAATTGGCTTACACATACTGCAACTGGGACCCCGAGGACGTGGAAAGGACGAGGATTACAATCTGGTTCGAATTAATTCCGCATTACATTTACAGAGGTCAGATTCCTAATTATCGTGTTAGAATTGTCTGGGCCCAACAGATATAATAGCCCTTATTGGTGAAGAGTACTAATTAACCCAATTTGCATACATTTCCCTTGCACTTATATTTTTTTTACTTATCAAGTTTGTACACTAGGGGCCAGGCAGAACATTCGACATGCAACTGATGATTTCATTAATCTGAAAAGAAAAGAATAAAGAGGATGCATATGATGAAAAGAACGATAGGAGGAGGAATATGATGAAGAGAACGAGGAGGGGAAGGAATTTAATGTTGTGGTAAATTCCATTACCGTCTTCTTTTTCTACACGCCCATAGTATATAATTCTAGTATCGTCTTCTGTATCTGCACGCCCATGGATATTTAATATTAATAGCACCTTATGTTCCCATGCGCCCATGGTATATAATTTCAATATCGGTTTCTCTTTCAGCATGCCCATGACATATAATTTCAATACCGCCTTCTCTTTCTGCATGTCCATGACATATAATTTCAATATTGTCACCTTTGATTAAATTAATAAGTCCAATAATGTCTTTCCTCTTCACATGATATATAATAAAACCTGCTTGCCTTATGGTATAATAATATTAGTACTACTATAGTGTTTTGTGCACCCATGATATATAATTTCAAATTGTCTTCTCTTTTTGCACGCCCGTGGTATATTATTCTTGTCTTTTCTTCTTGTCCTTAATATAATAATGTTAATAACATCTTATTTTTACACACCATGTATAATAAAACCAACTTTTCCAATGGTATAGTAAATTGTACCCCACCTTTTCTTTGCACTCATGGATATATGCAAGATAAAATAATAGTTTAATTTATATGCATATTTAAATTATTTATTCAATTAGGGAGACTAAAAATAGTCACCACTTAACTTCAGAGCATTATTGAAAAGGTCCCACAATTTTGATTTTCCAATGTAGTCACATGCATATTCAATATATACTTTACATCCTAAATCATTGAAAAAAATAGGGTCATTTTGCCCATATGCTGGTCACGTGCTAAAAATAATAAATACAACATTTCTTTTCCGTCCATGATATATATATATATATATATAACAACATTATTTTTCTTTTCCTCCCATGGTATGATAAATCCTATTTCATCTTCTTTTTGGCCTATGAAATAAACACGACATCGTAAATAAATTAAAATTATATATAACATCTACTAATACAATGTCGTAAATCAATAATAATAAAAAACACATGACTTGCCTTTTATTCAAAGCAATAATTGTAAAGAGAAGTATCAAAGTACTCAACAATTTTCTATAGGATAAACTTGAATCAAATATGCCTAGAGTGCAAGAAAATAAAAGTCCAATTCCTTGAAAAACACACATTAAAAAAAAAATCACTTGCGTGAGAATAGTGTGCAAATCATATGCCTATAGAGATATTAGCCTTTATTTTATCATTTAGCTTTCAAATGAATATATTTCATTGTCTCTACTTTTGAGATATTGGAAAAATATATAAAATGGAATTGCTGGAAATCTTAACCATCTTTCCTTTCCAACCATGGTTGAATAAATCTTCTTATAGTGCACGTGCTATGTCGCTTGTATGGTACCATGCAATTGTAAAAGTTACAAGTTAAAACTAACTATACCATTTTTTCAATAGCGTCTTCTTTTTCCACGTGCCTATGGATATTTAATATCAACATCTTCTCTATTCGTGCGCACATGGTATGTAATTACAATATCACCATCTCTTTCCTTACACCTATGGTATATAATTTCAATATTGTCTCCCTTGATATAATAATTCCAATAACTTCTTTCCTTTCAGCATGGTATAAAATAAAACCAATTGACTTCCCCCACAATATAATAAATCCAGCCCAACAACCCTTTCCACCCATGATATGTGCAAGATAATATATAATAGTTTAATTTATGTACTTATTTTAATTCATTATTCAATTTAAGGGATTAAATATCGTCACCACTTAACTTCATAGCTTTATTAATTTAAAAGGCTCCGCATTTATTTTTTTCAAATTTAGTCTCATACAAAATATATACTTTATGTTCCAAATCACTAAAAAAATAACTATACGGTGTTGTTTTGCCCATGTGCTGGTCACGTGCTTTGAATAATTTCAGCAGAAAAAGCTAAAGCGTAATATAACTCTATCTTAAGTACCGATGATGTTGTAAATTTAGTACCACCTTACATTGATGATGAGGAAGAATTTAATGAGGAGAATGATCTGAGGACGGATCTGATGAAGAGACTTATGAGGAGGATGCATCTGATGAAGAGAATGATAGGAGGGGGAGTCTAATGAAGGGAACGATGAGGAGGGTAAATTTGATGATGTGGTAAATTTCAATATCGTCTTATGTTTCTACACGCTCATTGTATATAATTTTAGAACTGCCTTCTCTTTTCACGCTCATTGACACTTGATTACTCGTGGATAACATACAAATTTGTGCTCACTACTTGCTATAATCAAGGGTGCAAATGGCGCTTAGCAGTCATCGGGTGGTCGAGTGCCGCCAAGCGCCAAGACCGCCTAGACGGTGCCTAGGCGCCGCTTTGGCGATGCCAAGTTTTTTCTATTTTTTTAATTTTTTATTAATATTAATTTTCTAAACATATATTAATAAAAATATACATTATAGATAAATTATAAATTTAAAACATAATTAATAACTATCACAAAATGTTAAAAACTATCATAATACGATATTGTCCAACTTCTAAATGAAACACAAAAATATCAAAATACATAGAATGAATAAATTATGAAGTAGTTCAATTAAGCTTTCATTTTTTAGTAATTTAGTAAATTAGTTTTTATTTTAGTTATAGCTTTTAAGTTGAAATAAAAATTAAAAAAGAAGAGTAACGATCATCTAGGCAGTGCCAAATGTTTTGGCGAATTTTTCTCGGCGATTTGGCCTTGGCGTCGGCGGCCGAGGGCCATCAAGCGCCTAGGCGGTCTCGGCGACCGCCATTTACATCCATGGCTATAATCTACATTGTACGCTTTGCACAAGTAACTAGGTTATAAATATAGTGCATAATTGGGAAAATAAATTAGGCCAGTATATTTAGCGGATAGTAATTTTAGGACGATATGTTTACGCATATTTACAACAATGTTAGTCAATCTTCTATATGTTATACTTGTACAAGCTTTCTGACCTACTTTTACTTGAATCTGCAGTATCTTGTTCCTCTTAACAGGTTGATCTTTGTGTTCCTACGTATCTTGCGAACCATTTTCCCGTTCGTATTTAGGATCGTTCTCTTCATCAGATTCATCCTCCTCATCAATGTGAGTAGATTCTTTCCTCTTTCTTTTATCATCTCAATCTATTTCAGCATTGTCCAAGGTAAAACACAGAATATGTTGGTAGCTAGAGTGTAGAACATCTTTACCCCATGTGCTAGTCACGTGCTTAGAATTTCCGATGAAAGGAGCTGATGCGTAATTAAAATATAAATTTTATAATAATGTGGTAATTTAATTTGATTTTAAGGTATTAGGAGAAAACCACTTTTTATTTGGAAATTGGATAAATGATAAACTCGTGCAATAATCCCGTGGATAAGATATTTGTGCTCACTATGCGCTATAATCTACATTGTGCATTTGCATAATAAATTAAGCACTTATAATTTCGAATTCTAATTTATTAATTTCTCAGCATAAAGATTGGTTTTCAAAGTCGAAATAGATATTTAGAGTTAATGCTTGTGAATAAGATATTCGTGCACACTACGTGCTATAATCTGCATTGTACACTTATATAATAAATATTACTAATAATATAGTGAATAATTGATTTTTAAAAAAAAGGATAGAGTAGATATTGTAGGACATTATATTTATGGGTGGCACAATTTTGAACAATTTGTATTTAATTTCACACATTTAGGCCCAATTCCCCCAAATTGAGCTAAAAAATGTCACATTATTTGCATGTGAATTTCATGTGAGTAGTAGCAATTCGGACTATGAGCAATTACTCGTAAATTCAAACATTTTGTTTCCAAATGAATTCTGAATCTCCAACCATTTTGCACCCAAATAAAGTGCAAAATTTCACTCTTCCTAGGCTAGGCGTATGCGATTTATGACGGATTTTGAATTTCCAACAAAATTAAAAGAATACAATTGGACAGAATTGGCTCCCTAGGACTGAACCCAAGACTAAAAGTGATAGAGTAGAAATAATAAAAAAAATATTATTATTGAATCCACTTTAAATTAGAGGAAATAAAATTATATTATTAAGTCTGTAAAAAATTTAATATCTTTCAACTGTCACCAATTTTACTATTAATTATTCTTAACACTTCACTTTACTATTTCTCTTCAGACACATTATTTGCATTATACTTCATATATCTCTTTTTAGGGAGCATTTTCTGCAGAGCAACCATCTTAAAAATTGATCACTTCTTGTTAATTTCGAACATAAGAGTTAAATAGATAGAAGTACACTTTGACCAATATTAATATTCTTTTTAACTGAAATTTATGGTTGGTTGGAGGTAGTATTTCTCAGGGCTGGACGAAGCACCTTCAATTAATTAAATGGGCCATGAGTTAGCATCAAATGGGTAGTAGTAGCTTCTCTCAATTTTTCCTCACCACAGTATCAATTAACTAATTCTAAATGGGCTGCTTTTGCTGTGATGAAGGGCAAAAAATAAACTTGATAATTGGGCCCCTTTTATGCTGATCTTTAAGCCTCAGATTACTTTCACGGTAAATACACTATCTCTAAAAAGTTTGACTTTTTTTCTGAAATTTTGTAAAATATTTGGATTTTTTTTTAAATTTATTTTCTATTTTCACTTTGTTTGGAAAAAAAAGTTGAAAAAAATTCCAAATAAAAAGTAGTCCTAATAACCTGGGCCGATTTTTAATTAACAAAAATAGGCCCAATTCGTATTTTACTCGTTCGTTTATGTGCTTTAATCAGTAAATTTTGGTTAGTTTATATGCTTTAATCAGTATATTTCGGTTAGTTTATATGCTTTAATCAGTATATTTCCATACAATTAGTTTATGGATTAGTCTTGTATGCACAAGTTACACGGTGCAACTCAAGTTCATTTTTTAAAAGTTAAACAGTTTATAACTGAAAAGTTAAACAGTTTATTACTGAAAAGTTAAACTATGAAAGATATACTTTTCAGTAATAAACTGTTTAACTTTTCAATTATAAACTGTTTAACTTTTTAAAAATGAACTAGAGTTGCACCGTGTAACTGGTGCACAAGAGACTTACTCTTAGTTTATAAGCTTTAATTAGTATATTTCGGTTAAAATTTTCGAAAATACTTAAATATTTCGAAAATACATTTCATATTTTGTTAAATATTTCACAAAATATAACCGAAATATGATTCAATTTTCAAAAAAAACATTTCGTATGCTAATTTTCGAAATTTCGAAATTTGTCAAATATTTTCAAAATATTAACTGAAAATTGACATGATTTTCAAAAACTTTTTCCATACATCAATTTTGAAAAATATTTCAATATTATTTTTTGAAAAAACATATGTACCTAATTTTTTAATTATTTTTCCAATTTTTTTTTTATATTGCACAAAACGAGTTAAGAACAATTACAAATAAAACTTTGAACAAATTCAAATCCAATAAAACTTCACATAAATATAATAATTCTACTAATCCCACTTCACAAAATATATACCAATTCTACTCAACCAACTTCACAAAATGTTGGGACAATCTTAGTGCTTTGATTAGATCCCAAAACCCCTTGATAAATTTGCCTAAGTATAGTTCGTCAGGATGATAGTTTCAGGATAGTCAGGTTAGAATAGATTTTTCTATTTACAGGTATTCAGTTAAGGGGAACGTGCTGAAGATTGAAGACTGATGGTGACGTCCCAAAAGTCTGAAGTCAGATGCATCTCCAACCCTGAGGGTCAAGATCATCCTGAAGATGATCAACCTGAAGCTGAACCTGAGAAACCTAGAAAGAGTCTTGAAGCTGTGTAAAAGTCATCCTGAAGACATCTACTGATGAGGTCCATACTGAGTACACTAAGCATGCTCAAGGTACGACTCCATCAGTGAAGGGCAAGTGTAACCTTGATCAGGCTGAACGTCTTACTAATGTTCATAAGTCCTGACTTGGGCTTAGTATCAGTTTACCTGATACTTGTAAGTCCTGACAAGGCAAGGTTATACAAGCAATGGAGTCTGAGAGACAAAGAGAATGTTAGCATCTCCGTAGTAAAGACAAACATTTATTATGAGTAAAGAACGAGGAACTCAGAGTTTTAAATGAACGAGGTTATCAAAGTCAAAGTCGACAAACTAGCCGTTGGACAAACGACCAGTGAGGAGGCGGCACGTATGTACGGAGACTGCCCCGCATTTAATGTTTCTCAGAGCTAGGACAACCAAAGCCTGCACCTACCCTAAATAGGAAGGTTTGAAATGGATCTCCTCCAACGGATCTATTTCAAAACTCCCTATAAATACAGATGACCTTGCTCCCATTCAAGGTTACGGGAAATTTCCAAGTGAAAGCATCTCAAGATTCCAAGCACTTAAAGCAAATTTGAAGCAACACTCTGAAGTTCTAAATTTCCCTAGTGTTGTAGTAGGAATCAAATCTGTATATTGCTTAGAGTTGATCCTATCCTTAGAACTGTTTTGTTTAGAAGGATCAGCACACAGTAGTTGGATACGTGAATACCAAACCCCTCAGTCTGTGAGTTGGTTGGTTAGAAGGACTGGGACTTGTAAAACGCCCAGGGGTTGATTCCTAAGAGAGGAAGAAGGCTACTTGTGTCTCTTGGCACGTAAAAATTAAGTATCTATTCTCAGTGGTAGAGTGTAGCTTCCTGTTTAATCAGGTTTTGGACGTAGGAGTTGGTTATCTCTGAACCACGTTAAAAACGTCCCCTTGTGCTGATTTACATACTTGCTCAGGATCATACTGTCAGCATATTAAACTGAGCATACTTGCATTGTTTTCAAACCATCAGGACTGACTCCTCATCCTGATACTTGAAACTGTGCACCAGCCTTAAACACGTTTTCTTAAGCAATACTGATCAAAGTTTTTAGGAACTAAAACGAGTAGAAACTTAAGGGCTCACATTCCGCACTAACTCTAGCTTACTAAGATAGCTATCCAACTGACTTGCTTCCGAGCTGTCAGTAGGTGGGTTATCATACTGAGCTTCTGAGAGCACACTCTAACTTAGCCTATCTGGTTCGTTACTGATCTGTCCCTGCTGCCCCTGAGGACCATCAGTTTAACTGAGCACATCAGGATCTTCCTGACTAAGTCTGAAAGAGCATTTTCCTGAGATTTTGGAAAAATCTGACATCAGTGTATTCCTCCCCCATACACTGATTTACTCGTTTTGGGACCAACACAAAATATATACCAATTCTACTCAACCCACTTCACAAAATCTTGTTCATTTCATATGCCTTATGTCATCCACTAGCAATCGAACGATGATGAGCTTTCCACCCAATAGTAGCCGACGGTAATTGTCGCCCAACACCTAATGATACCTGTCGTGTTTATAAAAGAAATATTGTTTTATTATAAGTACATAATTATTAAGTAAATTAAATAAAAAATATGAATTCACAAAATACCTGTACAAAATGTTCATTCACCAATGTCATACAAATAACTTTTGGGTGATCGGGCACTGCACTGTGCAAAAAGAGAAAGGTAAGTGACAATCATAGATCTAGTGTAACGAATGTCACGTTATACGTTGATGCTACCAAATACCCCATATATGTCAATATGAACCAATTCTTAAAGTTTACAATGTTTGTAAAACAATTAAGTGCATCCATAATCACATTTACATGACCATCTTCCGGGTACACATCCTCATATAATTTCATATTCTTGGTTAACTCTTTCATTAAATCTTTTCGAACACGTCCATTTCCCATCAAGCCTACCACAGCTCGAAAACCACAATGTCCATCGCCATTAACATTCACTACATTAGTTATAAATGGTTGATATTGAGGAGGAATCAAATGATTGAAGTCATCAGGGTTCATTGCACTTCCGAATTATTTGCACACAATTTTATAAATTATATAGATAGATATGTAAATTGAAACTAATGAAGAATTATGTACCGGCATTTTTTAGGTTTTCCATTCTTCTGAAGCATAGGTGTTGTGGGTGTATTAAAGACATCATATGCTTTAGAATAATTCTTTACCGAGCAACTTTCACCCATTGATAATATGTGCTTATACAAGCTGAGATCACGTTTGGTTGATGTCTCTGATTTTTGTTTCTTGGTTTTAGGACGACCACGAGTGTTTACCTTTGGTTGCGGTTCAACAAGATTAGTGGTTTCCGATTTTGCTAGCTCTTGCATCCGCCTCAAGTAAATTAACTTCTCCTCAGAGCTATAATTTTAAACACTTTCTTCATATCAACCATTGTTTCATCAAAACGGTGCTCAAAGTTTTCATTGGGATCTCTCTAACTACCGGCTCCAAGTCCAACTTTCTCCAAAAAAGAATCAACAGCATCAACAGGTATTGGTTTGTCCGCATAAACATATTCCTCTATTTTGTGTACACATGGTAAACTATTGACTTTTCTTAAGATGTGTTTACATTCGCACCCTCATAAATATGGAGATTTTACCTCTTTCAGCTCGTTAAACAACTTCTCCAATGCCACTATAGAGATTACACCACGTAAGCTATTGAATATTGGTGGTGTGAGCTTGTGTGGGCTACATTTACACTCTTCTCACAAGATGCCTTAATTTCAGTGTGACAAGCTTCAAAAAGAGTATTACATTTGACCCAACCCCTTTCGAAATTGGACATTGAGTTTCCAAGCATCCTCTTCAAGGCCGCATGTTGACTCTCACCTCTACAAAATTATAAGTATAGATAATTATTAAGATAATAGTTATATTGACTAAGAACATAATAACATAATATTTTTTGGTATAACTGTTTGTTGTGGTATTCCCATAGTGCATTACTTCATTCGTCCAAGCCATCACAAATCCCTCTTTATAGGGATTGATCCACAGGTTCATCACATAATTCACCGACTTCATATTATGACCAAAATTAGAATTGAGCTCACAAACAACCTCTTCAAAGTCCATCGTCGAATCGGATCTCGAAACTTTATTAAATTCTGCATAGAATGACTCCCACTTCTTTCCAGATGTAAAGTCACCTTTGCAGTTAGCCAACACATTACGATCAATGTGTCATGTGCACAGAAAATGTCGGACATGCGGAAACATAACATCCAATGCATTCATTAAGGTTTTTTCACGATCTGTAATAATAACGGTGGGAATAGAAGACTCGCCCAACAATTCTTTCAACACACCTAGGTCCCAAATATAGTTCTTTTTTTTTCAGACAAAAGGTACAAAAAGCAACATAAAATGTCAAACCAGTGGATGTGACTCCCACTTTCTCCAAGTAAGGAAGTCGGTACCTATTTGTCTTGTAAGTGCAGTCAATCAACAACACTTTTGGAAACGAATTGACCAATTTGATTGACACGTGATGTGCAAAGAATAATTCACACAAAATATTGGTCGTACCACATCTTCTAGTAATCTGCAAAATAATTATTCTCCACCAACATGCTCATCAAATACTGTAACTGTGTTCTACCACAATACTTGTTCATTCTATGCTTACTCCGTATATTGTATATGGTTCGAACTGAGGATTTGTTCTACTTATTCTTTACCTTCAACATCTTCAGCACATCCTTTGCAGGAGCATTGCATTTTGACATATCAACCACAAACTCCTCTTCCTTCTTAGTTAAGCGGTCAGCATATGAGTGACTCTCAAAATATCGAGCTATTGGATGATTATGTGTCCCGAATTTAACCTCAAGTGTCCACTCACTTGTCAAAAATTGTGTCCCCTTTAACAGGAACTGACACCTACATTTCTTTGTCCTCGTGGTCCTTTTACTAACTTGTTCTTCTTCTCTTCAAACTTCTTCACTTTCTTGATCTTAGGGTCTTTTCTTCCTGAATTAGGACGATACGAACCACTACGTTCACATCTGAAAAATATATGAGCCTTTTTTTTCCAGCTCCGTAGTCGGATCGCGCTTAACCACAACAACAATATTGTGCTCATTACCCACAAGACATACACAATCAATCAAAGCATCACAGGATGAAAACAGTTGGTGAGTCGTGAAAACACTCAAGTAATCCACTATAATCTCTGAACCTTGTTGGATATTATCTTCTTCTTGGTTTTTTCTTTCACAACCATCAAATTTTGACTCATTTGATGGGGTTTTTCCTTCTACATCATCATTCAAAATATGCTCATCACAAACATCATCATCATTGCTCAAATACTCATCTTCCAAATAGTCATCATCTTCGTCGACCAAATCCTAAAAATAAAAAAATGGTGTCTTAAATAAATTCAAATCATAAAGTTGGAAAAACATATAAGATTTGAAAATATAAACTGAAAAATTATATTAAGTTCGAAAATAAGTGTCGAAATTAAGTTAAGTTTTTGGATAAAAAAACTCGAATAATTGTTTTTTTTTTTTGGTAAAAGTTTTCAAAATTGTTTACACATTTCGACTTTATTTTTTGAAATTTAATAATTTTTTCAGCAAACCAGAGTCGAAATTCTTCCTCGCGATATTTTATCACCATTTTTCTCATCATATTATCAATGTATAACCAAACATATTACGTAAACTAAAACTATATTCAAATATTCATCAAAACCAACCAACAAAACATTCAAAATAATGTTTCAAAACAAACCCTAGTTCTAGAAAAATATTATGAAAAACATACCGGAGTGAGGAGATGACGACAATGGACGACCATAATCGTGAAATTAAGTTGTCGACTTTCCGGCTACTTTGGAGTTTGTGATGTGTAATTATTTCAGCAAAATCTACCGAAATATTAATAATTAAAGATGGTGGGTGCATAATTAGATTTATTAAATAATTAGGGACATATTAGTCATTAAGTATGTTATTAATTATAATTATAATTTTAAGTGGGTGCGCTCAATACAGTTGTGGGTGCATTTAACCTGGGCCTTTATTTCTTCCTTCTTTGTAAGGGTGTAACGTTTAATCTGAGAACCTGAAATGGGGTCACACAATATGGGCTACTATGCATGCAAAACGGCCCAAGCTAAATGGCTTATGTTTGGGCTTTTTAATTTAATTTCCTCTTGATCCATAAATTTTCAAAATACACAACAAAGAAATCTAATGGAATAATCATTAATCAAGCATCAAAATGCCAAATCCCACCAAGTTAAATTTATTATTTGTCTCGACTCGAGTAGGCATAAGGCTGGAAAGAAAGAAAATCTCTATACTTTATCATTAATTTATGGGAAAATTATTATTTTTGTCCTGTAACTTTACCTTCTTTTGATTTTGGTCCTATTAACTTTTAAATTTTGATTTTCGTCCTGTAACTTTACCTCATTTTGATTTTGGTCCTGTGACACCTCATTCATGTATAAAAGAGGTAAAGTTATAGGACCAAAATAAAAAAGGGGTAAAGTTATAGGACGAAAATAAAAAAATTGAAAGTTAATAGGACCAAAATCAAAAGGAGATAAAGTTACAGGACGAAAATCAAAATTTGAAAGTTAGTAGGATCAAAATCAAAAAGAGGCAAACTTACAGGACAAAAAAAATATTTTTCCCTTAATTTATCAACTTGCCAAATCCTTCAACATGTTTCTACTTCGTCTTTTTTATATGCATCGTGCCTTTATTTTTATTGTAAATTGAACTTCATCTCACTTATTATATTATAATTTTCCAACCTATTCCAATCCTCCCCTTTTTTCCAAACTTATTATAATTTTCCAATCCGAGGCGGCTACATCACAAAACCACCAAAACATACTATTTTAGTGAAATTGAAAGCAAATTTAAGAATTTAAACTACTCAACAAATCAAATCACCATCATAGAATCAAACAGGTTTCAAATTCTATTCTTTCATTTTCTCACAAAATTCAAAACATAGTACCAAATAATCAAATTAGTATATGCTTAACCAGGATCACTCAATGTTCAGTATTTGTCCAAAAAAAGAACACTACACTTTTCACCAATAAAACAACCCTCAATTCATCATCGCTAGTTCCACTTTTCCTAAACCAATAACAGATAGAGTTTACTGCATCATAAAATATGTAGTTCAATTACAACATCAAAACATCACTTCTTGTAAATCAAGTTATCTTCTTTAGCCGTCTTCTATAAACTTGATTCACCGGTGGACGAGCTCTAACATTGTCACCCTCACACACATGACGAGGTTCAACTTCAAGGCAAACACGGTCAGTCCACGGTTCAAATGCTCCTGGGCGAGGCAAGTTCTGAACAACATTTTCATATGGTGTGATTTGTGAGGATATATAACTAATAAACTCCTCCACAATTCAATTATGTCAAAGCTAAAATGATGTATACACCACAGTTTGATCTGTCAGAAATAAATGGTTTGCAATAGCAATGCACATATATTTGATTTCTTAAACTAAATAAACCTTAACTTGACGGGTTGATTATCATGATTAGCTAAAAAATTATACGATGTGTGTTAAAATTCAGAAGGAACAGAGGAAAATGCAAAACAGATATATATTTACCAACCTGGAGCCAAAAGAAAAAACCACGGAGAATGATCCATCGTTTTTCCCGTCTTACTTTGTGTAGTTTCATTTTAACATCTGTATTCAGTGAAGGATATGTTAGCGCGCCTAAGAATACTTCTGACTCACATAAGGCTACCACAAGCACATATATTTAGTGTCATTATTAAGATCGCCATGGAAACCCACAAGGAAGATGTTTTATATTTCATTTAGATGCATGACTAGTGTTGATATAACCATAAGCATGTCATTTTTTCTCTATCACACTCTCTTCAATGACCCATTAAGGCAAATATTCTTTCTTTTTTTTTTTTTTTCAATTCTCACTCTCATTTATTTATCACTTTTCAAACATTTTTTTCACTTATGCAATTTCCAATAGAGCATTCAATCATTACGATTGTTGCAGTAATATAAGTATACGACGACACACACACTTACAAATCAATTTTACATAAAGTTAAATACTACCACACTTGAATCTCAAGACTGACACACCATTACTATTTACCAGGATTTTGAAATCCAGATTTCAAAAATCCTTTAAATTCCAAGTCAAACATACCCTAAGGCCTTGTGAACTACATGTGCTGGGATACACCATAATCTTTTATATCAATGTGTCGTGTAGGAAGTTGTGATGATTTATGTATCTTAACTATGAGAGCACCTAAAATGGTAATATCCAGAATTCAGGCCGGACTTTTTTCCCGGGCAAATAAGATAATTATAATACGAGACAAACATGGATTTAGGAGAGATTTTACAACAATCACACCCCTAGGGGTAACAAATCCGGTCTTTAACTAACCTTTATAGTGAACATGGTAAGATCCACCAACGAAATCCTTGTAAAGCCTGTCGTACTCCGTTGGGTTAAATGGTTCTCTAAGAACCTTCAGGACATCATTTCTAAATGCCAGGGTCTCGTCGTTTTCATCTGATACCTGTTCATATTGCAACAGAAGTAACAATTAATATCAATGCTAGAAACAGAACAAGTGACAGAAGGACAAGTAGGCATACACTTTCATGATAATTCTTCGAAGGGACAAAAGGGTTCCCTTGCGTAGATAAGGCAGCATTGTCTAGGATTTCCACTTCTGGAATATCAGAGACCACACTCTTACCCTTGTCTTTTTGACCCGATGATATATGTAAATCCTCATCATCATCGTCTACCACAATCACTTTTGGAGATCTCATTTGCTTTTGTGAATTGGCTCTCAGACCTGGTTGAGATGGAGGAGCTTGTCCAGACATCTTCTCCGACACTGAATTACCCATATCAGTCTTCTCTTCCACTTTTACCTGAATTTGCAGAATCTTGTTCTTCTTAACTGGGTGATCTTTGTTCAATTCCTTCAATTCACCTGCCTTCTGACTCTTGGCTTTCGGACCTTGTTGAGCTGGATGAGATAGCTCACACGGCTTCTCTGGCAAAGAATTGCTTGCACCAGCCTTCTCAGACAAATGTTTTTCCTCTTTCTCCTTAACCAGTTGATCTACTTTCACTCCCTTAAATTTCGGTTCTTCATGTCCCTTCACTTTCTCATACAGCTTTTCAAACACGGAATTACTCGTACCAGCCTTCTGTTAATCATGCAACACAAGTAACAACTAAAACCAATGCTAGAAAGATCAAAAGGAACAAGTGAAGGCACAAGGAAAAT